>JAREIK010000326.1:56203-199690 GCA_029783825.1 Sapria himalayana | reverse complement strand
ATCTATATTTCTATCTATTCATCTATCTATCTATCTAACTTTCTATCTATCGATCTGTCTATCTATCTATCTATATGTTTATCAATCTATTTCTCTATTGTTTATCTTTCTGTCTAAATGTTTATATGTCTATATATCTATTTATCTAACTATCAACTATATATTTTTATTTATTAATATCTATCTAACTAACTTACTGTATTTATGTCAATTAGTCTATTAGTCAATCAATCTCTATCTATCTATATATTTATCTATTTATTTATCTATCTATGAATCTATGTATCTATCTATTTTTTTTATATGTCTATCTATCTATCTTTTTATCTATCTTTTTATCTATCTATTTATCTATCTATCTATCAATTTTTCAATTTCTATATATCTTCATTTATCTATATATATATATATATATATATATATATATATATATATATATATATCTCTGTCTATCTATCTTTCTATTTACCTATCAATATCTCTATCTTTCTATCTATTTGTCTTTCAGTCTAACTATCTAACCTTATAACTATCTATATGTCTATATGTCTATGAGTCTAACTATTTTACTAGCTTTCTATCTATTAGTCTTTTGATCTATTTATCTATCTATCTATTTGTCTATCTATCGAATTATCTAACTTTCTAACTATATATATGTCTATATGTCTAACTATCTAACTAGCATTCTAACTATCAGTCTTTTGTTCTATCTATCTATCAGTTTATCAATCTATCAATTTATATAATTGTCTATCTATTTATTGTCTATCTTTCTATCTATTTCTGTGTCTATCTAACTATAAATTCAATCCAATCTATTTGTCTATATTTCTTTATGTTATCTTTTTAATGTGGCTATCAATAAATAAATCATTATCTTTATTTATCTTTCTGTATATATGTCGATCTATTTTATGTTTATATGTCTATATGTGTTATCTAGATTTTTCTGTAAATCTATATATATATATCTATCTATCTTTTTATCAATCAATCATTCGTTCATTCTATATATTTATCTTTATATTTTTAGTCTATCTATATGTCAATCTATATATTGTTTATATTCCAATTAGTCAATATTTTTATCTATATATTAATTTTTCTATCAATATGTTTATCTTTTTATCAATATATCTATCTATTTATCTTTAAATCTAACTATCTATTTATTTATCTATCTATATATCTATATATCACTCTATCTGCCTATCTATCTATATATCACTCTATCTGCCTATCTATCTATCATTCTATCTAGCTATCTTTCTAAGTGTCTATTCATATATCTATCTATCTACATATTTGTTTAACAATCTTTTTGCATACCAAAATATCTCGTTAATTGTTTGTCTATCTATCTATATGTCTATCTATCTATAAGTCAATTTATTTATCTGTCTATCTATCCATCTATCTAACTTTTTATTAATCAATCTTTCTAATAGTCTTTCTATAATTATTTGTCGAGCTGCATATGTATCTAACTATCTCTCTACCTAATAGTCTATTAATCTATCTTCTATATGTGTCTATTTATCTATCTATCTATCTATCTATTTATAATTTTTTAAAATTATCAATCTCTATATATATATATATATATTCATCTATCTGTCTGTATGTCATCTATTTGTCAATCTTTCTAACTATATATCAATATATATATCTAGATAACTACATATCTATCTATTTATCTATTTATGTTTCTGTGTATTTATCTATCTTCCTATTTATCTATCTAATTATCTGTCAATTTGTCTATCTGTCTATCTATAAGTCTATATGTCTATGAATTTATTTATCTATCTATTTATTTCTTATTCTATATATCTGTTTATTTTTCTAAATTCCTACATTTTAATCTATCTATTTGTGTAACTATCTATCTATTTGTGTAGCTATATATCTTTTTATTTTTTTATCTATATGACTATCTAACTGTCTTTCTATATATTAGGCTATTAGTTAATCTATCTATCTATATATCTATATATCTATATATCTTTATATGTATTAGTCTATTTATCTGTTAATCTATCTATCTGTCTATCTGTCTATCTGTCTATCTATCTAGCTCCCTATCTATCTATCTATCTATCTCTCTTTCCTATCTTTGTCTTTCTATCAATCTAAATATCTTTCTATCAATCTATATGACAATATGTTTATTGGTTTACATGTCAATATGTCAATATCTCTATATGTCTATCTATCTATCTAACTTTTTATTTAGCTAACTATCTATCTTTCTGTCTATCTATTTATCTATCTTTCTATTTATCTATTATTGGCCTAACTATCTATTTTAATATCGGTGTATTTGTCTACTTATCTATAAGTCTGTCTAGTCTATCTATTTCTCTATTTGTCTTTCTATCTTTCTTTATTTCTATCTATCTATCTCTCTATTTTTTAGACTATCTATTTATCTATCTGTCTATATATCTATTTATCTTTCTATTGATTTGTCTATTTATCTATCGATATATTATTTGTATATCTATTTATCTCACTATCTCTCTTTCTATCTATTTGTCTATCTTCCTTTTTGTTATCTATCTATCTATAAATGTAAATATAAATCAGTCAATCATAATTCTATATATTTGTTTATCTATCTATCTATCATACTATCTATCTATATATTATTCTATCTTTCTATTTACCTTTTTATATCTATTTATATTTTAATATATTTATCTATCTATCTCTCGCTCTATATATATATATATATCTATATGTCTATTATTAAGGTCTTTCTTTCTATTTGTCTATCTTTCTATATGTCTATCATCTATCGATCTATTGGCCTATCTATTTTTCTATCTATCATTCTATCTAACTATATGTCTATTTGTCAATTAGACTATCTCTTTGCCTTTCTATATGTTTATCTATGTAACTATATGTCAATATATGTATATATATATATATATATATATATATATATATATCAATCAATCTATATTTTAATCAATCTATCATCTATGTGCCTATCTATCTATCTATCTATATATCTATTTATCTATATGTTTATATGTTAATCTATCTATCTGTCTATCTGTCTATCTATCTATCAATCTATTAATCTAACTGTCTATCCCTCTACCTATCTAATTTTTTATCTATCTTTTCTATGTGACTATCTGTCAATCAATCTATATGTCTCTCTATATGTATAGAAGTTTATTTGACTACTTGTTTATCTATCAACTTATCAATCTATTTATTTGTATATCTATCGAACTATCTAATTACCTAACTCTCTAGTTGTCTATCTATCTAACTATATAATTGACTTTATATTAATCACACTTCATATCTATTAGTATATCAATCTATCAATCATTCTATTTGACTATCTATCTATCTATTTTTCTATCTATATATATATTGGTGTTTATCTAACTATCTACATATCTGTCAATCTATCAATATATATATGTGACCATCAATCTATATATCAATTTGTCTTTCAAATTATATCCGTATCTGCCTATATGTCTATATGTCTATTTATTTATATATATCTCACTTTATCTTTCTATCTACCAAATATCTATCTGCCTATATGCCTATCTATAGATCTACCTATTTTTCTATCTATTTTTATATCTACCGATCAAACAATCTATTTATATATATATTTTTTCTATCTATTTATCTATCTTTTTGTCTATATTTATATCTATCTATATATTTTTCAGTGTGTCTTTCTATATATATATATATATGTATGTATGTATCTATATGACTTTTTTTCTATCAATCGATCTTTTTATCTTTCTATGTATCTATCTATCTGTTTATCTTTCTATCTGTCTATATGTGTATTTTTATTTCTATATATATGGATATCTATCTCACTCTCTCTCTCTTTCAATCTATTTGTTTATCTGTCTATTTGCCTTCTTGTCTATATGTCTATTTATCTATTTGTCTATATATCTATCTATATATCTATCTTTTTATTTATTTGCCTATTTGTCTATATGTCTATATATTTAAATGCCTATCTTTCTATATGTCAAACTATCAATTTGTCTTTTATCTAATTATATATATATATATATTTATTTATTTATTTATATATCTATCTAGGTTTCTATATATCTATATATCATTGTATATGTCTATTTGTGCAACTATCTATCTATCTATCTTGTCTGTCTATCTATTTATTTGTATATCTATATATCTATTTATCTATCTTTTTCTCTATCTGCCAATCTATGTATACTATCTATTTATCTATCTATTTTTGTATATATCAATCTATCATTGTATAAATCTTGTATGTATGTATCTATCTATCTGTCTATTTGTCTAACTATCTAAATGTGTTTCAGTCTATAAGTCAGTCTTTATATCTTTTTATCTATATCTTTATCTCTCTATCAATCATTCAATCAATTAATCTGTCTATCTACATATCTATTTATCTATTTATCCTTCTAATAGTCAATCAATCTATCTGCCTTTGTATTTATCTATCTATAATTCTTTCTATCTTTCTGACAATCTCTCTATTAGTGTACTTGCCTATGTGTCTGTGTCTATCTGTCTATATGAATTTCTATCTATTTTTTTATCTATTTATTTATTTATCTATCAATTTATCTATCTGTCAAATAGTCTATGTATTTGTCTATATGCCAATCTGTAGTTTTATCTATCTATCTATATGTCTATCTATCTATCTTTCTACATATCTGTCTATCTATCTATCTATATATCTGTCTATTATTCTATCTATCTATGAGTCTATAAATCTCTTAGTATACCAATCTATCTGTCTATATTTCTATCTAAATATCTGTCTATCTATCTATAGATTTATCTTTCAATCTCTAAATTTGTCTTTTTTATATCTTTTTATCTATTTATATGTCTATCTTTCTATCTATCTATTTGTATATTATCTATCTTTCTATATATTTATCAATCTATCTTTATATCTATATAGCTATCTATCAATGTCTCAATCTATTTATCTATCGATTTATATGTATATTTATCTATCTATGGGTCTATCTGTTTATTTGCTTATCCGTCTATTTGTCTATCAACTATATATCTTTCTATTAATCTGTATATCTATTTTTCTATATATATATATGTCTATAAGCCTATATATCTCTCTATCTATATATCTAACTATCTATCTACATATCTATCTGTCTATCTAATGATCTTTCTACCTATTTGTCTATCTATCTATTTATCTATATGTATATTTATCTGTCTATATATCTTCTTATCTATCTATTTATCTTTATGTTTACCTATCTATGTATATATCTATGTATCTATATATCTGTCTATCTATCTATCTCCCTATCTATGTTTATATCTATCTATCAGTCTATCTATCTATCTATATATCTATTTTATTATCTATCTGTCTATCTATGTATCTATCTATCTGCATATTAGCTTATGTATATATCATCTATCAATCTATTTTGTTATCTATCTATTCCTCTAACAATTTTTCAAACTATCTATCTATCTGACCATCAATCGATCTAACTATCTACCTATCTATCTATATTTCCATTTGTCTATCTATCTATCTATACATATGTCTAACTATATAATGACTATCTATCTATCTTTCTATTTGTCTATCCATATATCTTTTTTGTCGATTTATCTTTCTATCTTTTTGTCTATCTCTCTGTCTCTATCTATCTATATATTTATCTATCTTACTATATGTCAATCTATTTATTTTTCTATCTGTCTATATTTCAATTTGTTAAATTGTATATCTCTATATCTATCAATTTGTCCATCATTCTATATGTCTATCTATCTATCTATATATAAGTCTATATGTCTATCTATCTATCTATCTATATATAAGTCTATATGTCAATCTATCATTCTGGCTATCTATCTATTTGTTTATCTAACTATCTATTTTTCTATGTATATATCTATTAATCTATAAATCTATCTATATGTCTATCTATCTATTTATCCATCTATTTATCTATTTATTTATTTATCTTTCATTATGTCTATCTATCTATTTACCTATCTACTTATCTACTTATACGTCTATCTATCTATCTATTTGTGTATATATCTATCTGTCTATCTATTTATCTATTTATCTATCAATCTATGTGTAAATCTGTCTATTTATTTTTTGATATGTCTATCTATCTATCTATCTATCTCTCTATATATCTATCAATCTATTTTTCTATCTATCTATCTTTCTATCAATATATTAGACTATTTATTTATCTATCTATATTTCTATCTATGTATCTATCAATCTATAATTTTATAAATCTATGTATTTATATATCTATTTATCTATTTGTCTATCTATTTAACTACCTAACTATCAATCTATTTATCTATCTAACAATATAACTATGTTTCTATATATATGTCGATAAGTCTATCTATTTAATTGTCTATCTGTCTATTTATCTATCAATCTATCTATGTATTTGTCTTTCTTCCAATCTATTTATATATATATCTTTCTATATGAATATCTATATCAGTCTATTTGTATATCTATCTATGTATCTGCTTATCTACCTATATGCTTATTTATCTATCTATTTGTCTATCTATTTATCTATCTATATGTTTATCTATCTTTGTATCTGTCTATTTATCTATCAATCAATCTATCTATCTATATGTCAATCAATATGGTAGTCTATCTGTTTATCTATCTATCTATATATCTGTATACCAATCTATTGATTAATTTATCACCCCAACTATCTATCTATCTTTCTGTCTATATGTCTTTATGCATATATATATATATATATATATATATATATATATATATATCTCTCTCTCTCTCTTTATCTATCTTTCTATCTATCGATATATTTATTATCTATCTATTTGTCTAAATATATATGTATCTATCTATCTTTCTATTTATCTATCTGTCTATCTATATATTTGCCCATTAGTCTATCTATTTGTCTATCTATTTATCTATTTGCCAATATGTCTATCTATCTATATATTTATCATTCAATCAATCTATCTATATATCTATCAATTTATTTTTCTATTTATCTATCTATTTATCTATAAATCTTTTTATCTATATATCTATGTTTCTATGTGTCTCTCTGTCTATATCTATATCAAACTAATAATCTAACTCTCCATCTCTCTATCTAACTATCTATCTATCTTTTTATGTATCTATCTATCTAGATGTCTATATGTTTATCTATCTATATGTGTATAAATATAGATGTATATATGTATATTTGTCTGTATGTCAATTTATCAATCTATTTATTTGACTATCTATCTAACTATCTATTTTCTAACTATGTAACTGTGTATATATCTATCTCTCTATCTATCTAACTATCTAACTCTCTATCTATATGTTTCTATATCTAACTATTTATGTGTATATCTCTCTATTTGTCTAACTATCTGCCTATCTATTTATCTAGATATCTATATGATTTATTTGTCTAGCTATCTATATGATTAGTTATCTATAAATCTATGTGTCTATTTATTTTCTATCTACAAATCTATTTATCCATAATCTTATTATGTTTAGTTATCTATAATCTTATTAATCTCGTTAGTATGTTAAAATTTTGAATAAAAAAATTTCACTTATTTTAACTTATAACAAGGATCCAACAATATCACTACAATTAATACTATATTCATCTTGTCATTGTGCCAATATCTTTAAAATGTAATGCTCATTATTATGGGTATAATTCACAAAAAAAAATATTTTTGCTCTGTTATCATTATAAAATAATGATTTGAAGTAATTCACTTAATTAAAATAAGTGTTAAAAGTAATATATTTGATATTTTGACCCCTAAATATGTAATGTGATGGTAAAAAACTTTTGTAAGAAATCATACAAACTTCTCATCTTTTGTCAATCTTCTTTAATTAACTATTCTTTATGTTCAATCATAAATATGTATATCTATATGTCTATCTGCCTATCTGTCTACCACTTAACATAATCAAACAAATATTATACTTAAGATCGTAGAGCTCTTAATATCTATGAGGACCCTAGCAAGAATTGCATGCAATTATTGTCACCCTTCTCATTTTGACTAGTTTTATCTACGAGCAACATTTACTTCTCTTAAATAGCTTGTTTAGGAATGTGCTTGGCTGTATAATATAGGGTAGCATCATTTCTGTCATTGGAGAAAGCACAAGTAAGATAGATAGACATATAGATAGATAGATAGATAGACATAGAGATAGATAGATAGACAAATAGACATATAGACAAATAGATAGATAGACAGATAGACAAATAGATAGATAGAAAGAGAGATAGCCAGATTGATAGTTAGACAAATATAAAAATAGATAGATAGATAAAGATATAGATTGAGAGATATATAGATAGCTAGCTAACCAGATAGCTAGATAAGAAGAAAGATAATAAGATAGATAAAATAGTTAGACAAATAGTCATATAGACATATACATAGATAGAATAGATACATAGATAGATGCATCACTAGATTAATAGATAGATAGTTAAGAAAGATAGATAAATAGATAGCCAGATAGATAGAGACACAGATAAACAATTAAACATATAGACAGACAGATAAATAGATAGATAGATTGATTGATTAATTGATAGATAGACAAATAGACAGAAATATAAAAAGATAGATAAACAAATAGAAAGATAGATTGATTGATAAAAAGATAGATTGATATATAGACAGATTGATTGATAATAGATAGACAGAAAGACAGATAGATAGATCGATAGACAAATAGATACAAGTACACATAGATATATAAATAGATAGATAAATATATAGATATAGATAGATAGATAGATACACAAATAGACAGATAGACAGATAACCAAAATAAAGGATAGACACAAACAAATAGACAAATAGACAGACTGACAAATTGATAGATAGATAGATATATATATAGACAGATCGACATATAGATAGATAGATAGACAGACAGACAGATAGATAGAAAGATATACAGATAAACAGATAGATAAATATAAACATAGACAGACAGATTGATAGATAGATAGACTAACAGATTGATAGATATATAGTCAATTGATAGATAGACAAATAGGCAGATTCATAGATCGATAGATAGACCCATAAATAGGTAGATAACACGACATATAGACAGATAGATAGACAAATAGATAGGTAAACACATAGATAGATAAATGGATAGATATAAATATAGTTAGGTAGATAGACAATAGACAGATAGATAAATATATAATAAGATAGATAGACACATAGACAGATGGATAAATAGATAGATAAATAGATAGCTAGACAGAATAACAGATAGACAGATAGATAGATAGACAAATAGATAAATAAATGGATAGATAGAAGAATAGATATAAATATAGATAGACACAATTACAGATAGATAGATAGATAGACATATAGACATATAGATATATATATATATATATTGATAAACAGATAAACAGATAGACAGATATATAGATAGATAGATAGACAGATAGACAGATAGACACACAGATAGATTGATATATTGATTGATAGAAAGATAGACATGTAAACTGATAGATCGATAGATAGGTCAACAAATAAATAGATCTATAGATAGAAATTTAGATTGATAGATCGTTAGATAAATAGATAGATAAACAGATCGATACTTAGAAAGATGAATAATTAGACATATAGATAGATAGATAATTATACATATAAATAGATAGATATATAGATAGACAGATAGATTGATTGATATATATATATATATATATATATATATATATAGAAAGACAGATAGATAGATAAACATATTGATAGATAGAAAGGTAGATAGATAGAAATAAACATAGATAGAGATATAGATAGAAATGAATAAAGATAGACAGATATATATATATATATATATATATATATATATATATATAGTTAGAAATATAGATATATAGAAAAAAGATAGAAAAACAGATAGAAATAGATAGATAGATTGGTAGACAATTAGATAGACAGACATATAGTCATATAAATAGATAGATAGTAGACAAAAAGATAGATAGATAGGCAGATAGACAGATAAAATGATAGGAAAATAGAGAGATATTGAGATAGACAAATAAACATGTAGATATATAGGCAGATATACATACAGCTTTGTCGCAGCAGACAGATGGTGACCAGTGGATTTGGGGGAGAGAAAGCAACATCAATTTAATGAATAGATTATATTTTATGTACTATATGTATGTATGTATGTATTGAACTTTTATCCTATAAAATCTAGTTGCAAATTTCTTGTGCCTTGTGTTTCTAGGTTCGATGCAATTTTGAACAAACAAAGATAAATTTTGCAACCTTGGTAAAGGTGTTTGTTCCTTTTTTTAATGCTTATGGCAGAATATATAGTTGTTTGATGTTCATGCTCCATAATAAGCATTTACGCTCTACTTTAAAGTAAATACTAGTACATTTATTTCTGTATATATGTATATGTACATATACATATATACTTGTATATATGTAAAAGTATTTACCAGTATATGTGTATATGTAAATATACACTAAGTAGATATGTACATATTTACCAGTATATGTGTATATGTACAAGTATTTACAGTAAAGTGTAAATATACACTAAAGTATTTGTTCTTTCATTCGTTCAAATGTTTATTTATGAGCTACAATTATACTTATCATTAAATATATATGTTGAGATTTATCTTGTTGGTATATCCAAACACAAAGAATTATTAGACAATTCTTTTTTCTACAATATGTTTCTTTAAAAATTATAAATGCGAAGAAAATTTTTTCACATATTTAATATATTAATAAAAATGAATAAATGAATCTGTAATCTCATTGATTTTATCTTTTACTAAAAGAATCAGGACTTTAGAGAAATAATGCATATGAAAAAAGTTTTCAACTAATAATAATTCATTTTTATATGCTCAAACAACATGCAACTTATGTTTAATTATATGTGTCTAACTATATATAAATATTTGTATAACTATATAACACTCTATATAATTAAATATAATTATATTTGTAACTATGTATACATATATGTATACATATATGTTAATCTATATATTTGTTTATAACTTTGTATTTATTCATGTATAACTAATTGTATGAATATATCTATATATAACTATATGTTTAACTATATAAAAATATTTATAACTATATATACTATATGTATAATAACATATAACTATAAATAATTGTATCTCACTATATGTATAACTATAAAAGCTTAATACATAATTATATTTAGATCGAGTAGTAAGCCAACAGTGTACATCATGATATATCTTATCAGATAAAATATATAAAATTTATTTTTTCTACGAAAGAGTTGTCATACTTCTTGAGTAATTGATCTCAATAGTAAAAAAAATCTCAGATATTTCAAATATTGTCTGAAACTTGGTTTGTAGATTTTAGGTTAGATATATCAAACTGATTATCTCATGTAATTGGATCATTATCATCGTATACAATTAGTTTTACATACTAACATCTTGATCAACTTAAAAAATAAAAAAATTTGACATAATTCTATGACAAAATATAGTAAATATTGAGTAAAATTATTAAATCATTTTTTGGGAGACTGCTTGAGGCTATAAATTGCCTTTCTTATTCTGCATATTATATAAGTGTTCTCTGCTTTCAGGAGCAATAAATCCTATTGACTATTATATAAGTATTTTTTTATATAATTTATTATAAAGAAATGTATTCTTTATATCTAACTAATACATATTTTATATATGTGATGATAATTAGAAAGTAATAACCTATTAGTGGTCATGTTAATCATATGAAATAATATGTACCAAGAATCAATATCATAAGGCTATGTAAAATCATTCATTACCAACCTAGTCTTGTCAATCGATCTTTTCGTTGGGTCCCTCTTTATTATATATATTTGTTTATAATGTAATTGGAATGTCAAACTCATCATTCTAAACTGGATCAATTGATATGATAGAAAACTCATTTAAAATAGATTGCAAATGTATCTATTTAGTATATACATCTTTGGATTGAGATCATCATGTCTTTTAATGCTCATTTTAATTTCCATCTCTTGGTGAGATTTAAATGTCGTGTCCAGTGGATTAAAATTACTTTAGAAGTTCTTATTTTGTATGTATATATTAGAGGTCATTGTCTTGATGTGATGGCAAGTATCTTTGTTAAATGAAAATAAGTCTTGGATTTGAGATGTATTAGACAAAGCTTTTATTGATTTTTGAAAGAATATTATTGAGATATTAATACCTCATAAATCTTGCACTAAGCAAGGGTCTTGTATACTGGGTAAAACCTCCAATGATATTATTGAATAATACTTTTCTTATAGTTCTTATTTTTAAAAAGTAAATGATATTAAGTATCTGTCATTTAAGCATTTTTTTTTAATTTTGAGGATAATTAGATAATTTATCAAACATCTAGCATTAATATTCTTTTACAAATCATAATTGGTCAAAGAATAAACAAATATCTAATTGTAATATTTTAATAATTTAGTACTTCTAAATTTTTTAAGAGTATGATAATGATGTGCTTACATTAATATTCTATCTCTAGGTAATTTCAGGTAGGTCCATTTTTTCTCTTGATTTAGCGTGATATTCCAACTCAAGGCCTCACTGATAAATTATAATTTTTTAGTTTGTGTCTTCAATCAGGCCTCGAGTATGCTTTTTATCGACGATACAATTTCAAACATTCATATGTTAAAATTTTATCATTTATTTTAGCTTGTTCTTATATATATATGTATGTATGTATGTATGTATGTATGTATGTATGCATGCATGTATGTATGTATGTATGTATGAATATATGTATGTGTGAGTGTGTGTGTGTGTGTGTTTCCATGTATGTATGAATGTATTGAATTTTTATCTTGTAAAATTCAGTTGCAAATTTTTTGTGCATTGTGTTTTTAGGTTCGACGTTATTTTTAACAAACAAAGATATTTTTGCAGCCCTGGTTAAGGTGTTTATTATTTTTTTTATGTTTATGTCAGAATATCTAGCTATTTGATGTTCATGCTCCATAATGGATATTTATACTCTACTTTATGTAAATACTTGTAGAGGGAAGATAAAAAGGAGGTCATATATATATATATCCATTATGTATGTATGCATCCATGTATGTATATATCCATGTATGTGTGTATGTATGTATGCATTGAACTTTCATCCTGTAAAATCTAGTTACAATTTTCTTGTGCCTTGTGTTTCCAGGTTCAACACAATTTCAAACAAACAAAAATGATTTTTGCAACCCTGGTTAAGGTGTTTGTTCCTTTTTTTTATGCTTATGATAGGATATCTATTTGTTTGATGTTAATGCTTCATTATGGATATTTACGCTCTACTTTATGTAAATACTTGTAGAGTGAAGAGAAAAAAGAGGTCATATATGTATGTATGTAGGTATACATGTATGTATGTATTTATCCATGTATGTATGTATGTATATATTGAACTTTCATCCTGTAAAATCTAGTGGCAAATTTCTTGTGCCTTGTCTTTTCAGGTTCAATGCAATTTCGAACAAACATAGATGATTTTTTATACTTATGATAGAATATATAGCTGTTTGATGTTCATGCTCCATAATGGATGTTTATGCTCTACTTTATTTAAATACTTGTACATATATAGTAGTATATATGTAATTGTACATATATAATGGTTTATATGTACATATAAATATATACTAGTATATATGTACAAGTATTTACTAGTATATGTGTATATGTACATATATTCCAATATACACACACACACACATATATATATATCACTATATATGTACATATACACTACAGCATATGTACATATTTATATGTACATATAAATACTAAGTTTATGCACATATATACACTATAGTAAATGTACATATATACTACAGTGTATATCTATATGTACACTGGTATATATGTACAAGTATTTTTCAGTATATATGTACATACTTATACATATACACTGCAGTGTATATTTACATACATGTACATATATATGTGTACATATATATTACAGTGTATATGTATACACTAGTATATATGTACATATACACTACAATATATGTACATATTTATATGAACACATAAATACTCAGTACGTGTACATATATACACTATAGTATATGTACATATTTATTACAATGTATATGTATACACTTGTATATATGTAAATTTAAACTATAGTATATATGTACATATATACTGTAGTATTATATATTTATCAAAATAGAACATTATTTGTTAATTTATTTTGATTTGATTGACTGGTTTAATTTTTGTAGAAATATGATACAACAATGTTTTCCATATGAAGCTTTTAGAAGAGAAGGAAATTTTCATTAGACATGACACACCAAAACTCGGACAGCTTTGTCGTAGCAGAAAGATGGTGATCAGAGGAGCTAAGGGAGAGAAAACAATGTCAATGCACGGATAGATTATACTTTATGCACTGTTTGTAGATACATTGATGAATAAGAAGTAATAAAATTTTCTCATGTTTTTGTTTTATTATGTAAAATATTGTATCGGAATTATTTATTAAATGATTTTATTTTTTATTAATTATAAATTATAATTTATAGCTTCTATTTTTATTAAATTTAATATATAAATATTAAATTATTTAATTACATTTTTTGAAAAAAAATTAAAATTCTGAAAATAGTTTGAGTGAAAATAGTTAGGGATATTTCCATTGCTAATTTAGTTAGGGAATTTTCCCTTGCTAATTTAGATAGGGAAATCATTATTTTAGCTAGGAAATTTTTCGTGGCTAAATTTTTTAGCTAAGGACCATTTTCCTCATTATTTTTTAGCGACGAGCACTTTAGATTGGGAAAGGTACCGTCATTATATCTATTTAGCGACAGAAACACCCATTTAACTAACTTATTTAGCTAGGGTTACTATTATTTTAGCTAGGGATATTTCCCTCGCTAAAGTTTTTTAGCTAGGGACTCTTTTCCTCACTAATTTTTAGCGACGAGTACTTTAGATTCAGAAAGTTTCCATCATTAATCCGTTGCTATATCCCATTTAGTGACGAAAAACAACAATTTAGCTAGGGAACTGTCCCTAGCAAGTTGGGATTTTTTTTGTAGTGTAAATCAATATACAAAGAGATAGAAAGATAGAAAAATGGATAGATAGACCAATAAATAGATAGACAAAAAGATCGGCAGATAGACTGACATATAGACATATAGAAGGATAGCCAGATAGATAAATAGATAGATTGACATACAAACATACAGATAGATAGATATAAAGACAAATAAAATGATAGATAGATAGATAGATAGATAGAAAAAAAGATAGACAAATAGATAGATATATAACAAGACAGATAAATAGATCGATAGATAAACATATAGACAGACAAAAAAATAGATAGATAGAAAGATAGATAGAAAGATAGATAGTTAGTTAGATAGATATATATAAAGACAAATATATAGGTAGATAGATAGATGACAATTAGATTGATAAATAGACAAACAGATAACCAAATAAATAGACAAACATTTAGACAGAAAGATAGAGAGATTGATAGACAGACATATAGATAGACATATAGATATAAAGACATATAGATACACAAATAGACAGACAAATTAAAAGATAGATAGACATACAGAATGATAGCTAGATAAATAAACATATTGACAGATAGATTGATAAATAGATAGATAGATAGAAAGATAGATAGACAGACAAATTGACAGATTGATTGACATACAGATAGAAACATAGATAGAAAGATATTTAAAATTATAGATAGAAAGATGGGTTTATAGACAAATATATAGACAGATAGATGGAAAAATAGACAAATAATTGACTAATAGATAGATAGATAAACAAATAGAAAGTTATATAGATAAATAGATAGATGGATGGATGGATAGAAAGGTATACAGATAGATAGATGGATATATAGACTGTTAAATAGTCAGATATAAATGTATACAAATAGTCGGATAGATAGATGAATAGATTGTTAAAAATTCATGTAAAGGATAGATAGTTAGATAGATACATAGATAGATAGAATGAGAAATAGATTAATAAAAAGATAGATAGACAAATAGATAGAAAGTTGGATAGATTGAAAAATAAATAGATATATATATATACACACACACACACATATAGATAGATAAACAAATAGATAGATATATAGATAGACAAACAGATAGATTGATAGTTAGGCTGACTGATAGATAGACAGAATAGAGGCATATAGATAAATTAATAGATAGACTGACATACAAGATAGATAGATAGATAGATAGTAGACAAACATATTGATATACATATAGATAGTCAGATAGATAGAAAGTTAGATAAACAGATAAACATATAAATATACACATAGATAGACAGATAAATATACAAAATGTTAGATAGATATATAGATTCATAGATAAATAGATAGACAGACAAATAGATAGATAGATAGATAGATATACATATAGATAGACAGATATACAAATAGACATATAGATAGATAGATAAATAAATAGATAGATATATAGATAGATAGAATATCAGTTAGATATATAGAAAGATAGACTGAAAGATAGATAGATAAAAACATAAATATAAATGATAGATAGGCAGACAGATATATCGTTAGATAGATTTATAGAAAAATAGATAGTTATATAGATAGAGAGAAAGATAGACTAATAGATAGACAAAATAAAAAATAGACACATAGATAGATAGATAGATAAATATATAAATAAACAAACAGATAGACATATAGATACACAAATAGAAAGATAGACAGATTGATACAAAAATAGACAAAAGATAGATAGATAAATAGATAGAAAGATAGACTAATAGACAGACAAACAGATAGAGAGACAATTGATAGAGAGATAGTTTGACTAATAGAGAAAGAGAAAGACAGACAAATACACATACAGATAGATTGATTAATAGACAGATATATAGATAGATAGATAGATAGATATATAGATAAAAAAAGAAGATAGATAGACAAATAAAAAGATAGACAAATAGATAGACAAATAGAAAGGTAGAAAAATAAACAAATAGATATATAGATAGATAGACAGATATATAGATAGATATAATATAGACAGACAGACAGATAGACCTACTAATATATACATTGATAGACAAATAGATAGATGGATATATATAAAAAGATAGATAGACACACAAATAGACTTACAGTTAGACATATTTACATATAGATATATAAACAAACAGATAAAAATACATAGATAGATAAATAAATAGATTGATAGACAAATAAACAGATAGATAGAGATATAGACAGAATATAGAAAAATAGATAGACGGACATAGTAAACAGGTTGAAAGATAGATAGACAAGTAGACATACATATAGACAGATAAATAAATAGAAAGACACACAAGAAAGACTTACAGACAGACAGGCAAATAGATAGATAGATAGAGAGCTAGATATAAAGACAAATAGATACATAGATAGACAGATAGATAAATTATGAGACAGATAGACAGATAGAAAGATAGATGGATAGACAAATAGACACACAGATAGATAGAAATAAAGAAAGACAAATAGATGGATGAATAGATGGATGAATAGATGGATGAATAGATGGATGAATAGATGGATGAATAGATGGATGAATAGATAAATGGATAAGATAGGTAGATAGATAAATATATATAAAGATTGATAGATAGACAGATAGATAGATGGATAGATAAACAGATATATAGATGGATAGATAGACATTTAGATAGATGGATAAATGATGAGATTGATAGATGGATAGATATCCATATAGAAAGATGGATAAATTGATGCATAGATGGATGAATAGATACCTGGATAAATTGATGAATAGATAGATGGATAAATAGATGGTTAGATAGATGAATAATTATACTGAAAGATAGATGGATATATTGATGAATAGATAGACATATAAATAGATAGATGGATAGATAGGTGGAAAGAAATATTGATAGTTAGATGGATTGATAGACAGATAGATTGATAGATATATTGACTGATAGATAGACAAATTAATAGATAAACATATAGATAAATTGATAGAATGACAAATAGTTAGAGAAATAGATAGATAGATAGATTAACATATAGATAAACAAATATATAGATAGATATAAAGACATATAGAGAGACAGACATATAGATAGATAGATATATAGATAGATAGATTTATTTATAGATTGATTGATAAATAGACAAATTGATATATAGATTGATAGACAAATAGATAGATATATAGATAGAAAGATTGATTGATGATTTGACACACAAATAGATAGATAGATAGATTCATAGGCTAATTGATAGACAAATTGATAGACATATAAATGATCGATAGATAGACAAATATATAGATATTTATATAGATAGATAGTTGATTAATAGATTGATAGATAGACAAATAGGTATGTAGATAGATAGAAAAATAGACATATAGACATATAGATAGACCTCAAATAAATAGATACACAGCTAGATTGATATCTAAATCGATAGATAGATTGAAAAATAAAAAAATAAAAAGATAGATACATAGATATATAGAGAGATAGACATGTAGAAATATAGACAAATAGTTAGATTTTCATATAGAAACATAGATAGATAGACAAATTTCTCGATAGATTTATTTATAGATAGACAAGTAGAAAGATTCACAGATATATAAATAAATAGACTGATAGATAGATAAATAGATAAAAAAGTAAATAGATAGATAGACAGATTGAATTATAGAAAGATAAACATATCTATAGATAGCAAATAGACAAACAAATAGACAGATAGATAGATAGATACATAGGTAGATAGATAGATAGAAAGATAGATAGACACATAGATAGATTGAGAGATAGACATATATATTGATACACAGATAGCCAAATAAACTATAAGGCATATAGTTAGATATACAAATAGAAAGATAGGTTGATAGATAGATAAATAGACAAATAGACAGAAAGTTAGGCAAATAGATAGAAAGATAAATTGATATTTAGATAGACATATAAGGAGATATATATATAGAAAGATAGACACATAGACAAATAGACACCTAGACACAAATAAAAAAATAAATAGACAAATTGATAGATATAAAGATATAAGATAGAAGAAGAAAAGATAGACAAATAGATAGATAGATAGATTGACAAAAAGACATAGATAGATAGGAAAATAGAAAGATAGATAGATAGATCGATAGAAAAATAAAGAGGTTGAAAAAAATATAGATAGATAAATAGATAAAATGATAGATAGATAAACATATAAAATGAAAGAAAGTTAGACAAATAGAAAGATAGATAGATAAACAGATAGATAGATAGACAAATACATATATAGACAAATGGATATATAGATATATAGACATATATAGATATAGATTAACATTGAGAAAATAAATAGATAGGCAAATAGAAATATTTTTAGATATACACAGTCTAATATATAGATAGATAGAAAGTTCGACATATAAATAAAAAGTTAAATAAATAAAAAAACTTATAAATAGATAGACATATAGACAGATATACAAATAGATAGATATACAAATAGATAGATAAACAAATAGATAAATCGAGAGTTAGACAGATAAATAGATAGATAAACAGATAGATACAAATATATAAGATAGATAGAACAACAAATAGACAAATAAATAAATAATTAGACATATTGATAGTTTAGAAAATAGAGAAATATAGAGATATACACATAGATAGATAGATATCAAAATAAAGAGAAAACAAATATATAGATAGAAAGATAGATAGACAAATATACTTATAAATAGAGAGAAATATAGATAGATACATAGATAGCCTGATAGATAGTTAGATAGATAAAATATATATGTAGAAAGAAAGATAGAATGATATACAGATAGATAGATAGACAACTATATAGTTAAATAGATAGATAGATTGACAGATGGATAGAAAGAAAGATAGATAGATAAATATAGAGATAGATAGATAGATATACAGATAGACATATAGACAGATAAATAGATTTATAGATAGACAAATAAATAGAGACATAGATAGGTACATAGATAATAGACTGATAAATAGATAGATAGATAGAAAGGCATACAAACAGATAGATATATAGATAGATAGATCAATTTATAGATAGATAAATTGATTTTGAGATTCATAGATAGATAGAATAAAATACTGATAGACAGAGAGATAGATAGATAGATAGATTGATTGATTGATTGATAAATAGATAATAGATAGATATAAAGAAAAATAGATAGATAGAAAAATATACATATATATAGATAGACATATAGAAAAATAGCTAATAGAAAGTTAGACTAATAAATAGATAGATAGAAAGATAGATAGATAGACACATAGACAAATAGAGATATAAACATATAGACAAATACAATGATAGGCAGATAAACATATAGACAGATAGAAAAAAGACAAATAAATAGATTGATTAATTGATTGATTGTCAAATAGATAAATAGATAGGCAAATAGTTAGTTAGATAGGCAGAAAAATAGATAGATAGAAATATAGATAGATAGACCTATACATAGATAGATTTATAGACAAATAGACCTTATAGAAAGATAGAGAGATAGATTGTTAAACATATAGACAAATAGACATAAGATAAATGGATATATAGATTTATTGTGATATATAGAATGACTGAAAGAAATATAAATAGTTAGACAGATAAAAAATATATAGATAGACAAAAAGACTGATAGATAGCTAGATAGATAGATAGCAAATTAACAAATAGAAAGATCGACATATAGATAGTTAGTTAGATAAATAAATAGACATATATATATATAGAAAAATAAAAAAATAGAGAAATAAATAGATTCATAAATAGACATGCATATAGATAGATAGACAGATATATATATATATATATATATATATATATATATATATATATATATAGTTAGATAAATAAACAAACAGATAGACAATTAGATAGATAGATAGATATAAATATATAGAGAGTTAAATAGATAAAAAAATATTTAGATAAATAGATTGATAGATTGATAGATATATAGTTAAATTGATAAAAAAATATATAAATAGACATATAGACACTTATACACAAACAAATAAATTGATATATGTTACAAAGATAGAAAGAAAAACTTAAGAATACATAGACAAATAGATAGAAGACATATAGATAGATAGATAGTTAGATAGATATATATATATATATATATATATATAGAAAGATAGTCAGATAGATAGATAGAGTGATTGATAGTTAGACATATAGATAGTTAGATAGATAGCAAAATATACATATAGATAGATAAACTGATAAAAAGCTAGCTATATATATTGATAGATAAACACACACACACACACACACACACACACACATATATATATATATATATATAGATAGTCATATAGAATGATAGATGATATAAAAAAAGTTTAATATATAGATATATAAATATATAGATAGATTAATAGACTGATAGATAAATAGATAGAAAAATAGATACATAGACAAATTGAAAATTAGATAGACAATTAAGTAGATAGACAAACAGACAGATAGATAGATAGATAGACATATAGACAGATAGACATTATATATTGATAGAGAAATAGATCGACATATAGATATATAGATAGATAGATAGATAGATAGATAGATAAACAAATAGATAGATAGATAAACAGATAGACAGATAGATCGATAGATAAATAGATAGATAAATAAAGATTTATATATGTAGATATATAAATATATAGTTTGACTAACATATAGATATATAGATAAACAAGTAGGCAGATATATAGATATCCAAATATGCAAATAGACTTATAAAAAAATATACAAATAGTTAGATAGACATATAGATAGATAGACATATTGTTTGATTATTTGAAAGATAGATAAATAGATAAGCAGTTATATAGATAGATAGATTTATAAAAAGATATACATTAAGACACATAGACACATATACACATAGACAAATTGAAACATGGACACAAAGACAGATGGACATATAGATAGATAAATAAACAATTAGATATATAGATAGATAAATAAATAAACATATAGACAAAAGACAGATAGATTAATAGATAGATAGATGATATGAAAATAGAGAGATAGATGGATAGATATATCATAAAATTGATGGATATATAGGCAAATAGTGAGATAGACAGATATACATATAGTCAGATAGACATAATGATAGATATATGGAAAGAAAGATAGATAGACAGATAGACAGATAGACTAAAAGATATATCGATATACAAAAAGATAGATAGAAAGATAATTAAATAGATAGATAGATAAACAAATGGATAGATATACAAATAGATAATTAGACTAATAGATAGACATGTAGACAGATAGTAAGATATACAAATACATAGATAGATAGGTAGGTAGGTAGATAGGTAGATAAGTAAATAAAAACATATGTAGATAGACAAATATATGGATAGACATATAAATAAATAGATAGACATATAAAAAATAGATAGATTGATAGACATATAGATAGATAGATAGATAGAAAGATAGAAAATTGATTGATAAGTAGATAGATAGATATAGTGATAAATAAATAGACATATAGATACATTAACAAATAGTTAGCTAGATAGATAAATTAATATATATATATATATATATAGATGATAGATAGATAAATAAATAGATAGACAAATAAACAGATAGATAGATTAACAACTATGTAGATATATAGATATACTGATTGACTGATAGATAAAAAAATAATTTGAAAGTTAAATAAATAGATATATAGATAGATAGAAAGATAGAAATATAGGTAGATAGATAGAATGATTGAAAAAATGAAATATAGAAAGATAGAGAAATTGATTGATGGATTGATGGATATATAGATAGTTAGATAGATAGATATATAGATATACAAATAGTCATATAGATAGTTACATAAATATAGAAATATACAAATAGATAAATAGACACATAGATATATAAATAGATAAAAAAATAGAAAGATTGCTAGATAGATAGATAGATAGATAGAGTGATAACCACATAAACAAATAGAGAAATAGATTGATAGATAGACAGACAGATAAATAGATAGTCTAATAGACACAAAGATGAATAGACATATAGACAGATAAATAAATAGACTGGTAGACTGGCAGACTGATACACAGATAGATAGATACATAGATACATAGGCAGATAGACAAATAAACATAAATACAAATATACAATTTGACAAATAAATAGATCAAGAGATAGATAGATAGATAGATAGACAATTACCTAGATAGATAGATAGACAAATAGATAGATAGATATATAGATATAAAAATAGATAGATAAACATATATATATATATATATAGATCGATAGATAGATAGACAAATTGACTAATACATTTATAAACATAAAGAAAGTTTGATAGTTAGAAAATTAGATAGATAGATAGGTAGGTAGAAATATAGATAGTTAGCCTGTTACTTTGATTGATTGATATACATATAGACATTTAGATAAAAGACATATATATAGATATACAGATAGGTATTTAGAAAAATAATCAAATAGATAGATACACATGTAGATAGATAGACAAATAGATGATAGACAAATAATAGAAATATACATAGACAGTTAGGTATTAATATAGATAGACAAAAATAAAGATAGTCATACAAACTGATAGATTGATAGACTGATAGATAGATAGACAGATAGACATATAGACATATAGATAGATAGACTAATAGACACCTAGAAAGATAGAAAGATTGTCTAATAGAGTGGTAGATAGAAAGAAAGTTACTTAATTAGATAGAAAGATTGTTATACAATTACACAAATAGATTGATTGACATACAATGATGTATAGAAAATGATAGATAGAAAAATAGATAGATATATAGATAGTCCTGTAGAGAGATAGATAAATAGATAAATAGAAATATATATAGATAGGGAGATTGAAAGAATGGGAGATAAATAGAGAGATAGTCAGATAGACCATTAGATAGATAACCAAATTGATAGATTGATACAAGAGTGATAAACTAATAGAAAATGAATGAGAAAGATATATAGATTTATAGATTGATAGATAGATAGACAAATAGTAGATAGACAAATAGGTAGATCAATAAATTTATAGATTGATAAATATATATATATATATATAGACATATAGATAGATAGATAGATAGATATATATATATATTTATTTATTTATATTTATATATATAAATAGATAGAGAGACAAATAAAAAATGATATATAGAGAAATAGATAGATAGATAGATAAATTGATAGATAGATAGATATACAAATAGACATACATATAGATAGATAGATAGATAAAAGAGAGGTAGATAAATACTGAGATATATAGAAAAAAAATAGTGGCATAGACACATAATAAGATAGATAAACATATTGATAGATAGCTAAAATGATAGATATATATATATACAAATAGATATAAATACAGATAGATTCATATATATGTGTATATATATATATAGAAAGATAGATTGGAAGCCAGATAGAAAGATACATATATATAAAGATATATGATAGAAAAATACATAATTAGATAGATAGAAAGTTAGACAGACAGATATATATATATAGATATTGACATATATATATATATATATATATATATATAAAGATAGAAAGATAGACTAGATTGATTGATTGATTTATACATAGATAGACATATAGACCAGTTTACAAATAGAAAGATAGAGAGATAGACAGACAAACAAATAGACATAATAATAATAATAATAATAATAAAGATAAATATATTTATAGTTACACATATAGTGAGATAAATAGATAGATAAATAGAAATATAGATGGATAGAAATATAGATATGTAGAAAGATAGATATATACATAGATAAATAGATAGATCGATAGACATATAGTTAAATAAAAAGATAGATAGATAGATAGTTAGATACAAAGGCACATATTAGATAAACAATTAGACAAATCGATAGATAAAAAATAGATAGATAGACAGATAGATAAATAGATAGATAGACATATAGATAGATAGAGAGATAGATAGATACATAGATAGATAGATAGATAAATAGATATATAGACACATAGATAGATAAGTATATAGGCAGATAGAATAATAGAAATATAGTCATATAGATACCTAGCCAGATAGCTAGATAGATGGATAGGTAAATATATAGATTGATAGATTGATAGATTGATAGTTAAATAAATATACAGATAGACATAGACTTATAGACATATATATAAATAGGCACATAAACATATTTACAAATAGATAGTTAGACAGATAGTGAGATAGACAGATATATAGATATAGAAATCAATAGATATACATATATAAAGATAGATAGAAATATAGATACATGGATAGACATATAAATCAATAGATAGATAGATAGATATATAGTTAAATAGTTATAATGTTATAAAGTTAACAGATAAATAGATAGACATAGATAGATAGATAGATAGATATATTGGCAGATTAATAGATAGATAGATATATTTATTGATTAACAGATAGAAAAAAAGATAGATAGATAGATAGAGAGTTAGACACATTAAAATAGATAGATATATAGATAGACAGACAAATAGATAATTAAATAAATAGATAGATTGACAGATTAATATATTGATAGATAGACAAATACATTGATTGATAGATAGAGAGAGATATATATATATATATACATACATAGAAACATACAACGAAAGATAAATAGACATATTGATAGAAAGATAGATTAATAGATAGACAATTAGATAGATAAACAATTACACTGATAGATAGATATAAAATAAATCAATAGATATATAGAGAGATAGATAGAGAGATATATAGATAGATAGATAGATAGATAGACAGATAGATATATAGATACATAGACAAATTGATAGAGAGATAAATATACAGATAGTTAAATAGATAGATAGATAGATAAAGAGATATATATAGATAGATGGATGGATAGATAGAGAGATATACATATATATAGATTGATACATAGATACATAGAAAGAGAAATAGATAGACATATAGATAGAAAGAATGATAGCCAAATAGATAGATAGAAAGATAAACAGATAGAAATAAAAATAGATAGATATAAAGATAGATAGATAAACAGGTATATAGATAGAATGATATATAGATTACCATATAAACACATAGTTACATAAATAGATAGATTGATATACAAATAGGAAAATAAACATATAGACCTATAGATATATATACAAATAGATAGATAAACAAATGGACAGATAGATAGATAGATAGATATATAGATATATAAATAGATAGATATAAAGATTATTAGATATATAAATATATAAATATAGAGATAGACTAATAGACAAATAGATAGATAGTCAAATAGATAGATAGATAGACTGATAGGCAGATAAATAGTTAGATTGACAGATAGAAAAAATGATAGATACAGAAATAGATAGATAGATAAACAAATATACATATATATAATAAGATAGATAGAAAGATATATAGTGATTTAGATATATAGATAAATTAATAGACAGATAGATAGATATCCAAATTGAAAAATAAATGTATAAAATGTAAATAGAATTAGGTAGATAGACGGATAGATAAATAGATATATAAATAGATAGATAGATAGATAGAAAAATAAATAGATGAATAGATATATAGAGAAATATATGAAGAGATCGACATTTAGATATATAGAGAGATAGATATTTAGACACATAAATAAATATACACATAAACATATATACACATAAACACGAAATCACATAGATGGACAGATAGTTAGATAGATAGACAAATACATATACAGATTGATAGATAATTAGACAAATAGACAAATAAATAAATAGACAAATAGATAGATAGATAGTAAAATAGAAAGATAGATATATAATTATAGATTGATAGACACATAGTTAGATAGATAGATGGAAAGAAAGGCAAATTTAAAGATAGACTAAAAGATATATTGATAGATAGATAGCTAGATATATAAATACATTTTTTGACATATAGAAAGTTATATAGTTTGATTGATTGATTGATTGACATATATATAGATATTCAAATAGATATATACTCTGATAGATAGCAGAATATGCAAATAGTTAGATAGACAAATAGACAGATTGACACATAGGTAGATAAAAAAATTGGTCGATATACACATATATAGAAATAAAAATAGATAGATAGACATATATATAGATAGATAGACATATAAATAGATAGATAGATTGACACATAGATAGATAGATATATAGATAGATATATAGACAAATAGATAAATTGATAGATAAATAAATAGATAAGTAGATAGATAGACAAATATATAGATAAACAAATAGATAGATAGAAAAATAGTCAAATAGATAGATAGAGAGATAGACAAATAAACAAATAGATAAAAAATAGATAGTCAAATAGATAAATAGACTGATATATTGATAGCTAGATAGACAGATAGATAGATAGATAGAGAAATAAATATATAGATAGATTAATAAATAGATAGATAAATAGATAGACTAAATGATTGATAGATAAAAGTCAATTAGATAGTTAGACTAATAGAAAGATAGATAGATAAATAGAAATATAGAAAGATAGACAGATTGATTGATTGATACAAAGCAATTTATACAAATAATCAAATTGATAGATAGAAAGATAGATGGATAGTTAGATAGATAAATAAATAGATAGAAAGATAAATATATATAAATCTAGACATATAGATATATAGATTGATTGACAAATAGATAGTTATGTAAATAGACAGAAACACACATATATAGATATACAGATAGATTGATAGATATATAGACAAATAAATAGATATGAAAAATAGTCAAATAAATATATAGATAGATAGATAGACAAATATATAAATAGAATGGTACATAGATAAACATATAGATAAATAGATAGATAAATAGAAAGTTAGTTAGTTAGGTAGTTATATAATTATATAGGCAGACATATAGACAAGAGATAGATAGATAGATAGACTAATAGATAGATTTATAGATAAATAGATATATAGATATATAGATATAATGATAGATAAACCAATAAATTGATAGATAGAGAGATATACGGTTTGAGAGATAGACATATAAAAATAAAGAAAGAAAGATAGATAGATAGAAAAATAGTTAGATAGATAGGTTGATAGATTGATAGATTGATAAATAGATCGATAGATAGATAGATAAATAAATAGAGAGATAGATAGATAGTTATACACCTTGGTAAAAATATAGATACGGAGATAGATAAAAAGACCGCTAGATAGTTCAACAAATAGTCTGATAGACTGATATACTAATAGACTAATTAATAGAAATATAGTTAGATAATCAGATAGATATAAAAAAAGATAGACATATCAACTGATAGCCTAATTGATATAAAAAAAGATAGACATATCGACTGATAGCCAGATTGATAAATTAACAAATAGATATATAGATTGATAAATAGATAGAAAAATAGATAGATAGATAGATAGATAGAAAGACAGATAGATATTTCCATAGATAAATAGTTAGACAAATAGACAGATAAAAAGTTAAATAGGTAGATTGTTACATAGATTGATATGATATATAGACATTTAAATAAATAAACAAATAAAAAGATGGACATATAGATAGATAGACAAATATACATATAAATAGATAAAATATAGATAGCTATAAAGATAGATAGAAAAATAGATAGATAGACAAATATAAATATAGATTGATAGTAAATAGATAAACTAATACACTAATAGATAGCAAGATAGATAGATAGATAGATAGATAAACAGATAGATAGATAGATTGGCAGATATACACATTTACAAATATATAGATAGATACAAAGCTTGATAGAAAGAAAGAAAGATAGATATATAGATAGAAAAATAGACACAATTACATAAAGATAGATAGATAGATTAATAAATATATAAGTAGCTAGAAAGATAGACAAATAGATAGAAAAGTAGATTTTAAATAGACACATAGACAGATGGAAAAATAGATAGATAGATAGATAGACAGATAAATAGATATATAGATAGATAGATAGTGAGAGAGAGAGAGAGAGAGATATATATATATATATATATATATATATATATATATATATATATAAACATATAGATAGACAATAGATAGATAGATAGATAAATAGATATAAAGTTAGAAAGATAGATAAATTGACAAATACTTAGATAGACAGATAGACATATAAAGATATTAATATATATATATATATATATATAAAGATAAAGATATAGAATGATAGACTAATAGAATATATGAAAAATAGATAGATAAATAGATAGAAAGATAGCCAAATTGACATAAAGATATATAGTAGATATAAAGATTTATAGATAGATAGATTAAAAAATGGTTAGATAAATATATATACACTTATATATATATATATATATATATATATATTGATTGATAGATAAACATACATGCAGATAGATAGATAGATAGCTAGATAGATAGATAGACAAATAGATACATTATAAACATTGTATATAGATAGATAGATATGTAGATAAATAGTCAGATAATGAGATATACACATAGATTGATTGATTGATTGATAGATATATAGATAGATACAAATACTGATAGAAAGAGAGAAAGATCGAGATATAGATATGCAAATAGACTGGAAGATAGATTTATAGATAGCTAGAAAGAGAGATAGGAAGATAGACATATAGAAAGATAGATATATACATAGATAGACATGTTGAATGATAGACATATAGACAAATAGACTGATAGACTGATAGAAAGATAGAAAGAAATAAATAAAAATAGATTGATAGAGACCCAGATTGCTAGATATATAGATAGGCAGATAGATAGATAAACACATAAATAGATAGAAACATAGACATATAGGCACACACACAAAAATATATATATATATATATAATAGATAGATAGATAATTAGATAGATAAATAGATAAAATGATAGATAAATAGTTTGATAGACAAATAGATAAATAAATAGATAAACATATCGGTAGATAAGGAGATATAAAGTTAGACAGATAAAAAGATATCTAGATAGATAAATAAATAGATAGATAGATGGATAGATAGATTGACATATAGATTGATAACCATACAAATAGTCAAATAGATAAATAAAAAGATAGATAGTTAGATATACATATAAATCACTAGATAGATAGATAGATAAGCAGATAGGTAGATTTGAAAATATGAAGATATATAGATATATAGATATAAAGGTATATACATAGATAGATAGATAAATAGATCGACGGATGGATAATTATATAGATAAATACATAGAAAGATAAGGAGAAAGTCAAATATATATATAGATATAATGATAGATAAATAGATAGACATAAAGATAGATAGATTGATAGACATATAGATATGTAGATAGCTAAAGAGATTTACAAATAGATAAATAGATAGACAGATCAATCTTATAGTTATAAAGATAAATAAATAGATAGATAGATTGTTAGATAGTTAGATTGAAATATAGATAGATAGACATATAGATACATAAACACATAGAAAGATAGACAAATAAACAAATATACATATAGGTTGATACATAGATAATTAAAAGACAAATAAATAGATAGACAAATAGAACGATAGACTAAAAAATAGATAGATAGTTTGGTAGATAGAAAGATAGAAAGATAGATAAATTGATTGATACATATACAATTATATTTAGACAATTAGAAAGATAAACAAATAAATAGATAGACATATAGATAGATAGATAAATAGATAAACAAATAGATTAGTAGACAGATAGATTAACTGATAGATAGATTCACAAATAGATAGATGTATAGATATAAATATAGATAGATTGATAGATTGATAGAAATATATATAGATATATAGATATACAAATTGACAGATGATAGATAGATTGAGAGATAGACAAATAGATAGATAAATAGATAGATAAATAGTTAGATATCTTGATTGATAGATAATGAATTAGATTTATAGAAAGATAGAAAGATTAACAGATTCACAAATTGATAGATAGATAGTTAGATAGAAATATAGACCTATAGATAGTAAGATAGATCGATAGATATATAGATAGAGAGATAGACACAGATAGATAGTTAGGTAAATATATTGATAGATATATAAATAAATAGATAGACAAATAGATGGAATGATAAAATAACTTATAGACTAATAGACTAATAGATAGATAGAGATCTAGACACACAAATATATAGAAAGATTGAAAGATTCATTGATTGATAAGAAATAGTTAGACAAAAATATAGATAGATAGATATACAGATAAATAAATATATAGATATACGAATATATAGTTACATATATAGATAGTCATATATATATATATATAGACAAATAGATAGATAGTTAGATAAATAGACATGTAGACAAATATATATATATATATAAACTTTCTAATAGTTATATAGATAGATAGATAGATAGATAGAGAGGTAGTTAAATAGATAGAGAGTTTGTTAATTAGATAGATAAAAAGATAGACAGATAGACAGATTAATAGATTATTAGATTCAATGATTGATAGATAGAGAGAAAGAAAGATAGATAGATATATCTATATACAGAAAGATAGATAGACATAAATAGAATGTTAGCAAATAATTTGATAGATATTTAGATTTATAGACAGATAAATAGATTGATGGAATGATACAGAGACTTATAGAAAAAATAAAAAAAGTTAAATAGAGAGATAGGTAGATAGATCGATAGATAGATTGATAGATTTATAGAGAAATAGATAGACAGATAGTATGATAGATAGTTTGATCGATTGATAGACAAATAGATAGTTAGATAGATAGATAGATAGATAGATAAATAATAGATAGATAGATAGATAGATAGATAGATAGACATTAGACAAATAGATAAATAAAAAAGACAAATAAACAGACAGATAGATAGATAAAATAGACACAAAGATAGTTAAATAGTTAGTCAAATACATTAATATATAGATAGGTAAATATATTGTTTGACGCTTAGTGATTTAAACAGATAGAAAGATATTTAGATTGATTTATAGATTGATAGATTAATAGATAAATTAATAGATAGTTACATAGATACATAAATAGATATATAGACAAATAGATAGATATCCATATAGGCAGAATGATATGTATACAGATAGACAGATTGGCAGATATATTGATATACAAAAAGATAAATATATAGATAGAGAAATAGATAGATAGACAAACAAAAAGATAGATAGACAAGTAGATTGATAGTCAAATTGACTTATAAACTTAGAGACTATTATAAAAATAAAAGATAGATAGATAGGTTGAAGACAAATTGTCAGATTGACAAATAGACAAATAAATAGGCAGCTAAGTAGACAAAAATATAGATAGATATATATATATATAGATAGACATTTTGATATATAAAAAGATAGATATATAAACCATTTGATAGATAGAAAAATAAATAGATAGATATATAATAGTCATATATGCAGATAGACTAATAGATAGATAGATAGATAGAAAAAATGATAGATGGATATATAATTATATATATATACAAAATGACTGATATACATATATATAGAAAATAAAGTTAGATGGTTATATAAATAGATAGATAGAAAATTAGATAGTTAGATAATTACATAGATTGATAGATAAACAAATGATTGATATATTGAAAGACATATAGACAAATAGATAGGTAGAAAGATATATAGAAATATAGATCGATTGATTGAAAAAAAGATAGATAGACATATAGACATATAGTTAGATAGATATTTAAACATATAGAAAGATAATTGATTGATTGATAAATAGACACATAGACTTATAGACTGATAAACTAAAAGATAGATATAGATATATATAGATTGACAGATAATCAAATAGGCAAATAAATATATAGACGAGTAGATAGATAGATATATAGAAAGAAAGAAATATAGATAGAAAGATAGATAGACAAATTAATAGTTAGACATATAGAAAGATAGATAGATATGTAGATAGACATATATACAAATAGATAGATAGATAAACAAATAAATAGAAAGATAGATTTATAAATATAAATATAGACATATAAATAGATATACATATAGATTAATAATCTGATAGACTTATAGATAAAATGATAGATAAATAGTTAGACAAATACATAGATAGATAGATATGTTGACAGATAAATAGATAGATAGAAAGATAGATACATAGATTGATAGAAAGATAGATATATAGATAGATAGATAGATAGATGGTTATATAAACAGATAAACACATAGATAGAAAGATAGTTAGATAGATAGGTAGATTCATAGAAAGATAAATAGGTACATAGAATGTCATATAGACAAATAGTCAAATAGCTATATATACATATAAATATTTAGACAGATATATAGATAGACAAATTGATAGATATACAGATAGATAAATAGACAAAATGAAAGATATACATATAGAAAGATAAACATATAGATACATATATAAATAGCTAGAAAAATAAATAGATATAGAGATATGCTAGTAGGTTAATAAGAAAATAGAGAGTTAGACAATAAAATAGATATAAAGATAGATTGTTTTTGAAATAGAATGATAGATAAATAGAAAGATAGCGATATAGATATATAGATAGATAGTCTAAAAAAAAGATTGTAAGATATTCAGATAGACAAATATATTGAACGATAGATATACATATAGATATAAAGATAGCTATACACATAGGTAGATAGGCAAGACAAATAAACAAATGTATAGATAGACAGGCATATAAATAGATAGTTAGATTAATATATATATATATAGACATGTAGATAATTAGATAAATAAAAATATAGATTGATTGATTGATTGACACATATAGAATTATAAATAGATATATAGATAGACACATAGATAAATAGACACATAGATAGATAGACAAATAGATGCATATAAAGATAGATAAATAGATAGATAGATATATATATATATATAAATAGATAAATAGATAGTTAAATATACAAATACAAAGATAGACTATTAGTAAAATAAATAGATAGACAGCAAGAAAAATAAACATATTGATATATTGATAGATTGATAGATTAATTGATAGTGAGAGATAACAATTAAATAGATAGATATATAGACATAGATACCGATAGATAAATAGAGACGTAGACAGATAGAAAAAATAGGTAAATAGACAGATAGATAGATAGACTAATAGATATATAAATAAATTGATAGATAGACTAATAGATATATAAATAGATAGATAGATATATAGATAGATAGATAAACAGATAGATAGATCGATAGATAGGGAGATAGATATATAAATAGACAAAAAGACATATTCACTGATAGATAAATAGATAGATAGATAGAGAAATAGATAGATAGATTATAGACACATAGAAAGATATATAGATAGACAAATGTATATATATAAAGATATAGAAAGATAAACCAATAGAGAAATAGTTAGATTGATATAAAGATAGATAGATAGACATTTAGACATATAGATATATATAAAAAGATATATATATATATATATATAGAAAAAAATTGACAAATCGAGAGATAAATAGATATATGCATAGACAAATATATAGATAAATAGATAAACATATAGATAAATAGATAGATTGATAACCAAATAGACAGATAGACACAGATAAATAGATTTATTGATAGATAGATTGGCATATATGCAGATAAATAAATAGATAAAAATAAATATAGCCAAATAGATAGATAGACACAAAGACACATTGACAGATATATAGATTAATAGATAGGTAGGTAGATAGATAGATATGCAGATAGACAAATAGACAAATAGAATGATAAAAATATATATAGATAGATAGACACATAGATAATTAGATAGTTATATAGAAAGATAGAAGATAAAACAGATAGATGGATAGATATACATATACATAGACAAATATACAGATAAATAGATAAGTAGATAAGTAGATAGGAATATAGAGAAAAAGACAAATAGATAAAAATATAGATAAACAAAATACAAAATAATTTATAGATAGATGGACAAATAGATATATACTTAGATAGATAGATTGATAGTTAGTAAAATAAATAGATAGATAGATAGTCAGATTTATAGATAGACAAATTTTAAAATAGATACATAAACAGATATTCATAAGGCTTTGAGGTTGATAGTTAAATATATAGATAGTTAGCTTGATGGATAGATAGATTGCTAAATAAATATACAGATAGAGACACATAGGTAGAAAGATAAATAACTAGATAGACAGATAGATATCTAGATAAATAGACAAATAGACTAATATATAAAAAGATAGTGAGATATTTAAATAGTTAGATAGATAGATAGATAAACAAATAGATAGATATATAGATAGATATTTAGATAGTTAGAAAGTTATATAGTTAGACATATAGATAGATATTTAGATAGATAGATAGATAGACATATGTATAGATAGATAGATAGATAGATTGGAAGATTGATAGATAGAGAGATAAACAAATATATAGATAGACATATAGATAAATTGATTGATTGATTGATATATAATTAGACAGAAAGATAAATTGATAGTTAGATAGATAGAAAGAAAATTTGATAATTTATGGATAGATAATTATACAGATAGATAAAAAATTGATAGTTAGATAGTTACATAGATAGATAATTGATAGACAAATATCTTAGTAATAGTGCTCTAGGCCTATCGTATGTATATGGTATTTAGACTATTTGTGAGAATTAATTATTATGATGATTTTCATGTTTATTAAATATAATTTCTTTGAATAATATTATTAATTATTCTAAATGTTCTTAATCAGTTATTGTTATGGGAATAATAGTTAATTAAGATTAGTATAATGTTTGATTGATATTCATGGTATGAATATGTGTATGAGATATAAATTAAATTTATATCTATTTGTTGAGAACAAATATTGGACAGACTCGTCTTGAGATTAATACATAGATCAAAGTCATAAGTTAATCTCGAATAATTATGTTATTAAATTCCTTGATTTGAGATCACTATAGTTCTCAACATAGACATATTGTGTTTTGATATATTCAAATATTGTTTTAATTAGATGACTATAAAGGTTATACTTGAACATAATAAGAATTATGTAGTTAGATATGAGTGATTTAGATGGAATTTGTCCCTCTTATTATAAGATAGATATCTCTGGGTCCCCTCAATAATTGAGATTGAGAAATGCATGCCCGTGCTTAACTGAATTGATGGAGATCAATATCATTTATTTAGTCAGTCTAATTTGTTTTTACGTAATCAAAGATAGAACGATATAAGTTTGACTTTATCAATGCCTTATATTCTATCAAGATATCATGAGATAAAAGGATTATGTCAATAGATATATTACGATTATCTCGGATCATGAGTTTTTTTTAACTTGGGTAGTCATAATGACATGTAAGAGGCATCTTATGACTTGTAGGATCAAAATATGATTTCAGCCTATTGTCAATGTTAATTGAACCTATAGGGTTGCACATTAATAATGAATAAAAATGGTTATAGTTTTTTACTATTTGTATTAATTTTAAATGATGTGGTTATTTTAAATCACAAATAACAATTAGTTATTATATACATTTGAATTAAATTTTGATTTAAATTCATGATTTAAATAAATAATTAATTGGTTACATTAAACTTGAAATTTAATGAAAAAATTCATTTAAAAGAAGTTTTAAAGGTTTTGAATTAAAGTTGTTATTATTTAAAAGCATTTTGAATATATAATTAAATTCATTTATTACCAAAACCCTAGTAGTCTTGTATATATATATATATGTGAGATATTTTATGTAAGTAGTCATCTTTTATAAACTAGTAAGAAAATTTTTCATTTTGAAAAGATGTATCTGAACTAGTATTTAACAAGATCATTTATCATTTGTTCGTGTGTGGATACTTTCACAGGTGGTAGTTTTTCTAAATGAAAATACCTTTGAAGGTCCGAATAAACCAGGACACACACTTTGATGGCTTGATGGATAGATCTACAAGAGGTAACTTTTCTTTTCCCTTTCTTCCTATTTTAAAAATTATAAATTATAAATTCCACTATGTTTATGTTCCAATTAGAGTAAATATTCTGCCAAAAACCACAATAGTGGTATCAGAGGAACTTGTATTTTCATAAAAATTGATAATGTCATATTTGATAATAAGTATGTGATGTATATGACTATGACAAGATTTGCATTTTTGAATATATATGATATCATGGTTTGTTCGATTGAAATATTTAATAGGTTTTGTTAAGGTATTAATTGATTGAATCCAAACCCTAAAAGTATTCGTTACTATGATTGAGAATCCTAATGGAATATTGTCATTATAGTGTTTAATTACATGATATATGATTCTAGCTTTGTCTTAATTAGATTAATACATGGTCTAAAATCATATATCAATTTTGATTTATTAGTGATTATTTTTGGTGGTGCCAAAATAAGCCCTATATGTAATGAGATTACATAAAATAATATTTTTATGTGTTTTTGATGGCTTTCTGCTTATTTTAAATTTATTTGATAAGATTAATAAAAAATTTATTGGTGAGATTAATAAAAATTTATTGATAAAATCAAGAGAACTTTTTGATGAGATTAAAAAAAACTTATTTATACGATCAATGAATATTTATTGATGAGATCAATGGAAATTTTAATTTTCTTTTCTTGGATACTACCCCTAACCCCACGAGGGCAGCTCTCCATGACACCATCCACTAACTGGCTAGAAGAACCACCATAATAGCTCTATGTAACACCTTATAAAATTAATTGTTTTTTAATTCAATACTATTATAATTTAGTTCTTTTAATGCAAATTGTTTATGCTATATGATAACATTATATATTTTGTATGTTATGTTGCTTCACATGGTGCATAGTAAGGCATTTTTAACCAATGTGATTGGTAAAGTATTATTTTTTTTCTCAAGGGTTGTAATATTAAATATGGCTTGCATGCCATTATTATTTTATTGTAATTTTTTTATAGTTCTAATAAAACAAGAGAGACAATGCAAGATATTTGAAGTTACATAAGTATGTGATACTATATATATGATGGGATCTATTAATTGAAAATTAAAATCAATCAAGATCTGTTACATAAAATTTAAAGTTTACATGTCATCCATTTTTACACACTTGTCAAACCTTTTATCACCTTAATGTGGGTTCTATAAAAGTAGTACATTAGGTGACAATAATAAGATAAGATGAGTAATGGTACTACCCATATGTGTTAAAATAGTTTAGCTTTATTAAGTTATCAAATTGGTTTTGGGCTTAATGCCATTAGATGGGATTTAAACATGCCAAGACATATGATGTCAAAATCCTATAAATATCTAAGGATTGCATGATATGTAATTGGTAAAAGTTAAATACCTAAAAAACTTAATTTTAAGTGTCATGCCAAAACATACATAAAGTTGAGTAAAATATGGATCTTACCTCACTAGATATACAATTAGATAGATAGATAAATAGATAGATAGACAGATAGACAGAGAGAGAGATAGATAGATAGACACATAGACACATGGACTAATAGAAAGATAGACTAAAAAACAAATTGACACATAAACATAAAGGCTGATAGATTGATAGACTAAAAGACAAATGGATAGATAGATAGATAGACAAATAGAAAAATAGATAGATAGATAGATAGATAAATAGATAGACAAATAGATAGATAGACAAATAGAAAGATAGACAGACAAATAGATAGACAGATAGACATATAGATATATATATATATATATATATATATATATATATATATATATATATAGATACACATATAGAAAGATATATAGATTTATAATTAGATAGATAGATAGAAAGATAGGTAGATAGGTAGATTGACATACAAATAGATAGATAGATAGATAACTAGATGATTGATTAATAGATAGAAATAAAGATATGCATATAGATAGATATATAGATAGACAGATACATAGATAGACAAATAGTTATATAGATAGATAGATAGATAGAAAGATAGGCAGATAGGTAGATTGAGATACAAATAGATAGATAGATAGATAAATAGATAGATAGATTGATAGATAGAAAAATAGATGTGCATATAGGTAGATATATAGATAGATACATACATAGATAGACAAATAGTTATATAGATAGATAGATAGATAGATAAGTAGATAGATATATAAACAGATATATAGATGGATAGATAAATAGATAGTTAAAAATATAGGCAGATATATAGATTAACAGATAGATTTATAAATAGAGAGATAGTTCTAGAAATAAATAGATAGATATATATAAAGATATAGAGAAAGATGAATAGATAAATAGATCGATAGACAGAAAGATAGGCAGATAGACAGATTGACACAAACAAACAGACACATAGACACAAAGATATATAGATAGATAGATAGATAGACATATACACATATAGACACATAAACAAATAGACAAATAGACAAATTCATAGCTAGATAAATAGATATAAAAATATAAAGATAGATAGACAGATAGACTGATAGATAAATAGATAGACACATAGATACATAAATAGATAGAGAGATAGATAGATAGACAGACAAATATTCTAAAAGAGCAATATATAGTTAAATAGTTTGATAATTAGATAGATAGATAGATAGATAGACAGATAGATAGATAAATAAATAGTTAGAAAGTTAGACAATTAGATGGATAAACAAATTGATAGATAGATAAACATATTGATAGATTCATAGATTGATAGCTTAATAGATTGAAAGATTTAGATATTGAAAAATAGATAGATACACATATACATAGATAGATAGATTGACAGAGAGATAAATAGATAGATAGAATGATTGATTGACATATAGTCATATAAATGTATAGACATATAGATAGGTAGGTAGGTAGGTAGATAGGTAGATACATAGAATAATAATTAGATAGATAGACATATATATAGAAAGATATATAGACATATAGATAGAAAAATAGATAGATATATAGACAAAAAGACATAAAGGCATATAGATAGATAAATAAATAGATATATAGATAGATAGATATGGATATATATATATATATATATATATAGATCACTATAAAAGAATATCGATTTAGCTAGGGAAATTTTGCTAGGAAAATTTAGCTATGGATAAAATCCCTAGCTAATTAGCGAGGTATTAGTTAGGGAATAACAAGGGATATTTGATTTTATATTAAATAAAAGTTTGTGATGGACTAGTGATGGATTAGCGATGGAAATGTTCGATTGAAAATATTTCGGTGCTAATATTTTCATAGATTTCTACGCAAAGAAAAGCGGGAAATTTAGCGATGAAAAAATTTAATTGTAAACAATCCGTCGATAATATTTTTGTAAATTCCCCACAAAGAAAAGCATGGGAATTTAGTGACAGAATTTCCCTAGCTAATTAGATTGAGACAAAATCCAGCTCTATATAATTATCCGAAATTTTTGTTACTTTTTTATATTTTATTGCAAGCAATTATTCCATAAATTTTATTATTCACAAAATATATCCATTTAGCTAGGGAGTTTTCCCTAGCTATTTGGGATGGGGATAATTTTCTTCATTAATCTTTAATGATTTAATTTTTTTTTATATTATCTTTTTAAATATTTTATTTAATTTTGTATATTAAAGGTACGTATGGCATGGTCTATAAATGAGCGATCATTGAAAACACATTTTCCTCGTATAATTATAAAAATATGTTATTATAAATAAATAATTTAAAAAATATATAAATATAAAAAATTGTAATAATAATACAAACTACAATAACTATTAATAAAGACTATAATAACTATTATTAAATATTACAATAACATTAAATAAGTAATTCTCTAATTAATAAAATTTTTAAAGATATTTTACAAAATAAATGAACATACATTAAAATTTCTACTAATAAAAAGTTTAAATAATTAATTGTATGATAAAATATAATATATTTACAAAAATATCATAATTAACGAAAAAAATAGTAAATATTAATATTATTTTAAGTATAAAAAATAGTTTTATGTCTAAAAAAAATTTTAAAAATATAATTACTAAAAAATTTAAAATTTTTGAATTATAAAAAAAATTTTAATTTTTCGTAATAATTAAATGAAAAAAAATTGATATTTAAAGATTAATATAGAGATATTTACCCTTATTGAAATTTATAAAAACTTAATAATTGAGTTAAATTTATACTATTAGCTTTTAATATTTCGTCTTTATTAAATATAAAAAATATAAATTTTTCTTAATAATCATCTCGCATCCAATAATTTTTAAAATTGTATAAATTATGTCAAATAATATGAAATTTTATGCTTTTAAAATAAATTAATATTATCTTCATAAAAATTAATATGAATTCTTATAAATTTATAAACTTGAAATATATAGAATAATATATTTTTTAACATCAAGAGTATTTATCAATTTTTAGGAAAGTGGCTTGAAGACCAATAATCTTTTCAAATGTGCCTTGCTATATTAAGTTTACAAATTTTGTAGCTATTTGATTTGTTTTTTGATTTGGATGGCCAAACATCTATTTTTTTGCAATTGTTTATATATTTATTATTTAATTAATTTGATAATTAAAAATTGATAAGTGTTTGTTTTTCGTGTGTGTCTTGCTACACTCACATTAACTTGTTAAAAATAATTTATTAAGTAAAAAAAAGATGAGTCTTTATGTTATATATATATTTATTCTATATTAAATGTTTTGATAATTTAAAATTAAAACATTAATGGAATTTTAAAACCTAATAAAACTTAATAAACTTACTAGTTAGAGACAACTCTAAGTTTCTAAGTCTCCAACTTAATAAACCTAATAAAACTTAATAAACTTAATAAACTTATTCGATTTCATTCCGCATGGACAAACATAAGACGCGAATGTCCATAGAAACATATGGCTAGGCTTCGAGAAACATAGATGTTGCATGGCATCAACGCATTGTTATAGTCATGGCATACCCATGAAAAAAATTTGATGTTTAAGGACTCGAAGAAATTTGCATCAAGCTAGATTTACTGAACTCCGAGGATGATAGATATAAATCAGTGCTATCACAATAGCCTTCACTCATATTATCCATGTTGCGAGTGTGGATACGAATCAAATTGTTCTGATGAATGTTCATCACAAATGTATTATTTGATTAGCTCTATGTCTTTCATTATTTATTTAACTTGGTATTTTGAATGTAGCATTTATATATAATTATCAGATGTTAGGGATTCTAAGTTTAAATGCAATTGAACTGATACTGCATAATTATTTGCAGGGACACAAATGTAGTTTATAAACAGCCTGGGTTTGGGAGACGAGAATGATATCACTATTAGAGGCTTAGAAGTGGTGAAGAAGTGGGAAAGAGTGTATATTGAAGCTTATACTTCTCTCCTATCCTTTGTTCTCTCATTCGATTGTAGTAATGGTGTAGGGCAAATTCACCATCCTTCAACATTCTCAGCCATCATTCTCCACCATTATTGTCCATCATCTTCATTCACCATCATCTTCATCCGGCATCATCTTCATCTGCCATCATCATGAAGGAGTATAAGCTCTAAGGTTGGTTTATATTTATCATCTTTCAACTATAGGTTGTGTTGGTTTATCTTTGTCATTTATGGTCATCTTGGGATTAATTTTTTTTTGAACAAAGATAATTTTTACCAATTAAGTACATCAAATCAACTTTAAATTAGATGAAATCGAGAATAGGTAGACAAAGCAACAATGAGTCTAATAAAATCGAAAAAAGTACCACTTCTAAATAGGAAATATCACTTGGTGATGACATTAGGCAAATACCTAGGAGTTAGTAAAATTGGTGATTGCTTTTGTGCCTTCAGAAACAGCATGCTTAACCAATTCCCTAGGCAAAAAGAGGTGAACTACTATCTGGATCTCCCTTGAGGTGACCATCAACTGCTTGTTGTATCTGGAAACTTTCAATGCCTCCTAAGCCAGCTTCTCGAAAATATCATAGATAAAACTATTCATGAATTCCATGGCCTTGCTAGAAATGCCGATGTCTGGATGCACCTGCTTCAACACTTTGAAGATGTAAATCTTGTTAGTCTTGATGTTTTTTTCATATTATTCTTCTTCTTATCAATCGATGATGTAGACGAGTCCTTTAGAAGCTTCTTTTCTTCATGTAGAGGAGCCTTCTCTACCACAGACAGAGGCTTCATAGCGGGCTTCTTTTCTGGCTGTTGTCTAGAAATTTTTTTTATATTGATTCTGTATTTTTTCCTTAATACCTTATTCCTACATTATCACTCTTTCTAGTAGGTTTTTATTTTTGATTCTCATTTGGATTATATTGTTAGGTCTCATTTCAATGTTCAGTTTGATAGGCAATTGTCATGGCAGTTACACTATCATCAACAATATCAAGTTTTTTTAGAGCGTCCCTCTTCTTTTTAGGTTCATTTATTCTTAAAATTTCTTGAAATGTTGACACGTTATGTATATAACCAGAATAAGTATATGCGATTCAGTTGATAAAATTTATGTGCATGTCGAAATGTAGTGGCATGAAAAATATTTTAATCATATTCCACATAATAAAAATGAATACAATCACATTCAATAATTTATGAATAAATTAAACACAATTACACATCATCCACAATGTCCTTGAACATGTGTACAAACATATTTTTCATAACCTTTAGAATGGTATATCATCTATGGTTCACAAATTATATGTGATTGAAAACTAACATAATATACCATTATTTAGATAATTTACAATAGATAATGACATTCATTTTTGATAATGAAATTAAACCCAATTGCATATGGTGGATTGCTTGATATTTTTTTTTCTTGACATATGAAAAAGACCTCAACATTATTATGTGCTCTCTTATACGCTATTTTCTAACGAATATTTTTTATTAAATTATCACTATCACTTCAATTTTATATTAAATATATTGAAACACAAAATATAGTAGTCTCTATCAACTAAAAACAATCCTATATGGGTTTAAATTGTTTTCAAGAAATGGATCAAACATAATGTGTATTTTGAATTTCTGTCCTATAAAAAACCAATCCAAACATCATTGGTCTTATTTCAATCAAAAGGGAAATAAGAAGTAGATTTTTTTTTGTTATTTATGGATTAATACATAATTATTTTAAAAATAGGCTTTCTTTTTTAAAATTCTTGTGTTAAATCAAATTAAATAAAACCATAACTCTATCAGATAACAAATAAAATCACAATAATATCTATAAAGCTCGATATATAATATATAGTTCAAAGTCTATTATATCACTCTTATATAATAAGCATTTCTTATGTGTACTAAACATACAAAATACATGTTAAATATGAAGATGTATAATAATCTTTCTAAATAATCCAATATATTGAAGTTTGTTGGAATGGTATTAAATTTAGGTAACCATTGGATAAAAGGACTTGTAATATACAATTTTTTTGATTGTTTGTTTAATTTTGATGGTTCATATTTGAAAAGAAACCAATTGTGTCATTGATATTGTTGCGAAAAAAATTAATAAAAATGTATAACTATGTGTGCAATCACACACGTGACTATAATTATAATTAAAGCTTATAACAACATATATATAATTATATGGTTAACTATATATGTATAACTATTTATAAATATTTGTATAACTATATAAAACTTTTTATAACTATATTTAACTATATTTGTAACTATATAAACTCTTTTTATAATTATATCAAACTATTTTTTTAACTATATAATAATTTACAACTATATGTATAATTCTATATAACTAATATTTCTAACAAAATATAATATATGTATAATAATATATAACTATATAAAATTGTATTTTACTATATGTGTAACTATAAAAAGATTATATATAACTATATCCTTAACTACATACATAGTATAACTATATGTATAATTAAATAAAATTATATATAACTCTATTTATAACTAAACATACTAGAGGTATTAGAACATATAACTATAAATAATTGTCTTTTACTATATGCATAACCATAAAAATATTATACATAACTATATTTAAATAAATAATTTACAATATATATTGAATATACATTTTTATATATTAGTATATAAAAATGTATTTAACTATTCTATACCTATAGTTAACTATATGTATAAATATATAAAATTATATGAAAAAATATATATACCTACACATATAAATAAAAGTATAACTATATGTATAACCACATGTAACTATATTTATAATTACATGTAAAACAACATACAACATTATGTTTAACTATATGTTTATAATTATTTATAACTATTTGTATAACTATATAAAACTCTATATAATTAAATATAACTATATTTGTAACTATGTATACATATATGTATACATATATGTAAATCTATATATTTGTTTATAACTTTGTATATATTTATGTATAACTACTTATAACTACTTGTATGAATATATCTATATATAACTAAAGTTTACCTATGTGTAACTATTTATAACAATATATACTATATTTATAATAACATAAACTATATGTATTTGTATTTTATTATATGAACAACTATAACACTTTTATATATAATTATATGCATAATTAATATATTTAAAACTATATATAACTATATGTTTTACAATTCTAACTATTTTTATAAATAAATGGATGACAACATATAACTATATATAACTTTTTAAAACTATATATATAACTATATATTACTATGTATAATTATATATAATTATATTTTTAACTATATGAATAATAGTGTATGATGACTATATATAACTAAGTAGTTTAACTATTATTACTAAAAAAATATTTTACTAATCAAATTTTAGCAATGTATTGAATCAATTAATAACTACGAACATAATACATCAAAATTTTAATTTGGAGTTTTCCAACTGATTTAATATTAGATTACCATATGATATTTTTCAAATGATAAGATTAAACTTTTTGATTGCCACTAGATCCAACAAAAGGCTTGGCTGATCCTTTTAGTGCTGGGAAGAGCACGTTAGGTACTAAAGTTGTGAGACACACGAATAAATTTTGGTCTCATGCAGATGCAGCCTCATTTGATTGAAGCCATTAGACATTGCTATGGTCCTTCCTATGGATGGGTTCCATCTTTGTCATCTCTACTGGATCAAAAAGAGGTTGAGCTTCTATTATATTCATGTATTTGGAAATATTTTATTTTTTGCCTTCTCTCTCTCTCACTCTAAAATAGCATTGCTAGCCATCTTTTAGATATATGTTGAGTTTTTGTGGTCATCAATCTAGTAAGCTGGAAAAGACCTCAAGCATTAATATTTGATCTCTTTATTAGCTATTTTATAACAAATATTTTTATTAAATTATCACTATCACTTTAATTTATATTAAATATATTAAACAGTGTGTTTTCAGGTTTGTTCTTGACACTCTTATTTTATGTAGATTTCCTTTGTTGTTGATCACGTTTGCATCTACTTTTTATTGTTCATTGATGGAATTAAACTGTTGAATTATTAATTTCCATAATGATTGCTAATGAAATTCAATTAAATATGTTCATTCTATTTGTTCTCCTTCTCTTGCATTTTTATAGTTTCATGGATGATGACTGGCTGAACATGAGGAACTTGAGCTATTACAAGCCATCTTTCAAGGGGCATATTGGTCTGTAACTGATATCTAGCATGGAAGACCATGATACAAAGCCTTTCTTATCAGGACATGATCTTAACAACTTTATTATTAATGCTAATAATCCATTCCATCTTCACTAATGTGTTATCTCCAACACTTCTCTTGCACTACAATACATGAGAGATGGCTAGATAAACTAGAGAGATAAGTCTTTGAACAAGTTACCACCAAATACTTTTTAATCCTATTCTCATAGAAACTTCAGAGCTCAACCATTGAAATTATACACCAACATGATTCTTTGCGAGATGAAAGGATTTGTAAGATTGATCAACCAAGCCCTGATGTACAAGGTAGCCAATCCAAGAGAAAGCAAAGTGGGGATTAGCCAAGAAAATCAAAACCAAGAAAACTGAGGAAACCAAAGGATCCAAACTCCATTCTTGTTCCATATTTGAAAGCTCCAAAGAAATGCTTGTATGTGGTCATCAATAGCAATGACATGGATATCTCTGGCATTTCCATACCATACTGCACTTGCACAGGTAAGTCTCAGCAATGCTATCGATGGGGTTGTGGTGGGTGCCAATTCACATGCTGCACAATTAGCACATCGATCTATCTCCAACTGATGAGCATGAAAAGAAGAGAAGCGAGAATAGCTAGGAGGAAGATGAGTCAAGATGCCTTGCTATATGAAGTTTGCAAATTTTGTAGCCATTTCTTTTTTTAATATTTGGAAGACAAAAAATCTAATTTTCGAAGTTTATTCCTCTTTTTTTCTTTAATGTGTATTGTTTTTATGGAGTGCATATTGTTTTTATGGAGTGCATATTGTTTTTATGGAGTACATATTAAATTGTTCTATAATTACGTTGATGCATACAATAAAGTAATGGTCCTTGCTTTGAACCAAGAGAGGAACCATATGTCAGTAGAAGCTACAGGGTTGATGGACTAATACAAAGAAGTTAAGCAATCAAAATCTTTGGTGCAAGGACACAAAGAGGGAAAAAAATGTTCTAAAAAAGCTGCATCGGGAGCATGGTGTGGCGGGGGGTGGTGGGGCAGAGCAACCCCCTTATAGGGCTTGAGACCGGAAGAGATTTTATGTTTCAGGGAGGTAGGGATGCGAACTTTAATGTGCCAAGCCTGGCTCATGGCTTGTCTTCAATGTTTTTCACTAAGAGTTTTAGATATATTTTCTAAAATTTAAATAATATTTGCATTTCTTATTAATGTTGATAGTTAGGTTTTGTTTCTTTTTTGTGAAGTATAAATGGAATAATACTTTACCTATTGTTCTATATCTATATCTATACCTACTGTTCTATATCTATAAGACATCCATATATACTATAGTGTAATGTATAATACTATAGTATATATGTACATATATACTCATATATGTACATATACACAGTAGTATTATATGTACATATATACTATATATAACTATCTTATTAATGAGAATGATGTTTGTGATATTGCATATGTTTTGCTGGGTGTCATGTTCCCTACTTTATCAATTGATACATTGTTTTGTTGATAACTTTTTGGAGGAAGAATTAGCATGTCTTGCACAATGAGGCATGCCTGGCACACATAGTTATACTTTGAGAGTGATATAGAGGTTATCCATCCTATGAGTTGTCATAAAATAACATGTTATATAAGGGCATTGTTTGTATGAGGTTATCCATCAAGTATGTTATATTTATTTTTTGTTGTGTGATTTAATGTTTTACATGGTATCAAAAGCGACCCCAAGGAAAGCTAAATTATGGGGGGGGGTGTGTCGGAAAGAGCTGTAAACACCTAGAAGGAGTGCATCCACTATGCACTAGCTACCATGATTACCAATGCATTATGTGCTTTGCAAATCTTCACACGCTCACTGTATGTTATCGAAACCATCACACTCTCACTGTGTGTTATTGAAATCATTGCTCACAAGGTTTAGGCCTCTATTCCAACTACATTAATGCCATATGTGATCAATATGAGTGGATGTTGCTGAATTTCAGTTTAATGAGCCATATCAATTATTCTAAGACCTCAAATACAAGCAAGAGGTGAAATATTGATTTCTCTGTGAATTCATAATAGGCTTGGCATAGCATCGAGCTATGATAGTTTTTGTTTTTTTGTTTTTTTTGTTTTTTTTTGTTTTTTTTTGTTTTATTTTTTTGTTATTTTTGTTTTTAATTTGATTTGGTTGCTTGGATATAGACCCTTCTTATCAAGGCAAACCAGATTACATTAGTGACAAATTACATGCATTGAAATTGTGAAGTTGTGCAGAGAAGCTAGATCGGCTATTATAATGGCAATGGAGTACAGGTAAGACATCTACTCGAACATCATGATAAGTGATTTGACAAGCATCCTGATGAAGTATATTTGGTATTCTTTCTTATTGAACTCATGTTATTATGGTTAGATTAACATTTGTTTACAATAGTATTGAGATAAGATTTCGTTGATGATGATAATGAGAGTTTAAAAGAAAAATTGTATGAAGTAGTAATCAAGTTTTCTTGATTTATTATAATTTTTTGTGTACACAAGATATTCATAGATTTTTTGCTTTCGTAAATGATATTAATACTAGCTTTTAATATCTCATGCATCGAAGCAAGATTAACTATTGATTCTCAGAACCATCAAATATTCTTTCAATAGTCATTTATTTTTAATAAAAAAAGTAGTCTTAAAGTTTGCACAAGCAAAAAAACTTAATAATAAATTTTAGATCATGTAGGATATGTAGATTAGAAAAAAAAATATGATTCTTGGTAATGATCATTTCGATGCATCAATGGTTCAGTTGAATTAGAAATGTACAATATATGAACAAGATAAAGAAATATGAAAAGATAGAAAATAGTGTGTGTGCGTGTGTGTGTGTGTGCATGCGTGTGTGTGCTTGGATGCATATAGTTATACTATATTCATGTTGTATGCATGTATATTGCATATATACATGCTTATGCAATTTTAAGTAAATGCATAAAAATATCTGATTCATATGTGCATGATAGCACCATTCATTTGTTTTTTTATTGCTGAATGTTGCAGACCATCCCCATTAATCCAAAGCCTTTTCTTAACAACTTGATTGGGAAGATAGTCTTTGTAAAACTCAAGTGGGGAATGGAATACAAGGTGAGCTACCTTGTGTTCTTTTCCTGTTCATTGCATTTTTTTTCTCATTTTTTATTAGGTTTCTTTCAGGTTTCCTTGCTTCGATGGATTCTTATATGAACCTACAAGTGTAAAAAATTCAATACTACGCAGCCTATTGTCATTTCAACTTTCATTTCCTTTTTGTTTGGCATTTATAACGAGTTTTGTATGGATATAATATGTTTTAAATAAAAAATCCAAAATATAATGCTAGTTTGAAAAATATTACCAAACTAATGCATCTGGAAATAACATGACATTTTGAGTTGTCGTGAATGATGGTCATTGCAATGCTATTGAATTTTAAAAATCAAATGCTGGCATTGTGAATGCCACCTATTAAATTTAAAAAATTTTATAATGCAAGTATTGGGAATAACAGCAGTGTGTGTGATATCCAACATAGTGAAAAACAAGGTAGAGTGAGCCATATCTGTGGATATTTGTTCAAAATGTACATCCACCACCCTGGCTGCCACTGCAAATTTCACTCCAGTTCTCAATAATTCATATCTGAAAGAAGCCATAAAACCTTTCACCGCAGCAATTTTTTCTCTTCTATTTTTTTCTTCCAGTCAATTTGAAGTATTGGGGGAAGGACTTAAGCTAGCCATTAGAAACACTAACAAAGAACGAAGATATGATGAGGGTTTTATAGGCATGGGAGAGGAAGAAAATAAACATCATGATTATGGGAGAGTGTGTAGCAAGTATAGAAAGCACAGTAGGATAATATATACATAGATAAATATATAGTGATAGATAAATATGTCTATAAATAGAGAGATAAATAGATATATGCACAGATAGATATACATATAGACACATATATAGAAAGCCAGATTGACAAATAAAAGTTATACATATAGACATATAGAAAGAAAGATATATATGTATATAGATTGATAGATATATATACAAATAGATAGATATATAGATATAAATGTAGATAGACATAAGCAAAGAAAGATAGCAAGATATATATAGATAGATAGTATTATAGATAGATAGATAAATAACCATATAGATAGATAAATAGATAAAAATATATATTGATAGAAGATAGAAAGATATATACATAGACAGATCAAAATAGAAAGATAGAGAGAGAGAGATAGAAAGACATATAGACAAATAGATTGATTAATTGATAGATAATAAAATAAATAGATTTATAGATTGATAATCAAATAAATAGATTTATAGATAGATAGATCGATATATAGATAAATAAAAAGATAGATAGAAAGACAGATAAGTAGATAGGTAGATAGATATATAGATAGAAAAGAATAAAAATAGATAGACAAATAGATAGATATATAAATAGACACATAGACTAATAGACTAAGAAACTGAAAGAAAGTTAGATAGTTAGAAACAAAGAAAGATAGATAGATAGATAAATAGGTAGGTAGGTAGGTAGAGACATAGATAGTAGATAGTTAGATAGATAGTTAGAGAGTTAGATAGATAGATAGATAGAAGATAGATAGATAGATAGATAAGCAGATAGATAGATAGATATATAAGCACAAAGATAGTTAGATAAATAGTTTGATAGACAAATAGATAAATAGACTAATAGATTAAAAGAAATTTAGAAAGTTATACAGATAGATACCTAGATAGATAGACAGGTAGATAGATAGTTAGTTAGATAGTAAGATAGTTAGATAGTTAAATAAATAGATAGATAGATAGGAAAAAAGACATATTAAAAGATAGACAGATAGACTGATAAATATATAAACATATAAATAGACAGACAGATCTATAGATAGATAGATAGATAGATAGAAAGCTAGATAGAAGAAAGTTAGATAGATAGAGATACATATAAATATATATACACATAGATACATAGACACAAAGATAGATATAAATTGATAAATAGACTAATAGATACACAGGTAGATAGATCGACAGATAAAAAAATCAAAAGACAAACTATAATATAGTTAGATTATTTAACAAATAGATAGATTGACAGATAGATAGAAAGATATAAAGAAAAATAGTTAGATAGTTAGACAGATAGATAGATAGAAAGATAGATAGTTATATAGTAATCATAGATACTTATATACACATATAGACATTTAGATAAATAAAAAAATAAAGAAATAGTTATATAGACAGATAGACAATGAGATAGATAGCTAGATATATAAATAGCTAGATATATAAATAGCTAGACAGATAAATAGATAGACAAATAGACAAACATACAAATAGACAGATAAACAGATAAATAGATAAATTGAAAAACTAATAGATAGATCGAGAGATAGACATATAGAACTAATAGATAGATAGTTAGATATATAGACAAATAGATAAATATATAGATAAAGAGATAGACATATAGATAGTTAAACAATATATAATAGACATATATATATATATATATAGACTATATAGATAGATAGACACATTACACTTATAGATTATAGACTAATAGAAAGATAGGTAAATAAAAAGATGGACATTTTGACAGAAAGATAGATCAACAATATATAGATAGATTGATAGATAAATAAATAGACTAAGAGATAGATAGACAGATAGACAAAACATAGATAGATAGACCGATGGATAGATAGATAGTTAGTTAGACATATAATGAGATAGATAGACAGAAAGACAGATAGACATACAAATTGATAGATATACATATTGATAAATTGATATATATATATATATCGATCGATCGATTTATTGGTAGATATATTCACACAAACATAGTTAAATAATTAAATAGATAGACAGATAGATTGTTACATATAATGATAAGTAGACATATAGATATATAGAGAAATAGATAGTTATATAGATTGACATATATAAAGAAAGATGTCTATCTATCCTTCTATATGTCTATCTATCTATCTTTCTGTGTATTTCTATTTATCAGTTATCTATAATTCTTTCTATCTATCAAACTATATTTCAATCTTTCAATATATATGTCTATCTATCTATCTCTATATATATCAATTTGTATTTTTGTGTATGAGTCATTCTATAACTCTAACTGTATATATATATCTTTCTATTTATCTATCTATCTATGTATATATCTATTTGTCTATCTATTTATATATCTAGCAATCTTTCTATATGTATCTCTATCATTCAGTGTATTTATTTATCTTCCTATCTGTCTATCTATCTATATATTTATCTATCTATCTAAATATCTGTCTGTCTAAATATTTATCTATATATTTGATTATCCGTTTTTCTATCTATCTATCTTTATGTCTATCTATAAAAAATATCTATCTATCTTTCTATATGTCTATCTATCTTTCTATGTGTATTTCTGTTTATCATTTTATCTATTTATCTATATCTATCTAACTATATTTCAATCTATCTATATAAATGTCTATATATCTCTCTATCTATCAATTTTCTATTTGTCTATTAGGCATTCTATAACTCTAACTATATAACTATCTTTTTATGTATCTCTCTATCATTTAATATATCTTTATGCAATTCTATTTATCTATCTATCTTCCATTCAATGAATCTATCTATTTATCAATCTAAATGTCTATCTGCTTATTTGTCTATCAATTTAGCTATCTTTCTATTTGCCTATCTTTCTATCAATCTGTCTGTCTATCTATTTTTTATTATCAATTTATCTATCTTTTTAACTATCTATCTATATATCATATGTATCTATTTGTCCATCTTTCTATATGTTTATCTAGTCTATCTATGCATCTATCTATCTATCTATCTAACTTTTTATCTACCAATCTATCTTCCTATCTTTTTATCTATTTGGCTGAGTACATATCTATCTATTTATCTATCTATTTGTCTATCTCTCAATCTTTTTATCTACATTTAGTCTATCAGTGTATGTGTCAATCTATCTTTTAGTCTATTAGTCTATTAGTCTATGTGTCTATCTATCTATTTTCTGTCTATATTTATATGTCTATTTATTTTTCTATATATTTGTATAATTTTCTATCTATTTATCTACCTATCTATTTGTCTATCAGATTGTTTCTATATGTCTATCTATCTATATGTCTATTTGTATAACTGTCTATCTATCTTTATATGTGTTTTATATTTTTTGTCTATCTATTTATATATCAATCTATATAACTGTCTAATTATATTTTTGTCTAATAATATACCTATCAATCTATATATATATATATATAATATATATAGATATATATATATATATATGATTCCATCTATCTTTCTATCTATATATTTTTTATCTATATGTCTATTTATCTTTCTATCTATATGTCGATATGTCTATCTATCTTATTCTCTATCTCCCTATTCATATATGATTCTATAAGTCTATAATATTATATATCTATCTGACTGTCTATTTATCTGTCAATATATCTATCTTTTTATTGTCTATATATCTATCTATCTATTCTATTCTATATTTGTAACTCTCTATGTATCAATCTGACTTTTTGTCTATCTGTCTATCTATCTATATTTCTTTATGGGTATTTGTCTATTTATCTATCATCTATCTATTTATCTATCTATCTTTCTATCTGTCTGTTATCTATCTATTTGTCTATTTGTCTATTTGCCTATATGTCATTCAATTTATATATCTATCTATTTGTCTATCTACCTATCTATCAATCTATCAATCTTTCTATCTATATATTTATCTATCTATCGATATGTTTATTAGTTTATAAGTCAATAAGTTTAAGTGTCTATCCTTTATCTGTCTATATATCTATTTATATGTCATATCTATCTATCTATTTAACAATCTTTCTATCTATTAGTTTATCAATCAATCTATGTATCTATCTATTTATCTTTCTATTTATCTATATATTAATTAATCTATATGTCTATCTGTCTAACTATTTTTTTGTCTATAAGTCTATCTATCTATATATCTATATGTCTATTTATCTATCTATATTTTGGTCAATCTATTTATCTCTCTATTTATCTATTGGTTTATCTGTCTAATTATCTATTTATCTATTTGTCTATCTATATATTTGTCTATTTATTTCTCTATCAATCTATGAATTTGTGAATCTATCAATCTTTCTACTTATCTATTAGTCTATCAGTCTATAAGTCAATGTGTATATCCATCTATCTGTGTTTCTATCTATCTATTTGCTTAACTTTCTATCTATTTATCTTCTATCTCTCTATCTATCTATAGGTCTATCTTTCAATATGTCTATCTATCTATCAATCTACCTATTTATCAAACTATTAATCTTTTAAACTATCTATCTACCTATTTGTCTATCCACGTATCTATTTATGTACATAACTGCCTATCAAATTATATATATATATATATCTATTTATCTATCTATTTGTCTATTTATCTTTTTATCTATTTGTCTCTCTAACTATTTGTCATTCTGTCAATCTATTTTGTATTTATATATCTATTTATGATTCTATCTATATATTTGTTTATCTTTATATATATTTGTCTTAATATATATATATATATATCTATTTACATTTCTATATATCTATCTTTCTATCTATCTATCTATCTATCTAAGTTTCTATCTATATATTGGTCTATTTATCTATTTCTCTATTGGTATATCTATTTTTCTATTTGCCTATATATCAATCTATTTGACTATATGTCTATCTATTTATCTCTTTCTATCGATGTATATGTATATCTATCAGTTTATCTATCAATCTAACTATCTATCAATCAGCCTATTTTTCAATCTTTTTTATCTATCTTTTTACTTATCTTTCTTTCTATCTATTTTTCTAACTGACTACTTGTATACCAATATATTTATCTATATATATATATATATTTTTATTTATTTATTTATTTATCTATCTATCTATCTATTGCAATATATTTCTATCAATCTACTTGCTATCTATCTATCTATCCATCTTTCTGTATTTCTATCTATCTGTCTATTTGTCAATGTGTCTATGTGTCTTTGTGTAAATTTATGGCTATATATATATATATATATATAATCTTTATGTCTATCTATCTATCTATATATCTAATATATGGCTATCTATCTATCTACCTATCTTTTTATATGTATATAGATCTATATGTCGATCTATCTATCTAAACATATGTTTATATCTCTATTTATCTGTCTATATATTTAATGTCTATATGTAATTAGTCTATCTGTGTATATTTCTATTTGTTTATCTATCAATCTTTTTATCTATCAATTTATCTATCTATCTAATTGATTATCTATTTATGTGTCTATGTGTATAAATTCTATTTATCTATTTGTCTATTTTACTATTTGTCTATCTATCTTTCTGTATATTTTAAAATCTATATATCTATCTAAGTATTAGTTTATACGTTTATCTATCTATTTGCCTATCTTTCTATATTTCTGTGTCTATTTTTCTATGTCTATTTGCCTATCTTTCTATCTTTGTAACTATCAAACTATATATCTTTCTATCTATCTATTAGTCATTCAATCAATCTATTTATAAAAACATACACTCTCACAAACACACACACACACACACACACACACACATATATATATATATCCATCTATCTATTTTTTTATCTATCTATCTATCTTTTTTTTTATCTATCTATCTATCTATCTATTTATCATTCTATCTATCTATTTGTGTATCTATCTATCTACCTATCTATCTATTTGTGTATATGGCTTTCTATCTATTTATCTCTTTGTCTATTAGTCTATCTTTATGTCTATCTATCTATATCTCTATCTGTCTATCTATTAGTCTATCTATCTATTTATCTATCTATCTTCCTACCTATTTATCTATTTGTCAATTTATCTATCTATCTATCTATTTGTCTTTTTGTCTATGTATCTATCATCTATCTATTTTTCTGTCTATATGTCAATCTATCTTTTGTCTATATATTAATCAATTAATCTATCTATCTATAAGTCTATCATTTATCTATCTATCTATCTATCTATTTGTCAGTCTCTTCATATGTATATTAGTCTATTAGTCTATAAGTTTATGTCCCTATCCATCTATTTATCTATCTATATGATTATCATTCTTTCTATATCACTATTTAACTATCTTTCTATCTATTAGTCTATAAATCGATCTATCTATCTATCTATCTTTCATTTTGTATATATACATATATATGTCTATCTATCTATATATATATGTTATTTATCTATTTGACTATCTTTCTACCTGCCTATCTATCTATCTATCTGTTTGTCTATCTATCTTTCTAACTATCTATCTATTTATATGTCTATCTGTCTATCTGTCTTTCTAAATATCTATATATCTATCTTTCTCTATATCTGTCTATCTATCAATCTACATTTCTATTTATCTATCTATCTTTTTGTCTATCTAACTATTTGTTTATTTGTCTATTTGTCTATTTTTAAATTGATCTTTTTGTCTATCTATCAATCTATTTTGATTTTATCTATCTATCTGTCTTTCTGTCTATATATCTATCTATCATTCTATATATTTTTCTATCTGTATATTTGTCTATATGTCAATCTATGTTTCAATCCTTTTATCAATCTATCTTTCTATCTATATGAATATCTTTATATTTGTATATCTATGTTTCTATTTAACTATCTAATTTTCTTTTTATCTGTATATATATCTTACTGTCTATCTATCTATCTACATATATGTCTATTTGTCACTCTGTCTATATATATATATATATATATATATATATATTTATCGATCTATATATCTATCTATCTATCTGTATATCTCTTTATGTGTCTATTTGTTTATCTATCTATCTACCAATCTATATATTGTCTATTTATCTTTATGTCTATCAATCATTCTGTGTGTGTGTGTGTGGGTGTTTATATATATATATATATCTATCTATCTTTTTTATTTCTCTATCTATTTATGTATCTGTCATTTTATCTATTTGTCTATCAGTCTACTTGTATATCTACCAATATGTTTATCTATCTATCTATCTAACTATTTATTTATCTCTCTATTTGTCTATCTATCTATCTATGCATGTATCTATCTATCAAATAGTCCTTCTGATTATTAGTCGATGAGTACGGTTAGCTACATTCTTTGATATTTCTATTTTTCTCTCATGCTGAGTACTGTCAGCTATAACTTGTAGTCGTTAATGTCATTTGATGGTATGATTCACAGATAGCCTAATTGATGGTGAGGTCATCAGGCTATGTGCACATGGTACCCTCTGGTGCGGGAAAAGCCATTAGCTTTCTAGATAAGTGGTAAAACTCTAGGATCAGAACTCAGCCCATTATATGGATCTTTGTTTGGAATGTACGGATTCATGAATAGTAAACCTTATTTCTGTGTTTAAAACCTCTAAATCTCATTTGATATTTTTGTTCATATTTCCGCTATTTGTTGCATAACCTATGTGTGGTGATTGATTGATTGAGCAAAACCATCATTGTGAGCTAACTTTGAGTGCCTAGCCTCACAAGTATGGTGATATATTTTTATTCACCGAGTTATCTCACCCCCGTTGACTTCCTCTTTTTCAAGGTAGACAGAGAAAGGGGAATCCGAGCATTTCTTGACCAATTGTATTATACTTGAAACATGTAATGAATTATTATTTTGTTTATTTGGTGAATAAGTGTCTAAGTTTCTAAAAGGCTCCATGGTGAATTATCTTAGATATTGTGTTAATTATTTGGTTAAATCGATAAATTTTGAAAAGTTGAGTGGGATAAATTTTGCTTTTGATGAAATCTTATTTGATATTTTTGATGAGACCGTTGAGGTCATTTTTGTTAGTGGAGACCATGGAGGTCAATAGGATTTGAATTAGAAATTATTTTTATTTTGTTGAATTGAAATGAGATGACCATGGAGGTCATTATTATGCTGAGTTATGAATGATTTTATTATGCTAATTTGAAATGAGATGACTATGGAGGACTATTAGTCATTTTATTTGAGATGATATCATGATATGAGATTTTGAGTTAATGGTTAGTAGATTTTAGATTGATATTGCGAATAATAAATTTAGACTTTTGTTATAGAAATGATTTGGTCATGCTGAATTTTTGGTAGATATTATGGGACTTAGGCTTGCTATGGGTTTTGGATGTCCTTAAGCATACTCATTCACTAGTGCCAGTCACATCCTAAACAAAGTGGGATGTGACACTGTCTATCTATATTTTTCTATTAATCTATTGATCTATGTATTTATATATATATATCTGTCTGTCTATCTATATTTGTCTATTAATCTATCGATCCATGTATATATCTATCTGTCTGTCTATCTATCTATCTATCTAAATATTTATTTGTCATTAATCTGTCTATGAATCTTTCTATCTATCTGTTTATCAAATTGTTTATCAATGTGTCTATAAATATATATATCAATCTATTTATCTATGTAACTATCAATCCGTCTATCAAAATATCTATCTATCTATCTATATATGTGGCAATCAATCCGTCTATCAAACTATCTATATATTTGTTAAAATATCAGTCTTTCTATATATTAATCAATTTGTTTATGTATCTATATGTCTACATATCTATTTATATTTATAACAATATGTCTATCAATCTATATATCTTACTATCTATCTGTCTATCTATCTATCTATCTATAAATATACATATCAATCAGTCTATTTATCTATCTATCTATATATCTATCTTTCTTTCCATTTGTGTGCCAATTTATCTATGTCTGTCTATCAATATATTTGTTTCTCTAACTTTCATTCTATCTATCTATCTATCTATCTGTGTATCTTTCTATCTATTTATCTATCTATCTATCTATTTTACCTACATATCTATATTTCTATCTAACTATATATTCATATGTTTGTCTATCTATTTGTATATATATCTATCTATTTATCTGTCTATCAATCTTTTAATCTATATGTCTATCTATCTGTCTATCTATCACTTTATCTATCATATATTATCTATCTATCTATCTATCGATCTATCTATTTATTTAGGTATTTGTCTATATATCTAATTATATGTATGAATGTGTATCTTTTTGTCTATCTATCTATATATCTATCAATATTTTTATCCATCCATCTATCTATCTGTCTGTCTATCTTTTTATGTTTTTGTATTTCTATCTTTCTATCTATATATATATATGTACATTAAACTGTCTATCTATCTATATAACTATATATCTATCTATCTATTTATCTATCTATCTAACAATCTATCTATCTATTTGTTTGTCTATCTTTCTATCTATATGTTTATCTATCTATCTATTTATTTATTTATCCATATATCTATATGTCTGTCTATCTATTTATATAAAACTATCTATTTATCTATCTATATACATACATACATATATATATATATATATATATATTATATATCATTCTATCTATCTATTTATATATCTATCTGTCTATGTATCTATCTATTTATTTATCTATCTAAATGGCTATCTATGTGTCTATCTATTAGTCTATATATATATATATATATATATATATATATATATATATATATCTATCTATCTATATTTTTATTTATGTATCTGTCTATATTTATATCTATCTATGTATCTATATATCTAACTATCTATTTATTTGTCTAACTATCTATCCATCTATCTATCCATCTAGTTGTCCATATATATGTCTAATTGTCTATCTATCTATCTATCTACCTATCTATCAATTTAACTATATGTCAAACTATCTATTTATTTATCTATCCGTCTTTCTATCTTTTGTCTATATATATATATATATATATTTATTTATTTATTTATTTATCGATCTATCTATCTATGTCTAACAATCTACCTATATTTCTAACTATCTTTCATTCTATCTATTTGTCTATCTATCTCTCTATCTATCTTTCTATATTTCTACCTATCTATTTGTTTATCTATCTATCTATCTACCAATCTATGTATCTAACAATCTATTAGTCTATCTATAAATCTACTTATTTTTTAAACGATCTTTCTATATATCTGACTATCAATTTTTTTATCAAACTATCTATAAATTTGTTTATAAATATTCCTACCAATCTATCAATCAATCTATCTATCAGTTTATATATCAAACTTTCTATCAATCCATCTATCTATCGATCTATCTATGTATCATTTTGTTTATCAATATTTCTATTTATCTGTAATTCTATCTATCTTTATTTCTATCTTTCTATTTTGTTTGTCAATTTAAATGTATGTATGTTAATCAATTTATCTGTCTATTGATTTGGCAGTCTGTCTATCTATGTATTTGTCTATCTATTTGTTTATCTCTCTCTCTATCTATCTTTATGTTAAATTTATCTATCTATCCATTTGTTTATCTATCACTATATTTGTAGGTCTATCTACCTGTTTATCTATCTTTTTATCTATCTTACTATCTATCTATCTGTATATCTATCTTTCTGACTTTCTATATGCCTATCAATTACTTTATCTATCTATCTATATTTTTGTCTGTCTATATTTCTGCCTATATATCTATGTATTGATCTGTATATTTATTTATCTAATCAATATGTCTATCTATCTATTTGTATGTCTATCTGTCTATATATCTTTGTATCTTTATATCTATCTATCTATTTGTGTATCTATCTATCTATCTATATATCTATATATCTATTTATCTATCTATCTGTTAATTTATCTATTAATCTATATTTATATCAAACTATCTAATTATCTAATAATCTATCATTTTGTTTCTCTATCTATCTATATTTGTATCTATCTTTCTTTCTATCTGTTTGTCTATCTATATGTCTATCTATATTTTTATCTAACTTTCTATTTGTATATCTTTCTATCTATTTCTCCATCTATATATCTGTCTATCTACCTATCTATGTGTCTGACAATCTATTCATCTATCTATCTAACTAATAATCTATCAATCTATCCATCAATCTATTGATTTTCATATAAAATGGACTATCAATTTGTCTATAAATCTATCTATAAATCTTTATATCAATCTATCTATAAATATTTATATCAATCCATCTATCTATAAATATTTATATCAATCCATCTATCTATCTATTGATATATATAACTATCAATCTATTTATCAATCTTTCTATTTATTTGTCTATCTATCTTTCTTTCTATCTTTGTATCTATTTGTTAATTTATTTGACTTTTTGTCTATCAATCTATATGTTTGTAAATTTGTTTGTCTTTTTATCATTCTATTTTTCTATCTATTTGACTATCTGTATCTATATCTTTTTATATGTCAATCTAACTGTCAATTATCTCTCTAACTATCTCTCTACCTATCATTGTTTCTATATGTTTTTCTACATGTATATGTATATATATATATATATATATATATATATATATATATATCTATCTATCTATATCTATATATCTATCTATCTATTTATTTATCTATCTGTTTATATATCTATATCTTTGTCTGTCTATCTTTCTACCTATTTATCTGTCTATTGATATATATATAAATCTATATGTCTATAAATATCTCTATCTATCTATTTATTTATCTATCTGTCTGTCTATCTAATTGACTATCTATTTACTTATTTCTCAGCCAATTTATAAGACAACTATCTAACTATTTTCTATCTATCTATCTATCTATTTTTATATCAAACTCTTTATTTATCTATCTATCTTTCATTTTATCTATCTAACTATTTATTTTATTATCTATCTATCTATCTTTCTATTAATTTGTCTATCTTTCTGTCTATCTATCTATCTATCTATCTATCATTTTATCTATCTAAATATCTTTATATTTATCTATCTATTTGTCTATCTATTTCTCTATCTATCTATCTATCTACATATATATGTCTGTGTTTATCTATTCATCTATCTATATATCTATATAATAATATATCTATCGATCAATCTATCTATCTATATATCAATTTTTTATCAAACATTCCATCAAATTGTCTAAAAATCTTTCTACCAATCTGTCTATAGATCTATCTATCATTCTTTTTATCAAACCATTTATATATCTGTAGATTTATGTGTCTATAAATCTATCAATCAATCTTTTTTTTATTTATTAATCTATCTATCTATCTTTCTTTCTTTCTATATTTCTTTCTATTTTTTAATTTATATGTGTATTTATCTATCAAACTTAATGTTTATCAATTTGTCACTCTATCTATCTGTCTATCTGTCTGTCTATCTATCTATCAGTCTATCTGTCTATCAATCTATCTATCAGTCTATATTTCTAACATTGTATATATGTACTTATCTATTTATCTTTCTATCTATCTTTCAATATTTCTGGCTATATATCTATCTATGGATCTATCTTTCTATTTGTATATCTATATGGCTATCTATCTGTCTATCTATCTGTCAATCAATCTTTCTATCAATCTGTTTATTTTTCTATGTATATAACTAATTATCTTTTTTTGTTTCTTTCTATTTGTATGTCAATTTATCTGTGTGGCTGTCTATCAATATGTTTGTATGTATATATGTCAGTCTTCTATCTATCTATATATCTGTCTAACTATTTGTCTATATATATATATATATCAGTCTATATGTTTATCATTTTATCAATCTATCTGTCTATCTATATGTCTATAAATCTATCTATCTAAGTGTTTATCTATCTGTCAATCTATCACTCCATCTATCTGTTTATTATTTTTCTATCTATCTATCTATCTTTCTATTTATCTATCTTTCTATCTTTCTTTCTGACTATATATCTGTCTATCTATCTATTAATCTATCTATCTATTTATGTATCTATCTGTATGTCTATCTATCTATCTCTCGATCTATCTATATATTTATCTATCTAACTATATGTTTATCAATCAATGTATCTATTTATTTGTCTATCTATTTGTCTGTCTATCTATCTATCTATTTGTTTATCTATTTGTCTTTCTATTTATATGTATATATATATATATGTTCATCTATCTATCTACATTCTATCTATTTATATATCTATCTATCTATGTTTTATTTATTTATTTGTCTATCTATATGTCTATCTATCTGTCAATCTATCTGTCTAGCTATCTATATATCTGCCTATGTACCTAGTTATCTATGTCTATAATTATCTATCAAACTATCTATCTATCTATTTATCTATCTTTCTATCAATCTATCTTTTTATCTATTTATCAATCTATCTATCGAATAATTTTTCAATTTATCCATCTTACATTCTATCTATATACCCATCTATCTAGATATTTGTCTATCTATCTATATGTATTTCTTTATATCTATATTTTTATTTATCTTTGTGTCTATCTATTTCTTTATCTATTTGTATATCTATATATCTATCTATTTGCTTTTCTATCTATCTACCTATGTATCTAATTGTTTATTTATCTATCCATCTTTATATCAATTTATAAATCTATTTTATCTACCAAAATGTCTATCCATCTATCTATCATTCTATCATTCAATCTATCTATCAAACTATATATCAATCTATTTATCCATCTGTCTATCTATCTATCTATATATCTGTCCATCAGTCTATCTTTCTATGTTTCTTCTTATATATCTATCTATGTATGTATCTATATAACTATCTCTCTATCTATCTGTTTATATTTCTCTCTATCTATCTATTGATCTTTCTGTCCATCCATCTATTGATCTATATTTCTATCTGTCTGTTTATCTATCTATCTATCTTTTGATCTATATTTATATTTAACTATCTTACTATCATTTTATTTATTTATCTATCTATTTGTCTTTCTAAATTTCTATCTATTTGGTTGTCTAACTATCTATCTGTCTATCTATCTATCTATCTCTCTATCTATATATCTATTTATTTTTCTATCAATCTATCAAACAATCAATCAATCTATCTATCTATATATCTATGTGTCTATCTATCTATTTATTTATCTGTTTATTTGTTTATCTGTCTTTCTATCTCTCAATCTATCTATTTGTTTATCTGTTTGTCTGTCTATCTATCTATCTATCAGTCTATTCTATATGTCCATCAATCTGTCTTTGTATATTTCTATTTATCTGTATATCATTCTGTCTATCTATCACACTATCTATCTATCTATCTATTATCTATCTATTTAGCTATATATAAGTCTATTTTTCTATTTATATATCTATCTATCATTTTGTCAATCTATCTATTTATCGATCTGTGTATCTATCTAGCTATATGTCTCTCACTTTCAATCTATATGTTTGTAAATTTTTATATCTATCTATCTATTTATTTATCTATTTGTTTGTATATCTATCAGTTTATCAATCTGTCTGTCTGTCTGTCTAGATATATATATATATATCTATCTATCTATCTATCTATCTGCCTATCATTATTTCTATCTATATATTTGTCTGCCTATTTATTTATCTATTTATTTATCTATCTATATGTCTATTTATTTGTATATCTATCTATCAACCTTTCTATCAATCTGCCCATCGATCTAGCTATCTTTCTATTTATTTATTTATATATATGCCTTTGTATCTATTTATCTATCTTTATATCTATCTCTCTATCCTTATATTAATCAATCTAACTATCTATTAATCACTATGTCTAGCAATCTTTCTATCAATCTATCTTTCAATCTATATAAAAACTTATCGATCAATCTGTCTATCTATCAATGTATCTACCTAATTATCTATCTTTCTATATATCTATCTAACTATCTATATATCTATCTCATAATTTATCTCTCTATCTATCTATCTATACATTTATCTTTTGATCTATATTTCAATCTATTTATTATCTATCTTTCTATTTATCTATATATTTATCTATCTATCTATTTGTCTATCTGTATTTATATCTATCTATCTGTCTATTTATCTATCTATCTATTTTTTTTTGTCTATCTATCTATCTATATTTCTATCAATCTATTAGACTATCTATTTGTCTATCTATCTATCTATATATCTATCTTTCTATCTTTCTATCTTTCTATCTGTATATCTATCTGTCTGTATATTTATCTATCTATGTATTTATTTATTATTTGTGTATCTATCTATCTAACTAACTATCTATCTATCTATCTATATTTATATCAATCTATCTATCTATCTATTTATAAATCTATCTAACAATATGTCTATTAATTTATATATCAATATTTCTATCAATCTATATATCCATTAATCAATCAATCTATCTATTGTCTATCAATCAAACTTTTAATCTATCTATCTATTTGTCTATCTATCTATCTATCTATTTTTTTGTCTATCGATATATCTTTTTATCTATCAATATATCTATCTTTTTGTCAATTAATCTATCTATCTGTCTGTCTATTTGGTAGAATTTTTATCTGTCTATCTATCTCTCTATCAGTCTATGTATCTATCTATCTATCTAACTATCAACTATCTATCTATCTATTTATCTATCCATCTTTCTATCTATATAATAATTTATTGATCTATCTATCTATCTATATATCTATCTGTATGTCTATTTGTCTTTTATTCTATCTATCTATCTTTCTATCAATATCTTTATCAATCAATCAATCTATCTATATATCAATCTTTCAATCAATCAATCTATTTATATGTCTATCTATATATCTATAAATATTTCTATCTATCTATATAACTTTTTTATGTTTATCTATATATCATTCTTTCGATCATTTTACTTGTCTATCTATATGTCTGTATATCTTTCTATCTGAGTGTTTGTATGTCTATCTATCTATCTATCTATTTGTTTATCTATCTATCTAGCTATCTGTCTATATATCTATCTATCTATCCCTCTATCTATCTATCTATCAATTTATGTGTCTATCTATCTATCAAACTGTCTATCTATTTTTCTATCTAACTATTTCTATATCTTTTGGTCTTTCTATGTGTCTATCAATCTGTGTATCTATCAATCTATCTTTTTATCTTTCGATCTATCTTTTTATCTAACTATCTATCTATCTTTATATTTATCTATTGATCTATCTATCTCTGTATCTGTCTATCTATCTATTTGTCTAGTTGTCTATATATCTATCTTTCTATCTATCTTTTTATCTATATATATATATATATATATATATATATATATCTATCAATTTACCTATCTCTCTAATTCTCTATCTATATATTTTTCTATTTGTCTATCTATCTATCTATCTGTGTATATATATATATATATATATATATATATATATATTAATTTAACTATCTCTCTATTTCTCTATCTATCTATTTGTCTATTTTTCTATCTATCTGTCTATATTTCTATCTATCTATTTATTTGTTTATCTATTTGTCAATCTATCTATATTTCTTTCTATCTATATATCTACCTGTCTATCTATCTATTTGTGCATCTATCTATCTATTTGTTTGTGTATCTATATGTCTACCTATTTATTTATCTTTTTTTTCTATCTATCTATCTATATCTATATATCTATCTATTTGTCTATCAATATGTCTATCTATATGTTTATCTATTTATCTATTTATTTATCTATTTATATATCTATTTATATGTCTATTTATCTATATGACTATTTATCAATCTAAATATTAACAATCTGTACATCTATCTATCAATCTATTTATTTATATTTCTATTTATCTATCCATCAATCTTTCTAATTATTTATCTATCAACATGTCTATCTATATGTCTATTTATCTATCTATCTATCTGTCTATCTATATGTAGATATAAATGTATATCTATCTATATATCTATCTGTGTATTATCTATCTATCTATCTATCTATCTATTTGTCTATCTATCTATCTATCTATACATTTGGCTAATAATTTGTCAATCTATCTATCGATCTCTCTTTCTATTTATCTATCAATCAATTTATCTCTCTATCGTTCTATCATTCTATTTGTCTATCAAATTATCTTTGTATTTATATATCAATCTGTATGTCTGTCTATCTATTATTTTTTCTATCTATATATTTGTTTGTCTATATGGCCCTCTCTCTAGCTATCAACTATTTATCTGCCTATTAGTCTGTCTGTCTATGTGTCTATCTATCTATTTATATATCTATCTGCGTGTCTATCTATTTGTCTATATATCTATCTATATATCTATCTCACTATCTGTCTATCTGTCTATCTGTCTATCAATCTATCTAACCGTCTATATATATGTCTATCGATATGTTTATCTTTCTAGTTATATATCTTTCTATCTGTCTATTAACTATCTATCTGTCTATCTGTCTGTCTATATATCTATCTGTCTATCTTTTTCTCTATCTATCTATTTATCTCATTATTTAACTATATGTTTATCTATCAATGTATCTATTTATCTATCAGTCTATCTATCTATATGTTTTTCAATCTTTCTTTCTATCTATCTTTCTATCTACATATCTATTTATCTATACATCTATCTTTCTTTCTTTAATCTATCTATCAATTTATCTATATCTCTATGTATGAATTTATTTATTTGTCTATGTATTTGTCTATCTATATTTCTATCTATCTACCTATCTATCTTTCTATCTAGCAATCAACCTATCTATTTGTTATATCTATCAATCAATCTTTCTAACTATATGTCTATCTATCTTTTTATATATCTGTCTATCTATCTATCTATTTATCTCACTATCTATCTATCGATCTATTTGTCTATCTATCTATCTATCTATATATCTTTGTATCTGTCTATCTATTTGTCTATCTATCTGTCAATATACGTATTTATCTTACTGGCTATCTATCTATCTATCTATATTTCTTTTTATCTTTTTGTCTATCTATATTTCTATCTATTTGTCTTTGTATCTATCTGTATATCTATCTACGTGATACCCCATTTCGTAGGGGGTCTCATTCATTCCATCACACAATACAATGTGCAATAAAATAAAATTTTCTCAAATATATCATACATTTTTTTCCATTTTATTTACTTAGCGAAATAAAAAAACACAACTTATTATTTAAGCCACAACTGACATTCCTTCACATGTGCGATCTCGTATGTGGACATGTGATATGCCATGGACCTGTACCTGAAAAGGAGGCTCGCAATGGAGTAAATAAAGCTTAGTAGAGCTAAACTTCTAAAGAGCTACTCTCTACATAAGTGCATGTAAAATGTCATGCATATATATTGACACTCATTCAAGTACAATGTTTATATGAATGCAATTATGGATGAAATATTTATATGCACATATTCCTGAGTCCCATCGACTCCCTCATACATGCTAAAGCCAAGTGTGACATATTATATATATAGATATATATATATCTATAGAAACACGACCTAAATTTCCGACGATTAATTATGAGAATTTAACGATCATTAACGACCAAAAAAGGGTATCATAAAAATGTTTTGACCAAATTTCCGACAAAAGACCGACCATAATTACCGACCAAATGTTTTTTTGTCAGAAATCGATCTATAGAGTGGTTATCCAATATATTACCGACCATTTAATGACTAAAAATTTATTACCATTAAAATTGGTCGGTACAGTAGTTTTTCAAATTATTTATAACTTCGTACTTACCGATGATTTCCCAACCATATATATAGGTCGATAATTACTGACCAATTCGTGACCAATTTAGAGATCTAAAGTGGGGCATCAGGAAAAAATATTTCCGACCAAATTTCTGACCAACTACTGACCATATATTACTGTCCATATATTACCGACCAAATATATTTGGTTGGAATTATGGTTTGTAAATAATGAGGAAATTAGTAAAAAACATTGCCGAACGATTACCTACCATTTAACAACCAAAAATATATAAGCATAAAAAATGATCGGTAAAGTGGTTATACAATATATTTATAACGGCGTAATTACTAACCAAACTTTCAACCAAATATTTAGGTCGGTAATTACTGACTATTTTAAGACCAAATACCGATCATACCTATTGACCTATTGTTTTTGGTTGGAAATTAGTCAGTAAATTAGGATGGAATTAGCAAATAGAAATTACCGACAAATTACCGATCATTTAACAACCAAAGATATATTACCATTAAAATTGGTAAGTAAAGTGGAATTCATAATACTTATAACATTGTTCTTAATAATCTTTTGCCGACCATAATTTTGGTTGGTAATTCATAGTTTAAATTTTTTGATTTAAAATTCATTTGTTAAGTCATTAACACCTACATTCATTCGAAACTCCGTCAATTTTTAGAGCAGAGGCAACTACATGCATAAATTCGATAAAATTTGTGTTTCTTATTCTAAATATAGGTAAGTTTTTTATTATTCTTCTCCTTCAAACTACTTATACATATTTCCATCTCCCTAAATTTTATATAGACAATTGGATTTTCATTTTTTCAGTATAATCAGATATTAGTTTTTTAAATTTCTCATCCGAATTTCTTCATTTTGCTTCAATTTTATTTAACCTAACATGATTTTAACTCGACACAATTAATTAAATTATAATTTTTCAGTTTAATCTTTGTTCTTTTACTATTTATATTTTTAGGATTTTATTGATTTTGATATCAATTACAGAATGTTTGCATCTGAATATACTTAATGTTAATGGTTTATATTTATAAAATCATATGACATTATGTATAAATGTATGTACTTTCATATATATAATGCTTAATGTTAAATTAACTTTTATATAATGTTAATCTTAAATGTCTATACTTTATTATATAAATACAAAATAAATATATAATGATTGATTTATCTGCTTCTATAACTTAAGAAAAATTAATATTAATGTTATTGGGTTAGATTTTTGTTGTATCCGAATAAATTATAATCATATAATAGTATTAATAAACTTTTATACATTTATATAATCATATGACATTATGTATAAATGTCTATACTTTAACATATATAAATGCATTACATTATAAATACACATTGATATGTTTATATGAACATATAATGTAATATATAAATATTTATACATATGTATTAATGTTTATAAATATCTATGCAACATTTACATAAAAATATCCATTTATATAATTTTTTATATAACAATTATGTAACATTAAATGATTATACAATTTTGTAAATATTTATGTTACATATTATTTTTTATATAAATATAGAATATTTATAATGTTTATATAAATGTGATATATAAACTATATATTATTTATAAAAGTGTTACATATAAATATAATAATATTTAAGTAACATATATAAAAATATTTTATTCACAAATATTATATAGATACACGTGTTTAATTATATAATCATATGTCATTTTATATAAAAGTATTTATAACTATATTTATAAAAAAGTAAACTATTTTTATAACTATATTTATAACTTTACATATCTAATTTTTAACTATATAATAATGTATAACTATATGTATAATTCTATATAACTATATTTCTAAAAAATATATATACTATATGTATACTAATATATAACTATATATAATTATATTTTACTAAATGTATGATTATATAAATTTTATATATAAATATATCTTTAACTACATACATATTTATAACTATATGTGTATAACTATATATAATTATTTGTATAACTATGTACCACTCTATATAATTAAATATAACTATATTTGTAACTATATATACATATATATATTTATATAATTAAATAAAAATATTTGTTTATAACGTTGTATATATTTATGTATAACTACTTATAACTAATTGTATGAATATATATATATATATATATATATATATATATAACTATATGTTTGATTATATATAACTATTTATAACTATATATATTTTATGTAAAATAATATATAGCTATAAATAATTGTATCTTACTATATGTATATCTTTAAAAGTTTTATGCATTATTATATTTAAATATTAAATTTATAGCTTATATTTAATATATATTTGTATATAGTTGTATATAATAAAGTATTTTACTATATCTATACCTATACATTATTACTAAATTTATAAATATATAAAATAAATTGAACAAATATATAAACCTACGTGTATAAATATATGTTTAACTATATGTGTAACTATATGTATAACCACATGTAACAATATTTATAATTAGATGTATAACAACATACAACATTATGTTAAACTATGTGTATAACTATATATAAATATTTGTATAACTAAATAAATATCTATATAATTGAATATAACTATATTAGTAACTATATATACATATATGTATTCATATAATTAAATCAAAATATTTTTTTATAACATTGTATATCTTTATGTATAACTACTTATAACTACTTGTATGAATATGTCTGTATGTGGCTATATGTTTAATTATATATAACTATTTATAACTATATACATTATATGTAAATAATATATTGCTATAAATAATTGTATCTTACTATATGTATAACTTTAAAAGTTTTATGCATAAATATTTATTAAAAAATTAAATCTACAACTTATATTTAATATATATTTGTATATAGTAGTATATAAAAAAGTATTTTACTTTATCTATAACTATACATTACTATATGTATAAAATATAAATATATAAAATTAAATAAACAAATATATAAACCTATATTTATAAATATACAATTAACTATATGTGTAACTATATGTATAACCACATGTAACAATATTTATTATTACATGTATAACAACAAACAACATTTTTTTAAACTATATGTGTATAACTATATATAAATATTTGTATATCTAAATAAATGTCTATATAATTATATATAACTATAATTAGAGACAATCGCATTTGTTAATAATTATTTTAAATAAATGTCTATAACACGTGATGAAGAAGAGCTTAAAAATGATGTTACTACATCTGAAGAAAAAGACGAACCAGATTTGGATGATTCTGATAAGAATGACTAGACAGTGAGTTTTATGTTATTTTAATCATTAATCATTTTTGTTTATTTTCATTGCCTTATGTATTTTGATCAGATATGGCATCGGGACGAGCTAAGGGTAGCATGTTGCAAGGTTGTACCAATTATGGTATAGGTAGTCCGGCCTCAAGTATGCCTGAAACTGGTAGAGGATCATGGGTGGATGAGATGCCACAGCATACAGAAAAAGTTATAAAAGTACCATAGTAGCAGCATCAGCTGACTGATCCACATAATGGTCTTGAGATTTTGATGAAAGATCAAGAGACGTGGGAGGAAGAGGTGGAAGAGGATGGAGATGTTGGAGAGTCTTCCTTAGAGCACCCTACAGACGAGACTCTCTCTATTTCTCAATTTAATCCTATAATTCATAATCCGTAAGATATAAAACTTAACAAATGATTTATTATTTTTTTTCTTGCTAATAAATTTTGGGTTACACAAAAAAGATAGACCCATCTGCTTCAATTTCTAGGGTTGAGGACAATTTTTAAGAGGTCCTTTAAACCTAATGGACTTAATTAGATGATTCCCTAGCTAAATGTTGGACTAAATTAGCTAGGGAATTTTCCCTAGCTAATTTATCTAGGGAAATATTAAAATTAGCTATGGATTATCCGTCGCTAAATTTATTTAGCTAGGGACTATATCCGTCACTAAAATTTATAGTCTAGCATTTAGCTAGGGAATCATTTGTTGTTATTTTCGTTTACCAACAGAATATCTCATTTATCTTCTAATTTAGGTAGGGAATTTGTCTTTTTAGCAAGGGATTTTTCTGTCGCTAATAGATAGATAGAAGGATATATATATGTATATATATATATACATAATTAGATAAAGAGAGATATATATAAATTGAGAGACAAATAGACAAATTGATAGACATATAGATAGACATATAGATAGACAAACAGATAGATAGATAGATAGAGAGGTATACAGATATATAGGGATACATAGACACATATAAAGATAGATTGATAGACAAATATACATATAGTTAGATAGATAAATATTATATAGATAAAAGATAGATAGATAGTTAAATAAACAAGATAAATAAATATATAATTAGATAGATAGATGGATGGATGGATAAATAGTTAAATAGATAGATATATAAATAAATAAAAGATATATAGACAAAGATATTTAGATATATATATATATATATATAGTCATAGATATATAGATAGATAATAAATTTATTTATAGATACATAGATTGACAGATTGACAATTAGACAAATAGAAATATAGAAAGATAGACACACAAATATATAGACATAAAAATAAAAATCTAGATAAATAGATATAAAGATAGATAGACATATAGATAAACATATATATAGACACATATATAGATAGATTGACAAATATATAGTCACATAGATAGATATACAGATAGATATATACATAGATTGGTAGATAGATAGATATATAGATAGACAAATAGATAGATAGACATATATATAGATAGACAGATAGATAGACATAAAGATATAAAGATATATAGATAGATAGATATACAAAGAGAGACAAATAGACATATATATAGATAGGCAAATAGTTAGATAGATTGATAGCCAAATTGATACATAAATAGTTAGAGTGAGACTATTAGGCAACTAGAGAGAGAGCGATAGACCAATAGATAGATAGACAGATAAAAAATTAAACACATAGGAAAATAGATAAATTGATAGATTTGATAGATTGACAGATATATATATTGACACATAGATATATAGATCGATAGAGAGACATATAGAAAGATATACAAATATATAGATAGTTAGTTAGTTAGTTAGAGAGATAAATAGATAGATAGATAAATTGTTAAGCAGACAAATAGAAAGATAGATATATAGATTTATAGATAGATAGATTGACTAATAGGCTGATATACAAAAAGACACTCAGATAGTTAGTCAGATAGATAGATAGATAGAGACACATATACATATAAAGAAATATACACATATATAGATAGACTGACAAACATATAGATTGATAGACATATGGATTGATAAGCTAATTAATATATGTAGATAGATAGATAAATAGATAGATTGATAGATAAATTGAGAAATAGATAGACAAATAGATAGTTCAGATAGATAGATAGATAGACAAATAGATAAATAGAATGATAGAAATTTAGACATATAGATAAATAGCCAAATAGAAAGATAGCTAGATAGACTAAAAGTTAGATATATTGATAAATAAATATATAAATATATAGATAGATAGACATATAATAGATAGACATATAATAGAAAGACAAATAGATACATATATTGATAGACATATAGACAGATAAATAAAAAATAGATAGATAAATAATTAGATATATAGATAGATAGATAGATAGATAGATAGGCAAACATATTGATAGACAGACAGACAGATTGACAAATTGATTGATAGACTAATATCAATTAAGAGAATTAGATAGTTAGATAGATAGTGATTTTGAGTAATTGATAGTTAGAAAGTTACTCATATAAATAGATAAATAGATTGACATATAGACAAATATATAGATAGATAGATACACAAATAGAATTATTAATAGGTAGATAAATAGATAGATATATAGATATACATATAGAAAGATAAATAGATAGATAGATAGGTAGGTAGATAGTTAGATGGACTGATAGATAACTAGACAAATAGATAAATAAATAGAAAGACATATATAAATAGATAGTTAGACAATTATATAGATAAATAGTTAGATAAAGAAATAGACACATAGAGTAATTTAATAATAAATAAAAAGACACATAGACAAATAGAATAATAAAGAAATAGATAGATAAAGAGATAAAAAGATTAACATTAATATAGATAGACAGATTGATAGAAAGATAGATTGATTGATTGACAGAAAGATAGATTGACAAATAGACAGATAGACAAATAGATAAATAGAAAAATATATAGGTAGATAGATAAATAGATATAAAGATAGATAACTAGATAGATAGACAGATTAAAAGATAGATATATAAACACATAACACATAGATACATAAATAGATAAACAGATAGACAAATAGATAAATAGATAGTTAGACTAATAGATAATTAAATAGTTTGAGAGATAATACATAGCCAAATAGATAGATTGATAGATAGATAGTTTGATAGTTAAACATTTAGACAAATTGATATATAGATAGACAAATATAAATTTAGTAGATATATATATATATATATATATATATATATATATATATATATATATATATATATATATATATACAGATGGACAAAAAGATAAATAGATAGATAAAAAGATAGATAGATAGATAGACAATTAGATAGATATATATATAACGACATATAGAAAGATATACATATCGATAGATAGACATATAAATAGATAGATAGATAGAAAGATAGTTGATAGACAGATAGAAAGATATACCAATAGATAGATATATAGATAGACAGACAAATATATAGATAGATATAAAGATAGATAGATAGCCTGATATGCTAATAGTCTAATATAGTGAGACATAAAAATATAGATAGAAAGGAATAACAGATTGGTAGATTGATATTAAAATAGATAAACTAATAGATAGATAAATAGATAGTTATACATTTGGACAGACAGACTTTTAGATTGATAGACATTTAGACATATATATATATATATATATATATATAAAATAGATATATAAATAGTTAGAATAATAAATTGATAGATAGATAGATATACAAATAACTATATATACAAAGAGACAAATATATATATATATATATCTAGATATATAGAAAGAAAATACAGATATAGATAGATAGATATATAGATAAATAGATAGATATATAAATAGATATATAGATAAAATGATAGATAGATAAATAAATAGACATATAGATAGATAGATATAATGATAGATAGATAGATAGACAAATAAATATATAGATAGATAGACAAAGAGATAGATAGATAGAGAGATAGATAAATAGAGAGAGAGAGAGAGATAGATAGATAGATAAAATGACTTATATGCTAAATGACTAATGACTAATAGATATAAATATAATTAGATAGTTAGGCAGATAAAAAGTTTTAGAGATAGATTAATAGATTGACAAATTGATAGATTGACAGATTGATAGATAGATAAGTAGATAGATAGATAGATAGGTAGATAAACAGATAGACATTTAGATAGATAAATATTTATATAGATAGACAAATAGATAATTAGAAAAATTGACAAATAGACATATAGCTAGATTGGTAGTTAGATTGATACATAGATACACAAATAGAGAGATAGACAAATAGAATGATAAACAGATTGAAAATAGAGAGATAGACAAATAGATAGATAGATAGATAGATATATATATATATATATATATATATATATATATATATATATAGACCTATAAATAGATAGATAAATAGATAGGTATATAGACATATAGACAAATAGATTGATAGAAAGATAGATTGATAGTTAGATAAATAGACAAATAGATAGATAGACAGATAGAAAGTTAGATAAATTTACAAATAAACAAATAGAAATAATATAGATTGACTGATAGATAGATTGGAAGATAGATATAGAAGTAAATAGACATATTGAATACTAAATAGATTGATAGATAGACATTTAGGTAGATAGATAGATGGATGGATAGCTTGACATAGAAATAGATAGATATACAGATAGATAGATATTTAGATTTTTAGTTAAATAGATAAAGAGGTTGTCAAAATGATTGACATACAGAAACATGGATAGACAGATAGAGAGAAAGACAATTTGACTTACATATAGATATACAAATAGACATATAGATAGATAGAATACTAGACAAATTGATGGATCGATAAATATACACATAGACAAATAGATAGATAGACAAATAGATAGATATATATATATATATACACACAAATAGAAAGATAAATAGATAAAAAGATATGCAAATGGATAGATATATACACAGATAAATAGATAGATAGATATATAGCGTAAAAGATATATAGATATATAGAAATATTGATAGACATATTGACTGATTAAAAGATAGACAAATAGATAGATAGATATACACATATAGAGAAAGAAAGACATATATAGATATAGAAAGATAGCTAATAGTCAAATAGATAGATAGATAGACATAAAGAGATATAGAAAGATAAACAAAAAGGCATATAGATAGATACATATATAAATTGACAAATTAATTATCAATAGATAGAGAGATAAATAGATATACACATAGATAGATAGATAAATAAACATATATATAGATAATTAGATAGGAAAATAGATAGATTGATATATAGACATATAGATAGATAGACATATAGATAGATATACAAATACACAGATAGATAGATAAATACACAGATACACCTATAGATATACAAATACATATTGATAGATAGACATATAGACAAATACAAATACACAGATAGATATACAAATACACAGATAGATATACAAATACATATTGATAGATAGACATATAGACAAATACACAGATAGATAGATAGAAGAAAATGTTGATAGAAAGATAGATAGAAAAATAGATAGATTGATAAAAGGCAAAAAGATAGATATACATATTGATAGATATATTGATATATAGATATATAGATATATAGATATATCGACAGATAGATAGAGAGATAGAAAGATATATAGATAGACACATAAATAGATATATAGATAAATAGATAGATAAATAGATAGATAGATAAATAGATGGATTGAAATATAGAAAGATAGAAAGAAAGAAAGATATATAGATAGATAGATAGACAAACATAAAGATTGACAGATTAACAGATAGAAAAATTGGTAGATAGATAAAAAAGAATGATAAATAGATAGAATGAATGATTGATAGATAGACTGATAGATATATAGACATAAAGATAGATAGACACATTGGTAGAATGATAGATACACATATATATAGATATACATATAGAAAAATAAATAGATAGAAAAATAGATAGATAGATAGATAAATATATAGAAAAATTGATAGATAGATAGATAGAATATATTATTAATAGATATTCAATATAAAAAGAATGAAAGAAATAGAGAAATATTGAAAGATAGAGAAATAGACAGATAGATATATAGACAAATGTGTAGATATAAATAAATAAATAAATATATATATACACATAGATTGACTAATACATTGATGGATAGTTAGATAGATAGATAGATAGATAAACATATAGAGATATAAAAAGATAGAATAATAGACAAATAGTTAGATAAATAGAAATAAAGATATATAAATAGAAAAATAGACAAATAATTAGGTATACATAAAAATTCAATGATAGATAATTAGAGAGATTGATAGATATTAAGACATATATAGAGATAGATAAATAGACAAATGGAGATATAGACAGATAGAGGTATAGAAATATAGATAGAATGATAGAGAAATAGTAAGATTGATAGATAGACCGATAAATATATGGACATATAGATAGATTGATATATATTTATATATTGATAGATAAATTGATTGACAAATAGGAAGATAATAATATATATATATATATATGCATAGACAAATAGATAGTAGATATATTGATATATAGATATATAGATAGATCAATAGATAGATAGCCAAATATTTAGACTGACATATGGACACATAGATAGATTGATTGATAAATACATAGATAGATAGAAAGATAGATATGTAGATAGATAGAAAATATAAAGAGATTGTTAGATAGCCAAAATGATAGATAGATAGATAGCTAAATATATATGTAAATAGATAAATAGAAATATAGACAAATCAAATGATAGAAAACTAGATATATAGATAGACATATAAATAGATAGACACATAGATAGATAGACACATAGACAAATAGACGAAAATATAGAAAGAAAGATAGATAGATATCTAGATAGATAAATAGATAGACAGATAGATACATAGATAAATAGATAGATAGTTAGATAGATTGAAAGGCAGATAGGTAGATTGGGAGTTAGAGAAAGACAAATATATATATATATATATATATATATATATATAAAGACAAAAAATACAAATAGAATGATAGAAATAAAGATAGACATATAGATAGTTGGATTGATTGACTAATATTAATATAGATAGTCAAATAGATAGATAGATATACAAATAAATAGATAGATAGATAGGTAGATTGGAATATAGGTAGTTATTCATATAGATATAAATATTGATGCATAGAGAGATAGATAGATAAATATATAGGCAGATATTTAGATAAGTAGAGAGATAGATATCTAGATAAATAGATATACAAGTAGATATATTGATAAATAGATAGATAGACTGATATACTGATAGACTAATAAATAGAAAATTAGTTAGATAATCACATAGATATATAGAATGATATAGAAATTAACTAATAAACATATTGACAAATTAACAAATTTGCATATAGATAGATATATATAGATAGATAGATAGACAGACAGATAGATATATAGATATATAGATAGTTATATAGTTTCTTAGATAAATAGTTAGATAGATAGACAGATAGAAATATAAATTGTTAGATATTTACATATTTATATTGATAGACATATAGGCATTTAGATAAATAAACAAATAAATAGATGGTCATATAGATAGGAAAATAAATAGATAATTAGATAGATAGATTAATAAATAGAAATATAGATAGCTATAAAGATAGATTGATTAATAGATAGATAAACTATTAGAAATATAGATTGATAGAAAAATAGAAAAACTAATAGACTAATAGATATATAAATAGATAGTTAGATAGATAGAAAAATAGATAGATAGATAGGTAGATATACATATAGAAAATTAGATTGATAGATATATAGATAGATAGAGAGATAGATAGATAGATAGATAGATAAATTGATAGTTAAACTCATAGACACAAAGACACATAGACAAATAGATAGATTGATTAATAGATATACAAGTAGAAAGAGAGACAAATAGATAGACAGATTGATTGATAGATACATAGACACATAGATAGATGAACAAATAGATGGATAGATAAATAGATATATAGATAGATAAATTGATAAATTGATAGATATATAGATAGACAGATAGATAGAAATACAAATAGATAGATAGATAGATAAATATATATATAATGATATAAAGATAGATAGATTGACAAATTGATAAAATGACAGAGAGACATATTGAGAGACTAATATATAAATAGATAGTTAGAGATATCGAATGATATACTAATAGTCAAAAAGATAAATAGATAGATAATGATTTAGAAAGATAGGAAGATAGATATAGAGATATATAGAAAGTTATAGATTTATAGATAGATAGATCGACAAAAAGTGAGATAAATATATATACACATAGATAGATATATATATATATATATATATATATATATATATAGATAGATATATAGATAGATAGATAGATAGATAGGTAAATAATTAAATACATATGCAGATAGGTAGATTGATAGATACCCAAATAGATAGATAGCAAGATAGATAGGTATATAGATACATTATAAACTATGTCACTATATATATAGATATGCTGAAAGATTGATAGTCAGATAAATAGATAGAAACAGATTGATAGATAGATATATTGACACATATGGAGAAAGATAGAAAGATATACCAAGATACAGATATGCAAATAAATTGGTATATAGATTTACAAATAAATAGATAGAGAGATAGGCATATATGTAAAGAGATATATAGATATATACAATTAAATGATAGATATATAGACAAATATACTGATAGACAGATATAATGATTGAAAGATAGAAAGATATATATATAGATAGATAGCTAGATATACATATCAGCAGATAGACAAATAGCTACATAGATAGAGAGACATGGAGATATATATAAATAGAGAGATAGTTAGATAGTAAAATAGACATATAAATAGATAAGCATATCGGTAGATAGAAGATATAATTAGATAGATAAATAAATAAATAGATAGATCGACAGATAGATAGATAGATAGACATATAGATTGATATATAAATAGATAGTCAAATAAATAAATAGAGAATATAGTCAGATAGACATAAATTGATTGACAGATTGATAGATAAGTAGATAGGTAGATTAAAAAATATGTGCATATATAGATAAATAGATAGAGAGGTATATACATAGATAGATTGATAAATAGATTTATAGATAGATAATTATAAAGATAGATTGATAGATAAGTAGATAGATTGATATATATATATATATATATATAGCCATAGAAAGATAGACATATATAGAAAAAGATAGATAAATAGATAGACATATAGATAAATAGATAGCTAGAAAGATATACAAATAAATATATGGATAGGTAGATAGACAGATGAATAGATCGATAAATATATAGAAAGATAGATAAATCGATATATAGATAGATAGATGGTCAGATAGATAGATAGATAGTCAGATAGATATATAGACACATAGAAATATAGAAAAATAGATAGATAGACATATAGATAGATACATAAATAACAGATAGACAAATAGACAAATAAACCGATAGACTAACATATAGTCAGATAGTTTGGTAAATAGAAAGATAGATTGATAGATTGATTGAGTGAAAGGCAATTAGATAGTTAGACAATTTGATAGATGAAGTGATAAATAGATCTACATATATATTGATTTCCATCTAGATAGATAGATAGAAAATTAGATAGATAGATAGATAGACAGATAGAGTATATATATATATATATATATATATATATATATATATATATATATAATGAAACATAGATATATAGATACATCGATATATAAACAAATAGATAGATAGAAAGATAAACAACTTGATAGAAAGGTGGATAAATAGATAAATAGATAGACAAATAGTTAGATAAATATATAGATAGATAAATAGATAGATAGTTAATTAGATTGATAGAAAGATTGAAAGAAAGAAAGATTAATATATTCACAAATTGAAAGAAAGAAAGTTAGATTTATAGATAGATAGATAGAAATATAGACCTATCGAGAGAAAGATAGATAGATAGATCGACACAGAAAGATAGTTAGGCAAATTGATTAATAGACATATAAATAGATGGAATGATACAAAGATTTATAAACTAATAGACTAATAGACAGATAGAAAGAAAAATACAAAATAGATAGAAAGATTGAAAGTTTCATAGATTGATAGAGAAATAAATAGACAAATATATAGATAAATAGATAGATAGATAGATATTCAAATATACAGTTAGGTAGATAGATAGACAGACATATATATAGACAGAAAAATAGATAGATATATAGATATACATATTGACAAATAGATATATACTCTTTTAAATAGTTATACATATAGATAGTTAGTTAGACAGTTAGTGAATTATATAGAAAAAAATATTTAGATAGATAGAATAATAGATTGAAAGATATATAGATAGATAGATCTATATACAGAAAGATAGACAAATAAATAGTTTGAGCCAAATAGATAGTTAGGCAAATAGATAGATAGACAGATAGATTGATATATAGAGAAATTGATGGAATGATAAAGAGACTTATAGACTGATAGACTAATAGATAGATAAAGAGATTGGCAGATAGATCGATAGATAGATTGATAGATTTATAAATAAACAGATAGAAAAATAGATATAAAAATAGATAGATATATAGATAGCTAGCTAGAGAAAAAGATAATTAGATAGATATATAGATAGATAGATAGATAGATAGATAAACATAAAAAAATAGATAGATAGTTAAATAGTTAGACACATACTTTAATTGATTAATAGACATATATATTGTTTGACTCGATATGATATAGACAAATAGAAAGATTGATTGATTGACAAATTAATAGGTTGAAATATAAATAGATAAATACAAATATAGATTGGAAAATAGAAAGATAGACATATAGACATAAAGATTGGTAGACAAATAGACATATAATAAAATATATAGATAAATATATATTTAGAAAATTAGATAGATAGACATACAAATAGAAAGATAAATAGAGTGGTGGATAAACTCATATATTTATAGACTGATAAACTATTATAAAAATATAAAGATAGATCGATAGATAGAAGATAGATTGATAGATTGATAAATTGATAGATAGACAAATTATAGATAGTTAGATCAATAAGTAGAAAAATAGATAGTTAGATAGATAGATAGATAGATAAATATATAGATAGATAGATAGATAGATAGTCATATAGATAGATAGACATATAAATAGTTAGTTAGATAGATAGAAAAATAGATAGATAGATGTGTATATATATATATATATATATATATTTATTTATAAATAGACATTTAGACAAATAGATAGATAGAAAGATATATAATAGACAACGACATGGATATACATCTATATGGATAGATAGATAGCTAGATAGATAGATAGATTAAAATATAGGTAGATAGACATAAATGCAAATAGACAGATAAACAATTAGACAAATAGATAGATAAATAGATAGATAGATACATAGACACATAGAGTTATTGAGTTAGAGAGATTGACAGATAGATAAATTGATAGATATGAAGATAGGCAGATAGATAAATAGATAGATAGATAAATATATATATATATATATAGAAAGATAGATAGATATATTGACAGATAGATAATTTAATTGTTAGATAGATAGACAGATAAAGAGATAGATATATAGATAGATAGATAGACATATAGACAAATAGATAGATTAGGGAGATAAACAAATAGATAGAAAGATAGTAAAATAGTTAGACAAATACATAGATAGATAGACATATTGACATATAGATAGATAGATAGACATATTGATAGGTACAAAAATTGGTAGATATATAGATATATATATATATACACACACACACAAATAGATAGATTGACAGATAGACAGATAGATATATGGACAGATAGGATCATAGATAGATAGATCAGTAGATAGATAGAAAGATAAAAAGATACACAAAATGACATATGGACAGATAACCAAATAACTATATATATATATATATACACACACAAATAGGCATATAGATAGATATATTAATAGAGAAATTGATATATTTATAGATAGATAGATAGACCTAATGATAGATATATAAATAGACAGATAGATGGAATGATACATAGTTAAATATATAGATTGATAAATAGAAAGATAGACAGGCTAATAGGTAGATAGAAAGATAGAGAAATACATAGATAGATATATAGATAGATATATAGATAGATTACTATTGAAATAGAAAATAGATAAATAGAAGATCGAGATATAAATATATAGATATATAGTCTAATTTAAAGATAAATAAATATTCAAATAGATAGATTGAAAGATTGAGATAAATACATTTAGATATATAAATAGATATACACATTAGTAGATAGGAAAATAGATAGACAAATATATTGTTAGAAAGATCGATCGATAGATAGATAGCTAATTAGTTATATATATATATATATATATATATATATATATATATATCTATAAAGATATACATATAGACAAATAGATAGATAAAAAGATAGATAGATAGTTTGATTGATTGATTGACACAGAGATAAAAACATAGATAAATATATAGATATATAAATACATAAATAAACACATAGATAGATAGAAAAGTAGATAGATTGATAAATTGATTGATACATAGATAGATAGAAAGAAAATTAGATAGTTTGAATGATAGACAGTTGGATAAATAGATAGATAGAAAATTGATAGTTAGATCATTACATAGATAGATAGTTATATTGACATATATGTTAGTAATAGTGAATTAGGCCTATTGTATGGATATGGTATTTTGTCTATATGTGATAATTAATTATTGTGATTATTTACATATTTATTATATATAATATCGTTTAATTAAATTATTAATTCTTCTAAATGTCCCTTTTTGCTTATTGTTATGGGAATAGAAATGAAATAAGATTAGTATAAAGTTTTATTGATATTCATGTGATGAATATGTGTATGAGATATAAATCAAATTTATACCTATTTGTTGAAAACAAAAATTTAACATACTCATCTTGAGATTAATACATGGATCAAAGTCATAAGTTAATCTCCAATAGTTATGTTTTTAAATCCTTTGAACTCAAATCACTGTAGTTCTCAGCATAAGGAATATTGTGTTTTAGTATAATCAAACATTGTATTTAATCAGATTACTATAAAGGTTATACTTGAACATAATAAAAATAATGTAGTTAGATATGAATGATTAAGATTCAATTTATCCCTCTTATTATAAGAGAGATATCTCTGGGTCCCCTCCATAATTAAGAATGAGAAATGCTTGCCCATGCTCAACTAAATTGATGGAGATCAATATCATTTGTTTGGCCATTCTAATCGGCTTTCAAGTAATCAAAGAAAGAATGATATAAGGTTGACTTTGTCCATGCCTTATATTCTATCAAGATATCATGAGATAAAAGGAATATGTCATTAGCTATATTATGGTTGTCTCGGATCATGAGTTTTTCATTTAACTTGGGTCTTCATTATGTTTTGCTAGAGGCCACTTATGAATTATAGGATCAAAATGTGATTTAGGCCTATGGCTAATGTTAATTGAACCTATAGGGTCGAACATTAAGAACAAATAATAATAGTTATGATTTTTCACTTTCTGTAGTAATTTTAAATGATGAGATTATTTTAAATCACAAAAAACAATTAGTTATAATTTAAATTTGAATTTAATTTTGAGAAAGTTTAAATTCGTGATTTAAATAAATAATTAATTTTGTTACATTGAACTTGAGTTTTAATAAATAAATTCATTTAAAAGTGATTTTTAAGGATTTGAATTAAAGTTTTTATTATTTAAAAGTGTTTTAAATCTATAATTAATTTCATTTATGACTAAAATCTTAGTAGACTTGTATATATATATGTGAGACATATTTTATGCAAGCAGTCATCTTATATAAAAGATATAGAAACCCTTTCATTTTGAGAAAATGAAGCTGAACTAGCATTCAACAAGATCATTCATTATTTGTTCATGTGCGGATGCTTGTAAAGGGTGGTCATTTTTCTCAAAGGCAATACCTTTGAAGATTCGAATAAACAATGACGCACACTGTGAAGGCTTGATGAATCGATCTACAAGAGGTTTATTTTGTTTACCCTTCCTTCGTGTTTATATGAATCACATGTGATCTTTGGTGGGTTAAGAAATAAAAATTATGGATTCTGTGCATTTATATTCCAATTAGATTGGATATTCTACCCGAAACCCCAACAGTGGTATCATAGGAACTTGTGTTTTCATAAAAACTAATAATGCCACATTTTAGTATATGTATGTGATGTATACGATTCTAGCATGATTTTCAATTTTGAATATATGTGATATTATGGTTTGTGTGATCAACATAGTTAATAGGTTTTGTTGGGGCATTTATTGATTGAATCTGAAACCTAAAAGAATTCGTTAATATGATTGAGAATTCGAATTGGATATTACCAATAAAGTGTTTAATAGCATGATATATGATTCTAGCTTTGTCTTAATCAGATTAATACATGGACTAAATTCATATATTAATTTTGATTTATCAGTTATTGTTTATGGGGGTGCCAAAATATGCCCAATGTAAAATGAGATTATAGAATATGTTGTTTTAATGTGATTATGATGGATTTTGCCTTATTTTAATTTTATTGATAATACTAATAAAAAATTTATTAATGCGATTAATAACAATGTATTGATAAGATTAATGAAAATTTTTGATAAGATTAATAAAAATTTATTGATAAGATAAATCAAAATTTATTGATGAGATTAATAAAAATTTATTGATAAGATCAATGAACATTTATTGATGAGATGAATGAAAATTTATTGATGAGATCAATGAAAATTTATTACTAAAATCAATGGAAATTTAATTTTTTTTCCTAGGGTGCTACCCACTACCCTGTGAGGGTGGCCCCCTTGACCCCACCAGCTAACCAGCTAGCGGAACCACCATAACAACTCTACATAACCTTATAAATTTAATTGTTTTTAAATACACTATTAGTATTATTTATTTCTTTTAATGAAAATTATTTATGCTATCTGATAACATTATATATTTTGCATGTTAAATTGCTTCACGTGTGCAAAGTATGGCCTTTTTAACCAAAGTGTTTGGTAGAGTATTATTTATTTTGTCAAGGGTTGTAATTATTAAATATGGCTTGCATGCCATTTTTATTTTATTGTAATTTTTTAATTATTGTAATAAAAATAGAGAGATAATGCAAACCATTTGAAGTCATGCAATCCAATCATGATGATGGAGGAGCTAGGTGTATATGTGCAAGTTCATCGTCAAATCAACTTTATGGAGCTGCTTATTACTACATAGGATTAATAACTATTGATCTTCATATTGGCTTGTGGAGATCTATCTAGTTTAAGGCCATACTATGACATGTTTATTATATGCATGCATGAGAAGCTATGTAAAATGTTACATGAGTAGTTGATACAAGATATATGATAAGATCTATTAATTGAAATTAAAATCAATCAAGATCCCTCACATAATGTTTAATGTTAACATGTCATCTATATTTAAACACTTGGCAAACCTTTTATCACCTTAATGTGGGTTCTAGCATAGTAGAAGTAAATAATGTGACATTAGTAAGTAAAGATTAGTAATGGTACTACCCAAATGATTAAAAATGGTTTAGCTTTATTATGCTATTAAAATAGTTTTTGTCTTAATGGCATTAGATGGGATTAAAACATGCGGGGACATATGATGTCAAAATCACATAAACATCTAAGAATTGAGCTAGATGTAATTGGTAAGAGTTACCAACCTAAATGACGTAATTTTAAGTGTCATGCCAAAGATGACTTAAAGTTGAGTAAAATATGGATCTTAGCTCACTAGATATATAATTAGAAAGATGAGCAGAAAGACATATATATAGATAGATAGATAGACACATAGACGCATCGACTATTAGAAAGATAGACTAAAAAATAAATAGACACATAAACACAAAGGTTGATAGACTTATAGACTAAAAGACATAAATAGATAGAAAGAAAGATAGATAGATAGATAGATAGTTAGATAAATAGAGAGACATATAGATAGATAGATAAATAGACAAATAGAATGATAGACATATAGATAGATAGAAATATAGATAGATAGATAGGCAAAAAGATAGATAGATACAGAGATAGATAGATATATATATAGATAAACAGAGAGAGAGAGAGAGAGAATTAGATATAAAGAAAGATAGATATATAGAAAGTTAGATAATTATACAAATAAAAAGATAGATATATTGACAGATTCATAAATAGAAAGATACCTAGATATAAAGACAGATAGACAAATAAATTGATTGATAACTAGATAGATAGATAAATAGACAAATAGAAAGAGAGTCAAATAAAAATTATAGATAGACAAATAGACACAAACAAATTCACATATAAACTAATAGATAGATAGATATATAGAAAAATAGATAGATAAATGGATAGTTTAATTGATAGATAGACATGTAGACACATAGACAAATAGATACATTGATAGATCGATAGATAGATAGATAGATAGATAGACACATAAACATAACGATACATACACTGATAGATAGATTCATAGATAGACAAATATATTTATAGACTAATAGGAAAGTATACAAATAGATAATTAGATAAATAGACAAATAGACACATAGACAGATAGTCAGATAGATAGATAAATAAATAAATAGACACATATTCAAATAGATATATACACATATAGACAGATAGACAATTAGATATATAGATATATTGATAGATAATTAGATAGATAGATAGATAGTTAGATATATTGACAGATAGTCAAATAGATAGATAGATAGATAGATAATTAGATAGATTGATAGATAGAAATATAGATAGATACAAAGATAAATGGATATATGGATGGCCAAATAGACAGATTGAAAGATAAAGAGATAAATATATAGACAGATAGACATATTGACATATAGATAGATATACAGATATAGATTGATAAATAGATAGATTGAAAAATAGAGAGTTAAAAAGATATACAAATAGATAGATAGATTGATAGATAGATAGACAAATAGATAGATACCCAGATAGTCAGATAAGTAAAATTGACACATAGACATATAGAGAGCGAGATAGATAGATAGATAAATAAATAAAAAGATAGATAGATAAGCAAGTAGACAAATAGACATAGGGATAGATGAACACTTAGATAGATTGACGGATAAATAGATAGAAATATTGACATATATATATATATATATATATATATATATATACACACAAATAGATAGATAAAAAGACAAGTAGACATATAGATAGATAGATACAAAGATACATAGATAGACATATACATTGATAAACAGATAGATAGATACATAGAATGATAAATATATAGATAAACAAATTAACAAATAGTATAATATACTAGACAGATAGATAGATAAATAGACATATATACAGATATAAAGATATATAAATAGATAGATAGAAAAATTGATATATTAATAGATAAATTGATAGAATGATATATAGATAAATAGATATACATATAGATAGATATACAGATATACAAATCGAAAGATTGGGAGATATATAGATAGATTATTAGACAAATAAATTAAATGGTATATAGATAGATTGGCTTATAGATAGATAGACATATAGATAGATAGATAGACAAATAGATTAATAGAAAAATACTTAGATAGACATATAGATATATAGATAGATAGTAAGATAACAATATAGGTTGATATATAGATAGATATATAGATATATCCACAAATAGATAGATAAATATATAGATACCTACATTTTTAGATAGATAGATAAATAGATAGATAGATATGGGTATAGATAGATAAACAAATCATAGATAGTTAAATAGATATACATATAGACAGATAGACATAAAGAAAGAAAAAAAGATAGATAAATAGATAGATAGATCGATATACAAATAGACAGATAGTTAGATAGATAGATAGAAAAATAGATAGATAGACCAATATATATATATATAGACCTATAGATAGATAGATCAATAGACGTAGACATATAAATAGATTAAATGATAGATAGATAGATAGATTGATAGACAGATAGATTGATATATTGATAAACATATAGATAATTAAACAAATAGAAAGATAGATAAAAAGATGAATAACTATATAGATAGATATATAGATAGACAGATCAATAGATAAACTGAATTATAGATAGATAGACTAATTGACAGAAGTAAAGTTAAATAGTTAGATTGATAGACAAATAGATTGACAGAGAGAAAGATAGATTAATTATTAGTAAGTTAGTGATTAGATAGATATACAGATAGATTATTAGTTAGTTAGTAAATTAGATAAATAGAAAGATAAATAGATTGATAGATTGACATATTGATAGATTGAAAGATAGAAAAATAGATACATATATAGATAGATAAATATACAAATATAAAGTTATACATATAGACAGATATATAGATAGAATGATAGATAAATCGATAGATATATAGATAAATCGATAGACATATAGATAGTTAGAAAAATATATATATATAAACATAGATATAGATACATAGACTTTTAGATAAATATATAGATAGCCAGATTGTTAGATAGGATAATAGACAAATAGATAGATAGATAAATAGATACATAGATAGATAGATTGACTGACAGATAGATATATAAACATTTGGACATATAGATAGAAAGATATATGGATAAACATATAGATAGATAGATATATAAACAAATAGATAGCCATACAAATAAATAGATATACATATTGATAGATGTATATATATATATATATAATATTTATAGATTTATGGATAGATAGATCAGTAGAAAAACATTTAAATAGTTAGAAAAATTAACAAATAAATAGTAACATAGATTGATATATAGACATATATTAATATATAGAAATACATATCTAGATAGATATGCATATAAATATATAGACCAATAAATAGATTACAGAAAGACATATATACAGATGGATAGATAGATAGATAGAAATTAAAATATATAGACAGATAGACATATAGACAATTAGAACTATTAATAGAAAGATTCATAGACATATAGACTGATAAACTCAAAGGTAGATAGAGATATAAAGATATAGCCAAATATACAAATATATGGATAGATAGATAGATAGACAGTTAGAAAGATAGAAATAAAAATAGATTGACATGTTGGCAGATAGAATGATAAATAGATAGATTGATTAATAGAAAGAAATATAGATAGATAGACAGATAAACATATATATATATATAGAAAATAGATAGATAGACACATAAACATGTATATAGAAAATCAAATAGATTGACTAATAGACTGATAGAAAAATAGATAGTTCTATAGTAAGATAGATATATAGATAGACTGATTGATGGACAAATAGATTAAATTTACATATAAAAAGATAGACAAATAGTTAGATAGATTGATGGAAAAATAAGTAGATATATAGATAAACAGATAGATAAATATAAAAATAGATAGATAGAAAGAATGATTGATAGATAGTTAGGAAAATATATCGATAGAAAGAATGATAGATAGATAGATATATACAAAGATAGAATAATACAAAGATCGATACTTAAATAAATAGATAGATTTGACTTATAAACGGATAGATTAATAGACTAATAGATATTTAGATAATTATACAGATAAACAGATATTTGGATACACAAATAGATAGTTAGATAGACAGATAAATAGATAGATAGATATATAGACAGATAGATTGATTTATTGTCATATAGACTAATAAACTAAAAAATAAAAGATAGATTGTTAGACAGATAGATAGATCAAAAGATAGATAGTTACATAGTTAGATAGATTGACACAAACAAATATACACATAGATAAATAGATATATATATATAGCTAGATAGATAAATAGATACACAGATAGACATATAGATAGATTGATCGATCGACATATAGATAGATAGACACATATATATAAAATTAGTTAGTTAGTTAAATAGATTAATAGATACATAGTCAGATTGATATATTGATAGGTAGATAGACAAATAGCCATTTAGAAGATAGGTAAATATATACATTGATATATAGATATATAGATATATAAATATATAGATATATGTACAAATATATACATAAATTGATAGACTTGAATAATTAGATAAATAGAAAAATAGATAGAGAAAAAGATAGATACATAAATATATAGATAAATATATAGTCGATAGATAGATAGACATATATATAGATAGATAGTTAGACAAATAGACTAAATGGATAGATATACAGATAGACAGATAGATATATTGATAGACAAAAAGATAGATAGAGAGATAGAAAAAAAGATAGACAGAGAGATATATAGATAGCTAGATAGTTTTATTGATTAATAGATAAACAAGTAGATTAGATAGATTGATAGATAGAAAAATAGATATAGAGATAGATAGACAAAAAGTTAGATAGAAAGATAAATAAATATATAGAAAGATAGAAAGATAAATAATAGATATATGGATAGATAGACAGATATATATATATAGATTGATTAATAGATAGATAGATATATTAATAGATAGATAGATAGGCAGATTGACAAACATACAAACAGACAGATAGAAAACTAGATTGATAGATAGAAAAAAAAGATAGACTAATAGACTAATAGACATTTATAGAGATAGATAGTTAGTTAGTTAGACAAACAAATAGATAGATAGACATCTAGACACATAGACATATATACAAATATATAGATATATAGAGCGATAGATAGATATATGGAAACATAGACATAAAGATACATATAATGATAAATAGATTCACATATAAAGAAATATACTTATAGACTAATAGACGAATAGACAAATAGATAATTAGATATTTTGATAAAGAGACATATAGACAAATATCATACACACACACACACACACACAGAAATAGATAAATAGACAAATAGATAGATATACAGCTAGATATATAGACAGGTAGATATATAGATAGATAGATAGATAAATAGATAGATACACAGATAGATAGATAGATAGATAAGCAGACAGACAGATAGATAGATAGATAGACAGAATGATTGATTGATTTATAAAAAGATAGATAAATAGACAAATAGACAAACAGATAGATAGTTAAAAAGATATGTAGATAGAAAATATATATATATATATATAGATAAATTATAGGATAGATAGATATAAAGATAGGAAGAAATATGGTTTGGCAAATAGATAGATAAAAAGATAAAGAGATAGACAGAAAGATAGATAGACATATTGATAGATATAAAAAGACATATTGATTGATAAATAGATAGATCAACAAATAAAGAGATAAATAGATAGATAGATAGATAGATAGATAGATAAAAAGATAGATAGATAGACAAATTATCAAATTGCCAGATAGACACGTAGATAGATAGATAGATAGATATGTAGATAGACAAATAGACAGATACACATACAAATAGATATGCACATAGATTGATAGCTAGATAGATATACAAATAGACATATAGAAAGATAGGTAAACATATAAAAAGATAGATAGATAAAAAGATACATAGATAGACATATAGAGAGATAGATAGGCAGAGAGATAGATATACAGATTGATAGATACCTAAATATACTAATAGGTAGATATACAAATAAACAAATAGACATATAGATAGATAAAAAGAAATATAGATAGATTTATTGACAAATCAAAAGTTAGAGAGCTAAATTGATAGATAAATAGATAGATCGATATATAGATAGATAAATATATAGATAGATAGATATAGAGACATGCAGATTGATAGATGGGGAGATATAAAGATAGATAGATAGATAGATAGACAAATAGATAGATAGGTAGATAGATTAAAATTTAGATAGAGAGATAGTTAAATAGTTAGATAGATAGATAGATAGATAGTCAAATAGATTGATACATATATAGTCAAATAGACATATAGATAGATAAACAGATAACCAGATTAGAATATAAGTAGATATATAGATATATATACAGATATATAGATTTATAGATTTATAGATAATTACATAAATAGATAGATAGCTAAGTATTTAGTTAAAAGTAAATTGATAGATAGATAAATATGGGGATAGATAGATAAACAAATCATAGATACTTAGATAGATAGACACATAGTTTGATATACATAAATATAGATAGATAGAGAAATAGAAAGAAAGATAGATAGATTGATTGATCGATAGACTGATAGATAGATAGATAGATTTATAGATTTATAGATTTATAGATTTATAGATTTATAGATATAAAGATATATAAATAGACAGATAGATATATAGGAAGAGAGATAGATATATAGATAGATAGATATATAGATGGAATGATAGATAGATATACCGATAGATAGATAGATCGGTAAACACATTGAAACATAGAGAGATAGACAAATAGCCATATAAATAGAAAGGTACATACATTAATTATTAGATAGACAGAAAAATAAACATAGGATAAATAGATAGATTGACCAATATACAGATATATAGATAGAAACATTTAAAAATATTGCCATAAATAGATAAACAGATAGACAATTAGAAAGATAGACTAAAAGACAATTATATAATTTGATAAATAGATGGATAGATAAATTGATATATAGACAATTAGATAGTTACACTATTATATAGATATACTAATAGACATAGACATATAGATAGATTAATAAATTGATAGATAGAAAGATAGATAGACAAATAGATAGATAGACAAATAGAAAGATGAAAAGATAGATAGATATACAGATGGATAGATTGAGAGTAGACATATAGGTAGATTGATATATTATAAGATAGACATATAGACACATAAATAAAAAGTTAGATATATACATAGATGAATAGATAGGTAGATAGACATACATATAGACATATAGAAAGAAAGATAGACAAATAGATAGATAGACTATTAGACAAAAAAAGTTAAATAATTAAACAGATAGAAAAATTTACAGATAGACACGTGACAAATAGATTGTTAATTAGTTAGTGAATTAGATAGATAGAAAGATAAATAGATAGATAGTTTGATATATAAAAAATTAGATACATAGATAGTTAGATAGATAGACAAATAGAAAGTTAAACAAATAGACATATATAGATAGAAAGAAAGACAAATTGATAGATATCCAGATAAAGAGATAGTCATATATATAGTTAGACAAATATATAGATTGATAAATAGACAGTTAGATAGATAAATTATAGACTTATATTCTAAAAGACTAATAAAAACATAGATGCATAAATAGATAAATAGATAGATATATATATATATATATAGACAGATAGACAAAAAGATTTATAAAAAATAGACATTTAGATAGATAATTAGACAGACATATAGATAAATAGATAAATAAATGCACAGACAGATATATAGATAGATAGATAGATATATATATATATATATATATATTGATAGATAGATAAATAGATAGATAGACATAGAAATATATAAATAGACATATTTATAGATGGATATATATATATACACACTGATTTATTGTTAGAAATATTTATAAAAAAATAGTTAATTAGTTTGATAGATAGACAGATAAATAGTTATATAGATTGATAGATAGACATATAGACCTATAGAGAAATAGATAGTTAGATAGATAGACAGATAGATAGATAAACTGATAGATAGATAATAGATAGATAGATAGACAGATAGATAGATAGATATTCATATAGATTGACAATAGATAGATAAATATAAAGATAAATTGATAGATAATTAAATATTTTGATAGATAGATACATAGACTTATATACAAATAAACTAAAAGGTAGATATAGATATAGAGACATAGCCTTATAGACCAATAGATAGATAGATAGATAGGTAGGTAGGTAGATTAATAAATAGATAGATAGATAGATATATAGATATAGAAAGATAGATAGATATATATATATATATATATATAGACACATAAACATATATATAGATAATCAAATGGATAGATAGACTAATAGATAGATAGAAAATAGTTAGTTAGATAGTTATAGAGATAGATAGATAGAGAGATAGATAGTTAGACATTTAGATAAATAATGAGATATATAGATAGATAGATAGATAGACAAATATACATATAAAAAGAAATATAGAAATACCTATAGAAAGATATACAAATAGTTAGATAGACTGATGGACAAATAGTTATATAAACAGATAAACATATAGAGTGATAGGAAAATAAATAGATAGAAAGTAAGAAAGATTGATATATACACATGTAGAAAAATAGAATGATAGATAAAAAAATAAATAGATATATTGGCTTATAAAGTGATAGACTAATACACTAATAGATATTTGGATAATTAGTTAGATAAATATATATATATCAATATTCAAATTGACAATTAGACTGATAGATAGAATATATATATATATATATATATATATTAATTGACTTATAGACTGATGGAGTAAAATACAAAAAAGATAGATAGTTAGACAGATAGGTTGAATGAAAGATAGATAGTTATATAGATAGATAGATTGACACATAGATAAATATAAAAATAGATTGATATACAGATAGATAGACACACACACACACACACACACACATATATATATATATATATTAATTGACTTATAGACCTGATAGAGTAAAATACAAAAAAGATAGATAGTTTGACAGATAGATAGATAGAGTAAAAGATAGATAGTTATATAGATAGGTATATTGACACAGATATATATATATAAATAGATAGATATATAGATAGATAGATACACAATATATATATATATATATATATATATATATATATATGTAGATAGACATATAGAAAAATAGATATACATATAGACACATAGACAGATAGACACTTAGATAGTCGAATAGATTAATTTAAAGATAGTCAGATAGACAAATATATAGATAGATAGACAATTAGCCAGATTAGAAGATAGGTAGATATATACATCGATATATAGATATATAGATATATACACAAATAGATAGATAAATAGATAGATAGTTAAATATTTAGATAGTTAGACAATTTGATTAATAGATAGATAGATATGTAAATATATAGATAAATAGATTGTAGATTGATAGATAGACATGTTGATAGATAAAAATATAGATAGATAGATATATACATAGAAAGAAAGATAGATAGATAGATATACATATAGATATATAAATAGATTGATAGATATAGAAATAAATAGATATGTAGATAATAGATAGTTTGATAGATACATTGATAGACATATAGATAGAAACATAGTTAGACAGACACATAGATGGACTTATAGATAGATAGATACATATAAACATAGATGATAGAAAATAGACAGATATACAATAGATTAAATACACAAATAGATAAATAGATAAAAAAATAAGATAGATAAATAGAAAGATAGATAAATAGAAAGATTAATTTATAGACACATAGAAATATAGAGACATAAATAGACACATAGATTGGCAGATAGACAATTATACTAATAGACTAATATACGGTTAGATAGTTTAGTAGATAGCCATATATATAAATATATAGATAGAAAAGTAGACTGTTAGACAATTATATAGATAGATAGATAATCATACAAACATATAGATAGAATGATAAATTAATAGATGGAGAGATAGACAAATAGACAGATAGATAGATATAAAGATATACAGATATACAGATAGATAGATAGAAAGATAGACAAATATACTAATAGATAGATTGAAAAATAGATAAATAGACAAATAGGCTGATAAACAAATAGATATATAGACAAATAAATAGTTAGATAGACATACACATAGACAGATAGTAAGAAAAACAGAAGATAAATAGACTTATAAACTAATTGACAGAAAGATAGTAAAATAGTTAGACATATAGACAAATAAACAGATTGATTATTAGTTAGTTAGTGAATTAGATAGAAAAATAATTAGATAGATAGATTGAAAGATAGGCATATTGATAGATAGACGAAAAGATACATAGATAGCTAGAAAAGTAAATACATAGACAGATAAATAAATAGACAAATATAAAGTTAGTCATATGGACAAATATATTGATATAAAGATTGTTAGATAGACAGATATATAGATAAAGACATAGACATATAGATTGTTAGACAAATAGATAGATAGATAGATAGATAGACATATTGATAGATAGACTGGAAATCAAATAGATAGATACACAGATAGATAAATATATAGATAGATAGTAAGATAGATTGATAGATAAATCGATCGATCGACTATTAGATAGATAGAAAGATAGACAGACATATATATAGAAAGATAGATAGCTAGCTAGATAGATAGATAAATAGATTGATAGATAGACAAAAAAATAGATAGATATACATATTGATAGATTGATAGGATATGTATATATATAGATAGATAGACAAATTGACTAATAGACTGATAGACAAAAAAATAGTTAAACAGTTAGATGGATAGACAGGTAGAAAAATAGATAGTTAGATAGTTACATATATTTATAGATAGACATATAGACATTTAGACAAATAGATTTATAGATAGATAGATAGATAGAAATATAGATAGATAGACTGATAGATAGATATAAAGATTCATATTTTAATTGATAGATAGATAAATAAATAAATAAATTAATAGAGAAATTGATATATATATATATATATATATATATATATATATATAGAAAGATAAATAGATATATAGATAGCCAGATAGACATAGAGACAAATAGACATATAAACAATTAGATAGATAGATAGATAGATATATAAACACATAGACTTATAGATTGATAAAATAAAAGGCATATAGCGAGATAGAAATATAGACATATAGACAAATTATCAGATAGATAGATAGACAGTTACCCAGATAGATAGATAAATAGATGTATAGATAAATAGAAAGATAGATTGATATATAGATATAAAGATGGATAGATAGGTAGATAAATAGATAGATCGACACATAAACTCATATTTAGACAGTCAGATAGGTAAATAGGCATATTAATTGAAAGTTTTATGATAGATATATAGACATATGGAAAATTTGATAGATAAATAAATAGTCAGATAAACTAATAAAATAATAGACTTATATAGTGATAGACTAATAGATAATTGGATATTTAGATAGATAAATAGATACATTGATTTACAAATTGACAGTTAGACAGAAAGATAGATTGAAAGATATATTAATTAATTGATTGATTTATTAATAGTCAACTAGACTAATAAAATTATATACTAAAAGATAGAGAGATAAATAGATAGAGATAGGTAAATAGAAAGATAGACATACAGATAGAATGATAGATAGTTAGATAGATGGGAAAAAAGATATACACATAGATAGCCTTATAGACAGATAGATTGATTGATTGATTGATAGTCTAATAGATGAATAGATAGATAGATAGATAGGTACTTTGGCAGACAGATAAATACATAAATAGATAGATAGATAAACAAATAAACAAATACAAAGATTGACAAATAAGAAATAGAAAGATACACAAATAACAAATAAATATATAGATAGTGAAACAAGTAGACATAAAGATATATAGAAACATATACAGATAGACAAATCGATAAATAGATAGTTATTAAGATAGATAGATAGACATATATATATATTGATAGACATACAGATAGATAGATAGATAAATATATAGATAGACACACATGTAATTGAAAGAAAGATAGTTACAAAGTGTGACAAGCAAATAGATAGTCGATTAGACATATAGGTAGATAGACAAATAGGCAAATAGAGAGATAGTCAGATATACAAATAAAAAATAGATAGATTGAAAGATAAAAAGATAGATATATAGACAGATCGAATGTTAGATTTATAGTTATATAGTTAGACAGACAGACAGACAGATAGATAAATAGATAGATAGATAGGAAAAATATAGATTAGTAGATAGAAACATAGCTAGATAGATAGAAAGATACATACACACATATATGGATAAAAAATTTATAGATATATAGACAAATAGAAAGAAAAACTGATAGATAGATAAATAGGTAGATAGATAAACATAAAGAAAGAAAGATAGATAGATAGATAGATAGAAGATATAAAGATAGATAGATAGATAGACAGACAGATAGATAGATAAATATTTTGATAGAAAGAAAGATACATGGATAATAAGATTCACATATAGACATATTGAAAGATTAACATATAGTAAGATAGAGAGAGAGAGAGATATATATATATATATATATATATATATATATATATATAGATGTATAGGCAAAAAGATAGATAGATAAATAGATAGATAGATAGATAAATAGACAACTAGATAGATAAGTAAACAAATAGATAGATAGATAGATAAATAAACAACTAGATAGATAGATAAATAGATATGTATAGACAGATAGATAGATGTATAGGCAAAAAGATAGATAGTTAAATAGATAGATAGATAGATAAATAGACAACTAGATAGATAAATAAACAAATAGATAGATAGATAGTTATATAGTGAAACAGATAAATTGATAGATAGATAGACATGTACAATTAAGATAAATGGATAGACTAATAAAAAGTATGATAATTAGAAAGTTAGAGAGATATATCGACATTAGACATATAGATATAAAAATAGATATTTAGTTAGATAGTTAGACAAATAGATAGGTAGATATATAAACTAATAGATTATTAGCTAGTTTGATAAATAGATAATCAGATAGATAAAATCATAGATTAACAGATTGACATAAAGATAGATAGAAAAATAGATAAATAATTGCAAAGATAGATATATAGATTTACAGATAGATATATATATAAATAAACATATAGATAGATAGATAATAGACAGACAAATACATATATAGATAAATAGATAGCTAAATAGATATATAGATAGATAGATAAATAGATCAATTTATCGATAGACTAATAGTTAGAAAGATAGTCAGACAATTGTATAGATAGATAGATAGAAATTTCAAAGATATATAGTTAGACAGAATGAAAGAATAACACATAGAAACTTTTAATTATTGATAGTTAGACATATAATCATTTAGACAAAAAAATAGATAGATAGATATACATATAAACAAATAGATATATAGATAGATATATAAATAGCTGATAAATAGATAGAAAAATAGTCAGATATATAGTTATACAGATATATAGAAAGATAGATTTATAGACAAATAAAAAATACAAAGAGGGACAAATAGATAGAAAGATATACAAAAATAAAGATAGATAGATAAATAGACAAACATATAGACAGACAGATAGATAGATAGATAGATAGATAGACACATAGATAGATAGACATAAAGACAATTACACATAGAGCAAGATAGCCATATAGAATGATAGACGGATATACAAATAGATTTATAGACAAATAGATAGGTATATAGATAGATAGATACACAAATACTTAGATAAGCAGAAAGATAAATAAATAGATAGATTGATAGATAGATAGATAGAAAGATAGATAGATAGATAAACATATATATATATACAAATACATAGACAGTCATATATATATATAAATAGATTATTAGACAAATAGATAGATAGATAGATAGACATATAGATAGATAGATAGAGACACAGATAGATAGATAGATTGATTGATTGATAAATAGATAGATATACAGATAAATAGATAGATTAATAAGCAGAAAGAAAGTTAGAAAGATTATTATATTGAGAGATAAATAGATAGATAGTTAGACAGATTGATAGACCAATAGATTGATAATTAGAGAGATATATAGACAGATAGATATTTAAATAGATAAAAATATTGATAGACATATAGATAGATAGATAGAAAGACAGACAGATAGATAGATTGATAAATAGACAAATAGATAGATATATAGATTTGTTGATTGATAGATAGATAGATAAATAGATAGATAGATAGACAACTAGATAGATAGATAAATAAATAGATAGACAAGTAAATAGATAGATAGACAAACAAATAGATAGATAATAGATAGTTACATAGATTTATAGATAGATAGACACATAGATAGATTTATCGATAGACTAATAGTTATATAGATAGATAGATTGAAATATAGATAGTTATACAAATAGAAAGAGAAGCACTTAGATACTTACAAATATTGATAGATAGACATATAATCATTTAGACAAAAAATAGATAGATAGATTAATAGACAGATAAACAAATAGTTATATAGACAAATAAATAAATAACTTATAGATAGATAGACATATAGACAGATAGATAGTTAAAAAGATAGATAGATGATATATAGACAAATAGAAAATAAACCGATAGACAAATAGATTTAAAGATATATAAATATATAGATAGATAGATCGACATACAGACAGATAGATAGATAGACACATAGATAGGAAGACATAAAGACAATTACACATAGATCAAGATAGCCATATAGAATGATAGATAGATATACAAATAGATCGATACACAGATAGATAGGTAGTTAGATAGATAGATAGACAAATACATAGATAGGTAGATAGATAAATAGATATATATACATATAGATAGATAGATAGATAGATTAATAGGCAGGAAGAAAGATAGAGAGATAGTTATATAGAAAGATAAATTGATAAGTAGTTAGACAGATTGATTGACAGATTGATAGACAAGTAGATAGATAGATATGCAGATATATAAATATATAGATAAAATATAGATAGACATATAGATAGATATATAAATCGATAGATAGATATATAGAAAGATAGGTAAACATAGATATAAAGATATACAAATAAATAGATAGATAGATAGTTAGTTAGATTGGTTGATAGATAAATATATAGATAGATAGACAAGTAAATATATAGATAGATAGACATATAGAAAGTTAAATTGATATATATATATATATATAGACAAAAAGATAGATAGAAAGATAGAAAGACAAATAAATAGATATATAGGCAAATAGACAAACAGATCTCCACACAGAAATATAGATAGATAGGCAGTAAGGCAAAAAGATACTCAAGCAGGCAGACACATAGACAAACTACTAGATAGACAGACAAAAAGTTAAATAGATATTAAAAAAAATAAACAAATAAAAAGACAGATAAATTGACTATAGAAAGACAAATAGACATATAGATAGATAGTTTGATAGACTAATTGATAGATAGATTGATAGATAAATTGATAGATAGACAGATAGATTTATTGATATATAGATAGACAAATAAATAGATTGTTTGATAGACAGATTGATAGACATAATGATTGATATATTAAAATAGAGATTGATAGACAGTTGATAGATAGATAGATAGATAAAATGATAGATAATAGATAGAGAGAGAAATAGATAAATAAATAGATAGATAGCCAGATAAATAGATAGAGAGATAAATAAATTAAAAGATATATAGATAGACAAAAAGATATGTATATTATTTGACAAATAGATAGATATGTAGACACATAGATAGATAGATAGTTAGTTTGATAGATAGAAAGAAAGATAGATAGATATGTAGATAGATAGATAGATAGATAGAAATATTGATTGGTTGATAGACAAATATTCAAACAGATATATGGATAGAAAGATTAATAGAAAAATAAATAGACAGATAGAAAATTAGAAAGACTAATAGATAGAGATATAGATAGACATATATATAGAAATATACACAAATAGATAGACACGAAGATAGAAAGAAAAATAGTCATATAGATAAAGAGATAGATAGATAGATAGAGAAATAAATAAATAAATAGATAGATAAATAGACATAAAGATAACATACAAATAGATAGATAGATAGATAGATAGATAGAGAAATAGACAGATAGATATATAGACATATCGACATACATATAGATATATAGATAGATAGATGGATAGATAGATAGACAGATATATAGATAAGTAGGTAAACAAAAAGATAGATAGATAAATAGAATGATAGATAGAAATATATACAGACTAATAGATAGATAAATAAAAATATAGATAGATAGATAGATAGATATATACACAAATAGATAGATAGATAGATAGAAATTCAAATAGATATATAGACAGGCAGATAAACAAACATATAGATAGATTGAGAGACAAATTGATAGATAGATTAATAAATATATGGATAGCTAGAAAGATATATAGAAAGTTAGTTAAATTGATAAACAGATAGATAGACAAAAAGATAAATAGATAGATAGACAAATAGATAGATAGATTATTAGACAAATAAATACATAGATAAACATATATATAGATAGATAGAGAGTTAGATAGACCTATAGAAAGATAGATAGGTAGGTAGAAAGATAGATAGAAAGATAGGTAGAATGATAGATAGATAGACAGATATATAGATAAATAGATAGATAGAAAGATAAATAAACAAATAGTTAGGCAGATAGATAGACAAGTCGAAAGATAGATAGATATATAGATAGATTAATAGATAAACAGATAGATAGACAAACAAATATATATATATATATATATATATATATATATATATATAGAAAGATAAATTGATAGATAGATAGATTTATAATAGATTGATATGCATATTAATAGATAGATTGATAGATGGATTGGTAGATAGATTGATAGATGGATTGGTAGATAGATTGATAGATAAATTGATAGGCAATTAGATAGATAGATTGATAGATATATAGTTAGATAGATACATATATAAATATATAGATACATAGAGAAAAAGATAGCTAGATATATAGATAGATAAATAGTAAGATTATTAGATAGATAGATCGTAATATTTTTAGATATATAGATTGATAAATAGTTATACAAATAGATAGAAATATATATATATACAAAAATAGATAGATAGTATAAATAAAGATAGACTTTGAAATAGATGGATAGATAGATAGATAGACATAAAGATAAACAATTTGTTAGATAGTTAGATAGATAGATAGATAGATAGGCATAGAGATAGATCGATAGATAGGCATATAGATAGATAGATAGTAAGACATATAGATAGACATATTGATTGATAGATAGACAGGTTGTATGATAGATAGATAGACATAAAAATAGATAGAAATATAGATATACGCATAGATAGATAGATTGATAGAGTGATTAATTGATTGACAGATAGAGAGAGAGATAGATAGAATGAAAGATAGATTAATATATATATATATATATATATAGACAAATATATAAACAAACAGTTATACAGACAAAAAGATAGATGTATAGATTGACAATAGACACACAAATATATACACAAATAGATAGACAAATAGATAAACAATTAGTTAGACAGATAGACATGTGGGAAGGCAGTCAAGTATGTCTACAATTAGGCAAGCAAGCAAATAAACAAATAGTCAGACAAATAAATTTGAAGATTGATAGACAGATAAACAAAGAGAAATACATAGAGAAAGATAGATTGCCAAATAGATAGATAAATAGATGGAAAGTTTCAATTAGAGATTAATAGACATATAAATAGACAAATTGATAGAGAGATAGATAAATAGATGGAATAAGACATAGATAGACATATAGATATATATATATATATATATATATATATATATATATATATATATATATATATATTGATATATAGACTGGTAGAAAGATTGATAAACATATTGATAGATAGATTGATGAACAATTTTATAAATAGATTGATGGTCAATTTTATAGATAGAATGATAGACATAATTATAGATAGATAGATAGATAGCTAGATAGATAGATAGATAAATATTTTGATTGATAGATAAATATTTTATTAGACCCATAGATAGATAGTTAGGTAGATAAAAAGGCATATAGATATATTGATTGACAAATAGATAGATCTATAGAAAGGTAGATAGATAGGCAGACAGATAGAAAGATATATAGATAGATAGATAGATTGATACATAGATAGATACATAGATAGATAGATAGATATATAGATAGATAGTTAGATTGATAGACAAAGAGATATATAAATAGATAGAAATATAGATAGGCATAAAGATAGATTGATAAAGAATAGATAGATAGATTAATAGAGAAGTAGATCAGTAGATAGATTAATTGATAGATAGATAGATATATATATATATATATATATAGCCAGATAGATAGAAAAACAATTAAACAGACAGAAAGATAGTTAGACAAAAAAACAAATAGACACACAAATAGATAGACATATATATAGATAGATAAATAGATAGGTTGGCTTTAGGTAGGCTGACAATCAGGGAGGCACTTAGATAGACACATAGACAGACAAAAAATATGTAGATAGATAGACAGACAAACATTGAGATATACAAATAGATAGATAAATATACAGACAAAAAGAATATAGATAGTTTTTTACATAGATTAATAGACTCATATATAGATATATTTATATAGAGATAGATGTAATGATAAAAGATAGATAGATAAACAAATAGACGGTCAGATTGATAGATAGAATGATAGAAGATTGATAGAAATATTGATAGAAAGCTTGATAGACAGGTTGATAAACATAATGATAGATAGATATATAGTCATATAGAAAGATATATAAAAAAATAGATATATAGATATATAGAAAGATAGACACATAGATAAATAGATAGATAGATAGTTAGATAGATATCTAGATAGATAGACAGATAGATTGAGAGATAGATAGATATATAGAAAGATACAATGATAGACAGACAGATAGAGAGAGAGAGCGAAATTTTGACAAATAGATTGACAGATAGATAGACAGTTAGTTATATAGTTAGATAGATTGATAAATAGATATACAAACAAACAAACAAACTATTAGAAATACTAATAGATATATAGGCAAACAAATTGATAGACAAATAGACAAATAGATAGATAGAAAGTTATAAAGATTGAAAGAAATAAAGATAGATAGATAAATAGATAGATTGATAGATAGATTAATATACAGATAGTTAGACATATAGATAGACATATAGATACATGGATTGATAGAGAAATTTATAGATAGATTCATTGCCAAATTGAAAAGAGATTGATAGGCAGATAAATTAATTAATTGATAGATAGATAGACAGATAGATAGGTAGATATAAATCCAAATAGATAGATAGATAGATAGATCAATAAATTATTAGATAGAGAGGTATTCTGATAGATATACAGATACATAGCCACATTGATAGACATATAGATAGATATAGAATATATAGATAGATCGATAGATAGATAGATAGATAGAAAGACATATAGATAGATATGTAGATTGATAAAAAATAGATAGACAGACAAACAGATAGATAGATATATAGACAGATATATTGATATATAGATAGATAGATAGACAAACAAATATATAGATAGATATATAGATATTAAATAGGCATATATAAAGATAGAATGATAGACATTTAGATAGAAAGATAGATAGGCATATATATAGATAGATAGATTGATAGACAAATAGATAAAGAAAAATATAGATAGACAGATAAATAAACAAATAGATAGATAGATATTTAGATAAATAGATAGAGAGATAGATAAACAAATAGTTAGATTGATTGATAGAAAGAAATAATGATTGATATATAGATATATATATAGATAGAAAGATAGATAGATAGATAGATAGATAGATAGATAGAGAGGTAGATAGATAGTTAGACAGATTGATTGACATATATATAGTTAGAAAGACTGATAGATAGACAGCTAGATAGAAAAGTAGATTAATAGATAGATATATAGATAATTAGGTAGACAAATAGATAGATAGAAAGATAGAAAGATTAATTGATATACAAATAGAGGTAGATGGATTGATAGACAGATAGATAGATAGATACATAGATAGATAGATAGATAGATTGATACTTTGATAGACAAATTGATAGATAGATAGATTGATATATCTATATATAGATAAATATATTGATAGATAGATAGATATAGAGACTGATAGATAGATAGATAGACATATAGAAAGACAGATACAAAGACTGATACCACAACAAGAAAAAACCCAAATAGCTAGAGAAATTTTCCTAGCTATATAGGCTTTTCTATCACTAAAATATAATAACGACGTAATAATGATAGAAATTATCACAATCTAAAGTGCTCTTTGCAAAATATTAATGAGAAAATATAATTCCCTAACAACTTTTTTAATGATAAAAATTCTTTAGCTAATCATTTTTTTCCTTTGCTAATTTTGATTGTAATTAAGAATAGTATTGATATTTTTCGACTCAATATATACAAATAATTCCCTAGTTAAATTAGCTTGGAAAAATTCCCTAGGTATTTTCATTCCAAAGCTTTTTTCATAATTTTTTTACAAAAAATTTTATTAAATATTTTTTAATTTCTATATTAAATTGAATAAAAACATTTACTATAAACAATTATTTATAATTAACATAAAGAAAAAGTAGTTTAGAAATTTATCTGATACAATTTTTACATAGTTAAAATAAAAACATAATATAGGTATATAATCATTTAAATCATTATCATTATCCTCATCATTAGTTGATGTATTTGTGCTAAGTTCTCCTGAGTTGTTTATCTACTGGAACTATGTGTACTATCTATCTCATTAAGGCCACTAACTGTGACTACATATATGACATCTTTTGTTTTATTGTATTTGCTTATGCTTAGAAAAATTATTTTGAACTTTCTCAACAACATAATTATCAACACTGAAATCACGAATCAAAGCCACAATATAATAAACTAATGAAAGTCTCACTTTTATCACAAAACAAAAGAAAACACACGTGTTTTCTTAATTTCTAGATGCATTGTTTGACCATATCCAGCAGCTAAAGCATCTACAACAAGTTTATCTCCTAATTTCAACCACTTTACTGATACCTTTTCATTTTTTAGGGGCTACATATATGAAATAGTACTTATCAACTAGCATGTTCTTGTCCTTGATCGAAGCTTCCTCTACAAATGCAGATAGAGGCTTAGATTTTTCATTGAGAAGATGATGAAGTACAATTATGAAAAAATAAACAAGATAGAAAAATGAACAAACGAAATAACAAACCAAAAAACTAATTAAATAATATAGTGTAGCCATAAGAAGTAATTAGGAACAAATACAAAAATGAGAACGAGCATTCAATGAGAAATTGAATCATGTAGTTTTTCTTGGAGATGGGTTCCTAGGTTCCAAGCCCACACTATGTTCTTCTCTTCAGTATTAAGGATCAACACACTCGATGGAGCCTCCAAGCATTCGACTCTAATCCCATTAGCTAACTCATTTTATTATTCAGAGACACCACACTTGTGTGTTCCATGTTTCCCCAACGAAGATGAATATTTTTTCACCATATCCAACAACTCAAACTGAGCAAAACGAGATGATGCCATCAATTGAAACAATAATAAAACAATACACAAATAGATTATCAACTTATATTTTTTTAAATAAGAATACTAACACATGAAAATAATAGACACCCAATGTAAGGCAAAATATACATAGAAGCAGCAAAACCAAATGAGAAACAACTGAGCAAACAACTATATGAAACAGTACTTATAAACTAGCATGTTCCTGTCCTTGATCGAAGCTTCCTCTACAAATGCAGATAGAGGCTTAGATTTTTCATTGAGAAGATGATGAAGTACAATTATGAAAAAATAAACAAGAGAGAAAAATGAACAAACGAAATAACAAACCAAAAAACTAATTAAATAATATAGTGTAGCCATAAGAAGTAATTAGGAACAAATACAAAAATGAGAACGAGCATTCAATGAGAAATTAAATCATGTAGATCTTCTTGGAGATGGGTTCCTAGGTCCAAGCCCACACTATGTTCTTCTCTTCAGTATTAAGGATCAACACACTCGATGGATCCTCCAAGCATCCGACTCTAATCCCATTAGCTAACTCATTTTATTATTCAGAGACACCACACTTGTGTGTTCCATGTTTCCCCAATGAAGATGAATATTTCTTCACCATATCCAACAACTCAAACTGAGCAAAATGAGATGATGCCATCAATTGAAACAATAATAAAACAATACACAAATAGATTATCAACTTATATTTTTTTAAATAAGAATACTAAGACATGAAAATAATAGACACCCAATGTAAGGCAAAATATAAAGAGAAGCAGCAAAATCAAATGAGAAACAACTGAGCAAACAACTATAGCAAAATGGAAGAAAAAGAAGGGAGCTTTGTCTATCCATCATGCACCCTTGTTGTTGAAGTTGAGAAACCAGCACCTACACCATAATGAGCACCTTAATAAATAAACAAACACCAACAACATGCACCACAACTGGGAGGTGAGCTGCATCAATTTGTGTTGGCTCGTAGTAAAGGAAGTAATCTGGCATTCTTCTGGTCTCATCTGGCTCTCCTCTTTTCAGAGCAGGCTCAAAATACATCAATTTTAAGGGTGACCTAGGATTTGTAATTTCTAAATCACATATATATCCATATTTATAATATCATGTTAACAATTAAAATACAAAAAAAAAATAAAATAAACACTCGATAATCAAAATGTCATACAACTAAAATTTTTATATAATGGACAAAAATAATTAGTGCAGCTCAAATTAAGTAATCTCATCAAAAGTATCCAAAATAAAAAAAAATCAAAAAAAAAAATAATATAATCTCTCGACACATCTTTTTTTATAAATCTTTATCTCCTAAAATGTCATTATATTTTAAATTATTCAAAAGACTAAATTGAATCTATTAAATAAAGAATTATGATAGCTTTACTATCAAAACTAAGAGGAGTTTAAATTGAGTGTATGAGAGAAACAAGTGCAAAATGTTCATCAACATCGAAAGAGATTCCTATCTTTCATAGCTTTTTCACATGTTTAAGTATATTAAATACAACATGATAAAAATTTATAATAAAAAATTTATTAAACTAATTATACAAATAATATATGTAATATAAAATTAGATAATTACACGATATTTGAACTTTTTTATGACACTCTCATATCTAATGGATTCAAAATTATATCTTTTGTGAAATAGAATTAATTTAATATGAACATATGTTATCTTCATTCCAAAAAAATATAAAAATATACAAAAGTTTTGCATTTCAACTTTCATAGAAACAAGATATTAATTAGATTCAAATGTATTAAGTTTAATGGAAAACAATTGCATAGAATGTATCAATCCATGCTTATGGAAAATAGATCAATAATATAAAATTTTTCATAGGTAACAAACAAAAATTATCTTGTAAATAAAAATAATCAAGTAATTATTTCATTTGAACCCCATCAAAATTATTATAAAAAATATTTTTGCAATAAATTATAATAAGAACATATAAGAGGTGGTTAAAGAAAGAGGAAATCAAAATAAGATCATTTTAACTACTAGATATAAAAAATTAAAATAACAAAACTCATGTATCAATGTATAAGACTTCACCAGCAAGAAAGCCATTAGTTGAACTTTGTTCTCATCAAAAAAACACTTGTTATTGAATAATTATAAAAACTAATTACAAATATTAAAACAAAAATAATTATTCAATACATTTGAGTGGAAAAGTATATCATTTATTATGACATATCTTTCTAAATGAGAAAGTGTATCAAACAAGAGTTTAATAAGTCTTCAAATGAATAAGAAATAATATTAATACACAAAATAAATAAATAAATATGAATAAAAAAGTATTCCATCAAATGGAAGATTAATACTAAAATATATTTGTTTATTTTGGAAAACATCTGAAAGATAAGTTCAAAAGAGTCAAATGAAGTGACTATTTTTTAGTTATAATCAATAAAACAATGAAAAAACTATGTCAAAAGATCTCTCACTAAGGAGCTTAGCACATGTAAAATTAAATTTTACATGAATGAGTGGAAATCTCTTTAGTAGGATAACTCTATCTCTTCAAATATTAGTGAGAAGATTAAAAAGGAGTCTGAAGGGTAAAGGAATCACCTAATAAAAAAATTCTTCAATCACCCAAAAGGTCAATTTAACTTCTTGCAAGGCTACTAAAGTGGATAACCATTATATAAATCATGTAATATTGGAGTACTTGATCTTTAAAGAATGTTTCATTTGAAAAATTAGGGGTTCACCCCTTAGGTTTTTTGTGAAGGGAGGACAACTAAGAAGAAAAAGAAAAGATAAATTAATTTTTTATAATTTATGAAAACTAATATATATATATATATATACAAGTAAAAATAAACATATATATGATTGAGAGTGTTCACATGTCAGGTGCTCTCCTACAACGTAACAAGAAAGAAAATAAAAAAATAGAATAAATATAGACACTAAATTAAATCTCAACAATCTTTTTCAGAATATTGCATACATGCATTAAATATCAAAATTAGAAGATATGAAAAAAACTTACAATCCTCCAAGAGTATTCATGAAGTTGTCTACAATAAATTCAATGATAAATATATTCACTAATAACATGTCGAATTGTCTAAATATCACATTAAAATATTATCACCATATGAATTCGTAAGCTTAACATCTCCAAAAAGTTACTAATATTCTAAAATACACAAGTAACTAATAACTTTTTGCATTGAAGCTAGAAACAACAATATGCCCATATACTATATCTTAGAATTGTGTTCATATGAGTGTATGTAGTAAAATCTAATATGTAACTATAAATACTATGAGTGCAAATAATATTTGATCTAGTTTGTTGTGATTTACAATTTATTATTTTTTTTATTTTATTTTTTTCTTGCATATGTATAAGAGCATTCAACCTATGGGATATCATAATTCTATTAGTCCCTCTTATAAGGGTTTAGTTTGTACACATTATGTTATGCGATTTTTTAAATACTCTTCTTTTACTTTTCATTGTTTCTCAACATAGTATTCAAAGCCAAAATCTTATGGAATACAAATTCTTGAGTGTGTGACTTGCATTTTGAATCAACAGAAACTTTTAATATTTTATTACAATATAACAAAAAAACATTTTAGAAATTATATGATAAAAAGTTGGAGATATTTCTCAAATACTCTTTTGTTACTTTGTATTGTTTCTCAACATGGTATCAATACCAAAATCTTATAGAATACAAATTTTTGAGTGTGGGGCTTGAATTTTGAATTTGCTGACACTTTTAATATTTTATTACAATATAACAATAAATTATTTTTGAAATTATATGATAAAAAAGTAGGATATATTTCTCACTAAAATATAAAAATTTAGAATCTTGTTCAAATTTTAGTAAAGATCTCATACTAATTATCAGCCTAAAATTTTTTATCATCAATTTATTAGTTATATCTACAAAAAATATTAGATATGTAGTTCATCCAATTATAATTATACAAAACTTAAATTATATAGAGTCTAATGCACCATTTTTTGTAAATTATTTAACATATCTTCTAAGATGACCCATATAGTACTCCAGTACTAGTTTTAAAGTTATATATTTTTTAAAATATTTATATTTGACTAGATTTTATTTCTCATTTAGTATTTTTTCTATTTATCATATTAAAACTCGTCCATACAATATATGTGTGACTATTAATACTAAATCTTTTGCTTACTTGAGGAATAACACTAGAGAAGAAAGGTTTCTCTACATCATCTAAATATTTGGATCTTTATATAAAGATTGTGCATAGTGCACAATCCTTCTGCTTTAGCATAAGGTCTGAGAGAAGTTCATATATCAATGTCTCACCATCAAAATTTAAAGAATACATATGATAAGTCTTGAACCCAATACATTGGATAAAGATACTATTATTGAATAAAGACATGAGCTCCAACAAATACATATAATATAAAAATTTCTTAGATGATTTGTCATTTTAGTATTATTCTCATACAAATACTTTTAAATTCAAAATTCTTATAAGATTTGGTTCATTAAAATTTATGTAACAACATACTAATTTAATTCATTATATGGATCAAATGTATTATTTATAATATTTAATTAACTAAAATTTAAGTTAAATTTTACTAGGAAAGAACTATAAACTCAAAAATAAGTAAGAACATAACAAATAGAATAATTAAAATAAATAATAAAAATTATATTAATCTTATGATGCAAAGCATTTATTAGATAAAATATTATTTTTTATTATATATCTTTATATCTTTATAAGTTTAAAGATTATACAAAATATAAAGATTATACAAAATATTATTATTTATATCTTTATATCTTATAAATATAAAGATATTTATTATATATCTTTATTAGTTTAAGCAATTAAGCTTAAAGATTATACAAAATATAATATCTATTATACAAAATTCTCACTCAACACATAATTTATGAGAGATTAATATATTAATCATCATACCTATAAAAATCAAAAAGATTTAATTTATAGTTATCAATTGTGCAGGGTATCCCGGACTCGGCCCGGACCCGGCCTGAAGCCTAGCACGGCATGCAATAGTACAATGACCAGGTATGTGCCGAGCAGACTCTCAGTACGAGTCTTGTCGTGCCGTGCTGGGGGTTTTCGGCCTAGGTGCCATGCCAAGCACGTGGGCATGGCATGGGTGATGACGCACTGAGTTGTGCCTGACAGGGGGACGACATCTTGATGGCCAATAGGCAATGGCAGTATGACGGCACGACATCAAAACTCTAATTTTGTAAAAATTTGACCGACCCGACCCGAACCAACCAGCCCAGACCCTGGGATTTTTTGGGCTGTGGGCCCTTGCCAAGTTTGCCCTCCAAGGAACCATTCTATGCCAGGCACGACACTCTAGCTCGGTTGGGCCCTAAAATGTCATCTAATTAGTATCAAACAAAAGACCCATAACTTTTAACAAAGATATTGTTCATCTTAAAAAAATATTTTATGTGACCCACAACAACATGCAACCACTATTGTATGGCATAATTATTGTTTTCTAATTTATATTAAACATGCATAGTGATGGATTAGCCATTTTAACAAAATAATTTGGTTAGTTAATTAGGTCTTGAGTCATGAGTGCCCAAAAACAACTCATGCCTAGTACCTAAGTAGCTATGCACATGCCACATTGTCATGGGTAACTAGTCATAATTGTCTGCCCATGATTCTAGCACAAACGATGCTTGGGCAAAAGTAATGGGTCATAACTAGCACATTGGGCTAGCCCACACCCCAACCACAAATGGCATATGAGACCACTAAATGAGGCTTAGTAAAACCCACGGTCTCATTCCATACAAGACCATGCCATGCTGAGCTAGATAGACACTCATACCACAATAAAATGCTTATAAGAGTGCCCCAAGGACTGTGTCACTTAATCAAAACTCTAGACCTGTGATACATGCCCCGACGGCCACTGTCAATGACAAATAGTGAAAGCATATAATATCTATGAACTATCAAATACTATATTACACAATATATTTTTTATATTATTTATTTAATATATGAATACAAGAATACATAAAAATTATATTAGAGCACTCCTTTTTACTATGATCATCCTCTTCCTTATAACTTAAGTGCTAAATATGAATCCAAACAAAAAGTAATCTCAAAAATTCTGATATAATGATTTATCTCAAACCTGAAAATAATCAAAGTGAAGGAAAAATCAACATATGCTTATCTTGCAATTTGAATCAGTTGGCGCAAATTGTCCCAATAATAAGGCATCTTCCCTCTAGCTCTCAGGGCATCATGAGCTATTTATCAGATAAACCATTAGAGAATTATTAAAAGAAAATTTAAATATCAAAATTACAATAAATTAAAGTAAATTCAGATAGTAACTTTAGATAATGATATAAAAATAGAATTAGATCAGATACATAATGAATAGAGATTTAATTTTCCACAAAATGCTACAAATAGAAATACCTGAGCAAACCGATAACAAGATGTAATGCCCTTGTAGATAGAACTTATTTCTTAATGTTTGGAGATGAATGAACCAAATTTTCAATCACACCTACCTGCAAGAATAAAAATAATTGGTCCAAATAAGAAAACAAAGGGCAAGATCAAAATTTCAGAATAATGATAACTAAAAAAATAATTGAGGTCTCAATTTTTAAGTATAATGTATAGCAACATCTTCTGAGCACAATATTAAGATGAGAGTGGGGGGAGCATTGCACTCGACAATCTAAAAAAACAGTAATCACAATAAGGAACATCACCTGATTTTTATTCTCATCATTCTTGTAAGCTAAGGTTCACAATGCCCCAGCAGATGCCCTTTGTACTTTGGTGACAAAGGGGTCTAACAATTCGGCCAGAGGTCGTATCACACCATTCATCCTGAAAAAAACTCATTAATAGAAAGCATTGTGCACAATGCCAAAAGTGATTGCATTAAAAATAGCAACCTAATATGAATTTTGATGGTGGTATTCTCATTGGCAAGGTTGGTGATCGCATCAGCAGCCCGTCTTAGGATGTTATTCATTGCTTGAGAAGTAGATCCATCTTGGTGCCTCTTCAACAGGTCCACAAGAGGTGGCAAAGCATCTGTGTCAATAATAAGCTACTGATGTTCTAGCTATTCCACAACAAATTGGTAAAAGTTCATGAGTGTAACATGTAAACACAGCACAAACAATAGTCAGCAATAGAATATTGCAATAGCTTGAATCAAACAACTAAAGCCATATAATGTGTGAGACACTTCATTTTTATTGGATTTTGAACTCATGAGTTACTCACAAATTTTATTTAATTCATTCTTAACTAATATTACCATATTAATATTTTAGAAAAATAAATAATATATTAATTAATACTAGTTATTATAGTTTATAATCATACCTTTTGTGTTTTTTACTTTTTCTTATTATTTCTTTGTTATTATTGATGGAAGCACCTAACATCTAGACAGCTTCAATTCATTGGCCCATTATATTATATGAGAGGATTGTGTGTTATTTTATTACTCAGAGTTTTTCATCAAGTTTTATGTTTGGCATAGAATTATGTATAGTATCAAAGCCAAAACTCTAAGAAAAACAAACATTGAGGCATGTAAGTGTTCAAAAGCCTAAAATATGAGAGAACATACATTGTGCCAACACAGGGGACAAGGGCGTACATGCTACAGTAACACCCCATATACTACCATCACATACTGTGTGAGATGAGCATCAACTCCATAAAGAGGATGTTGATTGGTTATGCATGACATAAGAGTTTGTGCATGGTAGTAGGCACCTCAATTGCACAATAGGCATTGCAGTTGTGTATTATTGTTTTTGTTGATAGTGTGCATGGTTGTGCATGGTAATATTGAAAAATAGTAGGCACTTCAATTATATGATTTGGGCAAAAACTAAAATTTGGGGAGAATCCAAATTAAGTTTAATTTTTTGGCATAACTTCAATTTTTGGGATAACAAATGATGTATCACATTACAATAAAAATGATTTATCTACTTGTACATTTACTTAAAAATATCAATCTATGATAAATATATTCATCATATGATATATAAATTATAGAGATAATCTTTTGTTTATGCATACAAGCATCATATTGCACATCACTATTATCTTAGATGCATATTTATATTAAAGTATAAACTTTTATATTTTTTTTATAAAGGTTGTTTTATTAATTATATAACCCTCTCTTTTGGCGGAGGAATACCATTGTTTACCAGCTAATTTCTACCCATTTCTCATTTACATCAATTCATAAACTTTAACATATAATATTTAAAGTAACATTAAAACTATCAAGTGCCATGAAAATGCACTTTTCTCTCTTTATGAAGTTTCTTAGTGCTGAAATTTCTATTTCCATTAAACTTCTACCATTAAATCTTTATGCTTTGTATTTCCAGTTTGCTAGCTGCCATTCCTGTTCATTTAGCTATGCTAATCTTCTAGTCCATTTGATTCTCTGAGCTTTTTGTGCTTGCATATGCTTGTTCTGTTCAATTTCTTCCCAGTAGTTTTGTGACCCCTGCAGCCTTTTTCTTTTTTTTTGGAAGTTCTGCTAGCATGCTGTCCTCCTCGATACTTATTACATACACTTATAATTGACACTTTTACACACCAACTTTTACAGACACTTATACTGCTTAACACTTATTTACATACACGTATAACACTTATTAATCTTGCCGACACTTCTGTATAATACACACTCCAATTACTCATAATAGATATCAGCTTTTTCCAAGCTCATATCTGTCAGTTTTACAAAGCTGAGGTCTATCAGCTTTTTCAAGCAGATATCTGTCTACATATACATGTAAGCAGACCAACAGCTGGAAAACAGCTTTTACCAGCTTTTTCCAGCACATACTGCCTACATGTACATGTAAGTAGACATTCAAAACTCCAGCTTAAAACCATCCGTTTTCTAGAACAACAGTTTTGGAGAGTTATATTGTAGAAGTTCCAGTACATATACATATAGTAGACATCATTTTTCCAGAACAGCAGCTGGAAAAACCTTACAGAAGTTCTAGCAGTTTTGTAAGAGTGTCGACCTTACACCAACTTACACCAGACCCACCAACTTACATCCTCACACCTTTACAGACCCTTATATGTGTCTGCAAGAGTGTCTACCTTACACCCTTAGAAACCCTTACATACCCTTATACCAACTTACTCCCTTACAGCAGCTGGATAACAACAGCAACCTAACCAACAAACTCAACTTCATCCTCTCTTCAAGGCAACTTTTCCTTTTTTTAGCCAAATTTCTTCATGTAATTCCCTGCAAAATTATTAACAAAGATACTACAATTCTATGCAATTAGTATTAGAATGTCTACCTTTACTTCCTTCACTGCTCCTTAATCCTTTAACTTATGTCTGAAAACAAAACCAAAAAACACAACCAAGCAAAACAAATATCCAAGATCCCAAGCTTAGCAATTTTTTTTTGGTCTATCTTTTATTGCCCTCCCCACGGGACCGGGGTGGCTCTTCATTTGTTTCATGCCCTCCCCCTGTAATAGAGTTTATATCTGCAAAATAGTCAAGTAAGCATTTTTTTTATAAATATCAAATTTTAAAAATAAGTTCTTCTCTTCCCCTCTTTATCCTTTAGACCTAAGTTTTGATTTTTGTTTTTTTGAATTCTAATATATGGGAAACCTATTTTATCTAAACTTATTAAACCTTTATTTTTTTCAGGGATATCTTTCCCTTTAAATTCTTGAAAACCTCTCTTTGTACCCTCTTCTGCTAATTTATCTGCCAAAGCATTCGCTTCTCTGATTATATGTATAATTTCCCCTTTAAGTTCTATTAGTAGTGTTTTAATTTTATCTATATCTTCTTCTAGTTTCCATAGTTCTATTTTTCTTATTACCAAATCCACTAATAAACTCGAATCAACCTACACTTGAATATTCTGAAAATTATTATCTTTACATATTTGTAAACCTTTATGCAAAGCCATAACCTCTGCATCCAAGGCAGAGGAGGCTAAGCCATTCATTATGAATGCTCTTATCAATTTGCTTTCCTCATTTCTTATGACTCCCCCTCCACCTGTAGCTCCCATATCCCTTTTAAAGCTCCCATCCATATTTAATACTAGGCCATTTCGTTGGGACTTTTTCCATCTGATAATTTTAATTTCTGGTCTTCTTTGTCCTTGTAATTAGACCCCAAGCTTCTTTCCTGTTTTCATCTATTCCTACACTTCCAAGATTAATAGGGCTATAGGCTGAGATAAATGCACATTCTTTTTTAATTTCTTCTAGAATATTTACTACATTCATTGGAATGCCGTCAAATTTGCTATTATTTCTTGCTTTCCAGAGACACCATACAGCAATGTGAGGGATATATATCCTTAACCATTTAATGATCTTGTTCTTTGTTTTACTCTCCTTCAATTTTTTTATTCTTTCTATCAATACATCCGAGCCTTTTTCTAACTCAACTACTATTTCTAGTTTATTCCATATATTTTTAGCTATCTTCCCTATTGAAAATAGATGATCCATACTTTCTATTTCTTGGTTACAACATTCGCATCTAGATGCTAATCTTATACCTTTCTTTTGAATGTGCTCATCAATCAGGATGGCTTTTGAGAGAAGTTTCCACATAAAAATGTTTATTTTTTGTGGAAGTTCATTTTTCCATGCTACTTCAAAAATCAATTGTGGAATTTTTTTAGTTCTCACCAGCTCTTTTACACTTTTAAAAGTAAATTTTCTTTGTGCATCTAAGGACCATTTCCATCCACTTTTAGTTAATATGGAATGATTTTCCACCATATTTCGCTGCTAGTAAATTAATTTTCATCTTTTGACGCTCTTTCTGAATTATTAAAGGCATTACTACCTAGTCCGTATCTAGCTTTTATATATGCCACCCAGAGACTATTGTTTTTATTATTTTTAACTCTCCACCAGTTCTTGCAGGCCCAAGCTTTTGCTATATCATTAAGATTTGAGAAGCCCAAGCCAGCTTCCTTTAACGGAAAGCATATGTCTTCCCATTTTTTCCAATGCAGCTTATTTTTGCTTCCATTTTTTCCCCATAGGAAGTTTTGACATTTCTCTTTCTAGTTTTCTTATGATAGTTTTCGGTGGCTGTAAAGACATTAGAGTATGTGTCAGTGAACCCTGAAATACATGTGAGATTAGGGTAACTCTTCCTGCAATACTTAGCAGATTTTCTTTCCAACCTATGATCTTTCGCCTTAATTTTTCCACTAGGAATACTAAGTATTCTCCCTTTAGCCTTCCCTCATAGATCGGGCACCCAAGATACATTAGTGCACCATTTTTATGCATGAATCCGGTGATATTTTTTATCTTTTGAGCTATATTTTCAGGAGATTTTTTTGCTATCATAAATTGACATTTATTCTTATTCAGCATCTGTCTAGTATCTTCTTCCATTTTATTTAGTAATTTCATCATAGGCTTCATGGATCGGTTACTGGCATTTGAGAAAATTATAATATCGTCTGTGTACGCCAAGCAGCACATCGTCGGTGTGTTTCTTGGTTGCTTATATCTAACAATTTTCCCATCACTCATTTCCTTTTTCAAATTTACAATAAAAAGTTCTAGATAGATATTGAAAAGGGAGGGAGAAAGAGGGTCCCCTTGTCTAAGTCATCTTGAGGTTTTAAATTCTTTACCTGCTTGCCCATTTATGAGTAATTTAACTCATAGGCCTGATATACATCTATATATTAATTCTATCCAAAATTCTGAGAAACCCATTTTTCATTAAATAACATAATAGTTCACATTCCACCCTGTCAAATGCTTTAGAAAGATCTAGTTTCAATATTATATTAAGTCCTCTCGACTTAGCTCCTATCTCTCTAATCAATTCTGAGGCTAGATTGATGTTTTCCATCATCAATCTGTCTTTAACAAAACCTATTTGTTCTATCGATATAATAGATGGGCGGATATTACTGAGTCTACTCTGAATCACCTTAACTAATATCTTGTAGATTGTATTTCATAAACTAATTGGCCTGTAGTCTTCTCTTGTCTATGGGTTAGATTTCTTAGGGACCAAAACAATATAAGAATTAGTCCATGCCTTTGTAATTTCTGCGCCTGCAAAAATCCAAACAATGGCTGTGACTAGCTCTTTTTTAATGATGTTCCAGATGTGCTAAAAAACCCATTGTTCCATCCGTTAGGACCTACAGCTATATCTTTATTTGCATTAAAAACTGCCTCTTTGACTTCTTCTGTTGGGAATTCTTCTAAAATTTTATTATTATTTTCTAAGACTTTTCTCTCAATATTTTGAATTAATGTGTTTTTTCTCGGAGTAAATGGCTTGCATGATAAATTTTTGAAATATTCTTCTAATTCATTTTTTATATCATCTTCTTTATCTAGCCATTTACCATTAGATGCTTTTAACCCTTTTATTTTTTGTTTTTGTATTCTTACTTTTGCCATTACACTAAAGAATTTTGTATTTTTGTCTCCATCTTTTAACCAATTGATTCTCGCCCTTTGCTTCCAAAAAACTTCTTCCATATGCATTCTAAGTCTTAATTCAGCTTTGGCCTTGCTCAACTGGATACTTGAGTTATTGTCTTTTTGATCAAACTCAATTTCCAGGGTAGCCACTTCCTGTTCCATTTCCTGAATATTTTTATTGATTTTTCCAAAAACCTCCTTGTTCTATTTGCTTAATGCATGCCTTAAATTTCATAATTTCTTCGCTAAAATTTGCATAGGATTACCTGAAACAGGTTTTCGCATGATTCCTTTACTATGTCATCATACCCTTTATGCATTCCCCACATATTTTGAAACATAAATCCTTTATGTTTCTCTTCGCTATTTTCAAATGTTATTAGCAAAGGGTTATGATCCGAGCATGTTCTATTGAGATGCCTGACCTTTATCCCGCCAATCTTGTCCACCCATTTAGTGTTAAGTAGAACTCAATCCAGCCTGGACCAGATCGCTTTCCTCCTCTTCCAGTTGTTACACCATGTAAAGTTAGAGCCTAGGAAGTCTGCTTCCATTAGATTTACTCTTGAAATTGCCTCATTAAAATGAGCTAATGCCATTTGGTCAAGAGGTTTTCCTCCCCTTTTTTCGTTAGCATTTTTAATTACATTGAAGTCTCATCCAATAATCCATGGAAAATTTAATGCTGCTATTTTTTCCATCTCCTTCCATAGAGCTTTTCTTTCTTCCTTTGCATTGCTTGCATACACCACAGATATGATTGGGTTTTGAAGGCTTCCTAATTTAAAGCTTATAATCTGCTCAGCTTCTGTTATAATTTCAATATCCATCAATCTTTTCCACAAAATCCATAATTTTCCATTTACATTTGAAAAGGCCTTTTCAAGACTAAGAACATTCCTATATTTATCTAGCTGATCTTTATCTATGATTGGTTCAGCAAGAATAACTATCTTAATTTTATATATTTTAATTAATTTTTTTAGTCTATTTAAAGTAGGAGAGTTCACCACTCCTCTTAAGTTATAATATAAGCTATTAAACATTTCAAGTGAATTTTGCTTGTGCTCTAGTCGTGTACTTCAAATCATATTTCTTGTTAACATGTTTTTTCGTGTTTCTTGGGTGTTTGTTTGAACTTGGTGGAGCTTGTTCTATCGTGCTTAATAATTGTATTTTTTCCAGGCTTTTGCTCATTTTTCTAATAGCCTCCATTGCCCTCTCTCTCTCTTGCGGGATATTACTCCTTATTTTCTGTTTTCTTATTTCTGAATCATCATGTGTTAATTTTGATTCAATCTTAGTTTCTTGCATGCTTGTGCTTATTAAGGGCCAGCTTTTTTTTTTCTGTTTCTTCCTCCGATAAAAGATCAACTGCCTCACAGTTTTATTCTACAATCTTCTCCACTGTTTTTGTCTCTCTTCCCCCCTCCATTCTCTTACTTCTAGCTCTCTTACCTCTTCTATCTTCCTGCTCCTTTGCTCCCCATTCAGCCTCCTTGGATGTCTCCTCTAGCCACTTTCTGATATCTGCCATTTTTTTCCCATTCTAAAAGCTTTTCCAGCCTTGTGTCCTTGCTTATGTCTCCCTCTTTCTCTGCCCTTTCTGCCTCCCTCTCACTTTCCTCCGCCTTTTCTAGTGACCCCTCTTCTACCCCATCCCCCATTATCTCCTCTGGGCTTTCTTCCATTCCTCTAAGATACCTCTTCTGCTCTAAGAATTCTGCCGCTTCTATTCTATTCCCTGCTCCTCTTTTCTCCCTCTCTATTTCATCCTCCCCTTTGCCCCTCTCAGTATCTTTTATATCCCGCCCTTTCTATACCCATTCACTCCCTTTCCATTTTCCCTCTACTTTACTAAATTTCCCTTCTCTCCTATTCCCTCCACCGGCCATGCAAACTTCTTCCTCATGCCCCATTCAGTGGCAGTATGTGCAGTAACTTGGGGTGGATTCTGGATAGACTTCCTACCAGAATCCATTGGTGAGGTCACTTCCTATCCACACTCTACTCGGTAGAGGGAGCCTAAGGTCAACTTCCACACAAATCCTAGCGACACTAGGTCTGGTTATACATGCTGTAGCTTCATCTAGAAGCCATGGTTTACCGAAACATAGCCCAATAGAGTAGAGAGATAGCTTGTTAAAGAAGTGCAAGGAGAGTTTTGGTAAGTTAAGTCATACCAGTGCGTGCGAGGATTCCTCAAAAGGTGTGAAGCTTGGCGACCATTTAAAGATGCACTTGGGAAACCCCGTGATGCTCCACTATCCTCTGCCCCATATTCGAAGGAAGTCGTCTTCTTCCTTGAACTGGAAGAAGGCGTGCTTGCCATCATACCATACGAGCTTCACCACTGTCCGTAACTTCAAAGAGGCAAAGAATTCATGAATGGCATTAATTTCAGGCCGATCGTGCGAGAACTTTCCGATGAAAGTGAGCTGAAATGAGTCTTTCAGTATATTGAGTTCTTCCTTCAAAAATAGGACTGTGGGAGAGTCCATTTTTGCATCAAAGTTCGAAAACATGGGCGCGGTTTCTTTGAACAGAGATGAGAATGATTTCTTATTAGAGAGCAATTCGGAATTCCACATTTTTGGCTTTAATTTGAGCTTTCTTCACTCAAAAATGGTGTTTTCTCTCTCTAAAAATGCACTTTCTCTCTCTAGAAGTTGAGAGCATTATTTCTTATGCAACTTTTATATATAATGACATATTATTATATAACTATACAAGTGTTTAGATATAACGTTGTGTTTAGAATATTTTTATAAATGTTACAAATATATGAATATATATATATGTAGTACTTTTATAAATATTATATAGTATATATATCACATCTAAATAAACATTATAAATATTAATATTTATATAAAAATTTATTTGTAATATAATTGTTTACAAATATGTATAAACATTTTATATGTTATATAAATTTTATATAAAAAATTATATAAATGGATTGTTTTATGTAAATGTTGTATAAATATTTATAAACATTTATATATGTATAAATATTTATATATAACATTATATGTTTATATAAACATATCAATGTTTATATATAATGTAATATGCTAATATATATATTATAGTATAGATATTTATATATAATGTCATATGATTATTAAATGTATAAAAGTTTAAATATAATGTTATCTATTTATAATATTTTTAGAGACAAGAAGTAGGAAACAATAAGCATACATTCAGTATTTGAAATCCATGAAACCCTAAAAAATTAATCAGTAAAAGAACAAAGTTTACACTAAATGTATATTATTTCATTAATGGCGGAGAGTCAAACTCTTATAAGTGATGTAAAAAGAGAAAAAATAAGGAGAAAAATTAGGGAAAAATGAAAAATAAATGAAAAATAAATAATTTAATAAACCAAACTCCGCCAATGATAATAAAATTGAGACAGACAGAGAAATCTATTTAGTATTCTAAAAGAAAAGAGCAATTATAATCTTACTAGGTAACAAGAATAGGTAGAATTTGAAGGTTGATTCCATAGTCCATTTTCACTTCTCCTCTATTTCTCTTTTAAAAGATAGAAAAAATGGTTTAAGCTTGAATGCCTTGGGGTTTTCTTTTTTAATGGAATCTATAAATAAAAAAATGGGTGTAAATATATAGAAAAAAAAAGACCAAAATATAAAAGTAAACTAAAATCATAAAAATTAAATAATTTTAATAAAAAAATGAAATAGATTTTTATTTAACCATAAATAATATTATTTCATAAATAAAGAAATTTATGGTTAATAATTTATGAAATTTTAATGCTTAATTTTTGTAATATTAATTATAAATTAATGAAATGAATTTAGAAAAAACAATTTATTAATGGTTATAAAAATGATGATTAAAAAAATTATATTACTAATAACCATGAAAACTAATAATTGGTAATCAAATTTTCAAATTATTTTATTTAAGAAAAAAAAACAAATTATTTAATATAGCCATAAATAAATTATATAAAACTATAGCCATTATAAATTAAAAACATTTCATATTATTTTTAATTTATGGATAAATTTATAATATAAATTCATTAATAAAAAAATAATATTATATTATATTATAGAATTATATATATATATATATATATCATGGATATAAATTTTTAAAAATTCAATTTTTTTTTATGAATATAATATGAAACAATTAAAAAGGCCTAAAATATCATATTATTTGATATAATTTATATGATTCTATAATTTACTTAAAGTGAGAAGATCATTAAAAAAGTTATATTTATTATTTTAAAAAAAAGGAATACTAAAAACTAATTGTACAAATCTTATTCAATTGTTTAATTCTTATAAATTTCAGTATGGACAAAAAATAAAACTTGAATTCAAATCCACTTAGTGTCAGTTTGGTAGTACTTTCAAAAGTGTTCATTAGTAATATTTTAAATAACTTTTTTAAAACCATAAAAAGATTCTTGATGTGTTCTATTAATAACCACACTATGATATTTTTTTTTAAATTATCAAAATTTTTGTGTTGTAATAAAAACATCTTTGTATTAATTTTTAAATATCAATTTATTTTGATTTAAATTTTAGGTAAATTTTAATTTTTTTTATAATTCAAAAATTTTAAAACTTTTCGTAATTATTTTTTAAAAAGATTCTTATAATCATACTTTTTTTTACTTTAAATAATATATATATTTACTTGTTTATTTGTTAAATTAGATATTTTTATAAATTTTTTTTATTTAATCATATAATCAATTATTTTAGCTTTTTATTAGTAGTAATTTTATGTATGATCAATTATTAATTAAAATATCTTTAATATTGATTATAATTATATAATTAATTATTTATTATTTTTTTAATAAAAATATTTAAATATCATAATTAAATATTTCAGAAAAATATTTTGTATACATTTTTTAAAATTTTATAATCAAAAAAATAGTTATTTTAGTCTTTATTAATATACATTTGTATTCGTATTTATATATTTTTGAAAGTATTTATTTATAATATATTATTTTTATAATTATATGAGAGAAATGTGTCTTTCAATAATCACTCAGCCATAGACCAGGGCAAACATTTAATATACAAAATTACATAAAAAATTAAAAATAAATAATATACATAAAAAAAGTAAGTCAATATAGATTAGCGACAGAAATTATCTCCAACCAACATAGCTAGGTAAAAATATCTAGCTAAATGAATATATTTTTTGAAAATTATCATTTAAAGAATAATCTTTTGCAATTAAATAAAAAATCAAAAAAATAATTTTAAGAATATTATTTCGCCGAGGGATTTTGTGTCGAACTAAATAGCTATGGAAAATTCATCTTTAAAGTCATTGCTAAAATGCCCACAATTTTTTGCATGAAAATTTATGATAATTTTAGCTTTGGACAATTTTCAATCAAATATTTTAGTCTCTAATCCATCACGAATCATTGAAAAAATTGTAATTTAATATAAAATCAAACATCTATTATAATTCACTAGCTAATCCCTTTCTAATTAGCTAGAAATTTTATCCCTAACAAAATTTCGATTGCTAAATTGACATTTTCTTTAGTATAGATAGACTAAAAGATAGATAGAAATATAGAAAGATAAGCAGACAAAAATATAGACAGATATATAGAAATAAAGATAGACAGATAGATAGATAGAGAGTTAGATAGATAGAAAGATAGATAGATACACAAATAGATCGATAGATAGAAAGAAAGAAAGATAGATAAATGAAAAGATAGTTAGTTAGTTAGTTAGGTAGATAGATAGATAGATAGGCAAATAGATAGATAGATAGATAAAAGATATACAAATAAATAGACATATAGATATACAAATAAATAGATAGATACATAGCCATTTATATAGATAGATAAATAGATACAGAGATCGATAGATAGATATGCTCATAAATAGAGAAACATATAGATAATCAAATAGATAGAGAGACATATTGATAGATTGATAGATTGATAGATAGATAGATTAATAGATATAAAGATAGATAGACAGATATATAGACAAATATATAAACAGATAGATTGATAGACATATAGATAGATAGATTTATTGATTGATAGATATATAGTTAGACATAAAGATAGATAAAAAGATAGACAAAAAGATAGATAGATAGATAGATAAACTGATAGATAGATAGATGGATAAATAGTTAGATATATAGATAGATAGATAGATAAATAGAGAATAGATAGATGGTTTTATTTATTGATTGATAAATAGATAGATAGAGAGACAGATAGATAGACATATAGATAGACATATAGAAAGAAAGATAGTTAGATAGAAGATAGATAGATAGATAGATAGATAGAGAGAGAGAGAGAGAGATACATAGATAGATAGATAGATAGACAGACAGACAGATAGATAGATAGATAGATATATAGAAAGATAGATAGACATAAAAATAGACAAATAGATATAAATATAGAAAGATAGATAGATAGATAGACATACAGATTAATAGACAGACAAATAGATAAATTGATAGACAGATATATAGATATATAGGTAGATTCATAGATAGAAAGATAGAAAAATACTTAAATAGATAGATAGATAGATAGACAAATAGTTAGTTAGATAGTTAGATAGAAAGATAAACAAAAAGCCTGATAGATAGAAAGATAAATAGAGAAGAAGAATAATAGACAGATAGTTAGATAGATAGGCATACAAATAGACAAATAATAAGATAAATTGATAGATGGACAAAAGATAGACAAATTGATAGATTTATTGAAAGACAGATAAATAGATAAATACAAAAATAGATAGATGGATAAAAAATTGATAGATAGGTTGATAGAGAGTTTATTTACATAATGATAGGTAGTTAGATAGATAGATTTATATAAAGATAGATATATAGATAGATAGATAGATATATAGACAAATAGATACAGAGATAGATAGATAGATATAAAGACAGATAGATACATGTAGTTATTGATAGATTGATAGATTGATAGATTGATAGACAAAAAGATAAACAAATAAAAAGATAGATAAATAGACAAATAGATAGATAGAAAGGTAGATAGAAATATATATAGATAGACAGACAAAAAGATAGATAAATAGATCGATAGATAGACAGACAGACAGATAGATAGTTAGACAAATAGATAGAAATTCAGATAGATAGAATGATAGATATACATATAGATAAATACATAGATAAATAGATAGTTAAATAGATAGATAGACAAAAAGATAACAATACAGATAGATAGATAGATAGATAATAGACAGATAGATAGAGGGATAGATAGACAGATAGATAAAATGATAGATAGACAAATAGATATGCAAATAGATAGATAGATAATAGACAGATAGATAGAGGGATAGATAGACAGATAGATAAAATGATAGATAGACAAATAGATATGCAAATAGATAGATAGACAGATAAACAGATAGATGGTTAGATCGATAGATAGATAGAAATATAGATAGATAGACAAATATATAAATAGATAGATAAATAGATATATAGACATACAGATAAACAGATTAAAGACTAATTGATAGATACACAAACTGATTGATAGACATACACACCGATAAATTGACAGACAAATAGAAAGATCGAAAGAAAGATAGATAGATTGATTGATTTATTGGTAAATAGATAGATTGATATATAGATTGATAGAGAAATATATAGATAGTTAATAGAGAGATTATTAAATAGATTATTAGATAGATACATAGATAGATAGATAGATAGACAAATAAATAAATAGATAGATACATGAATAAATAGATGATAGATTGATAGATTGATAGACTGACATATAGATAGATAGATAGACAGATATAGATAGACAAATATAGATAGACATATAGAAAGACAAAAGGATATACATACAGATAGTTAGATAGGTAGATATATTGACAGACATAAAGATAGATTATTAGACAAATACTTAGATAAATAGATAGAAAGATAGATAAACATAAATGAACAGATAGATAGAGAGATAAATTGATATATTGATAGATAGATAGATTAATAGAAATATCGAAAAATAGATTGATAGATAGACATATTGATAGATAAAAAGATAAATAGATAGACAGAAAGACAGACAAATAGATAGATAGATAAACATAGATAGGCAGATAGATATAAAAAAATATTAAGTAATTAATAATGTGCTCTCAAGTTTTGCTTTCAAGTTCTAGAGAGATAAACACGTTTTTAGAGAGAGAAACATCAAAAACCAGTGAAGAACAAGGCAATTTTAAGCATCAAATGAGCATTTTTATTATTTAATGAAGAAGTTGTTTTCACAACAATTCAATAAGACCGCGCATCCCTATTCGCAAGCTTCCGATATTCACGGGAAAAAAAATGGAGAACCCTCGATAGAGTTCTCCTCGACAGATATTGATATGCTCTCGGAAGCCCACAAATTCATGCTGGTGAGAAAATTTTCACATGGCCGTCCATGCGTTGAAGATATTCATGCCTTTTATGCATCATTGAAGCTTAAAAGTCTAACAAAAATAGGCGTTCTCGACGCCAAGCACATTCTTCTGCAACTATCTAGTGAGGAATATTTCCACAGGGTCTGGTTGAAAGGTATATGGTACATTATGGGCTACCCCATGCGAGCTTTCAGATGGACGCCATCCTTCTCAACCAAGCTAGAATCGCCATTACACCGGTTTGGTTCCTTCTCCCTATGCTGCCCATACATCTCTTTGATAAATTCTCCCTCTATCATATTGCACATGCAGTGGGCACCCCTCTCCTTCTCGATGGTGCTACTGCCACATTGTCTCGCCCGAGTGTTGCTCGAGTATGCATAGAGGTTAACTTACTGCAACCTATCCGACACCGCATATGGATTGGAACCAACGAGGGAGAAGGTTTCTGGCAAGAAATAACTCCTAAAACCTTCCATATTATTGTTCTTACTGCAGTAAACTTGGCCATAGTTGTGACCAATGTTTAGTTAAAAAGAAACACTTAGAAGACAAATAATGGCTTGGCACTAGAACAACCGCAAGGAGGGGAAGAGAGGAATACAGAATAAAGCCCCCCCAAACATTAGAACAGAACCTAGGGGTAGTAGAAACTGGATTAGAAATTGTAGAATATGTGCCTCCTAGAGAAAAAGATAGAGAGGAAATAGATAGATTGGAATTCAATAAAACTCATGAACTTATGCAAAAAATTGCATAAATTAATAAAAGAGTTAGGAAAGGAAGATTTGAAAAAAAGAAAGTTGTAAAAAAGAGCTAGGCAAAGGAAATAGTTAATAGCTCAGAAGATGAGCTAGAGGTTAGAAGTGGGATCAACCTAGACAAAAAAGAGGAAGAACCAAAGCCTTTTAAAACCTCTGAAGATGATATAGATATTGAAATTTTCTATAATAAAATGGGAAATAGAGAATGGGCCATGGAAGAAATAAAAATTATGGCCGTTCAGCTAGGTAGGAAGTGGGGAGAGGAGAAAATAGAAGATACGAGTGCTATAAAAAGATCTTGAAACAGGAAAAAATACATAAATAAAACTTATGATTCAAAGTGCACCACTAGAGCTAGGGCTAAATCTAACTCCAATGTTTAGATTCCTTTACTAGAATGCAAGGGGCATCAGAAACGCCCCTACTATAAAAAGAATTAAAAAATTAATACAAATCCATAAAACTCCACTTATAATATTAGCTGAACTCATAATAAGTAAGGACCAGATAGAACACTATAAAAATATCTTAGGATTTGATGAGGCATTTTCCAACAAAAATAACAAAATTTGGATATTTTGGAAAAACATATTTAACATAAACATTTTAGAAGACTCAGATCAAATGATCAACTTTAGCTTAGATTCCACCCAGGATGAAATAATCTCGGCAGTCTATGCTAAATACACCAAAGAAGGTAGAAGGTCCCTTTGGGACGACATACTGAAAATAGCCAACCTAAACATACCCTGGATAATAGGAGGTGACTTTAACATAATAAGGAATGTTTGTGAAAAAACAGGGGGAAATCCTCCTAATAAAAAAGCTCTCTCATTTTAATAAGACTATATCAGAGGCCAGTCTGATGGAAGCAAGCTTCCTAGGCACTCGTTACACCTGGTGCAATAACCTGAAAGTTAAAAGGACCATATGGGCAAGATTAGACAGAGTATTATATAATGTAAAATGGCTAGAGTCATATGGATCCACGTCAGTGAAACATCTAAATAGATCCTGTTCATACCATAATCCACTAATCATATCGGTAGAAAAATCTAGACCAATAAATAACTCTTTTAAATTCCAGAATGCATGGTGCTTGCATCACATATTTATTAATATGGTTAAAAATTCATGGTCAAAGGAAGCTTCAGGAAATCCGGGTCAAATCTGGAATATGAAGATAAATAGACTTAAAAAACACTAAAGGACTTGGAATAAAGATATCTTTGGTAATATCAATAATAACATCATTGTAGCAGAACAGAAAGTTGAAAAAAGGGAACTAGATGATTATTTACTTCAAAATAAAGATAGTAGAAAGGAGTTAAATAGAGCACAAGCCAAATTAAAACTAAAGCTTCTCATGGAGGAAATCTTCTGGAAACAAAAAGCCAAAATAAAATGGCGAAAAGAAGGAGACAAAAACACGAAGTTCTTTCAGAAATCAGCCAAACTTAAAATACAAAAGAATAGTATAAAAGGCATAAAAAACAATCTAAATAAATGGTTAGACAGAGATATAGATATTAAAAATCACTTTGATGATCACTTTGAAAGATTATTTAGAGGAGACATAATCCTGCGTGAAAATTATTTTCTACATAACATTGAACATAAAATCACTAGTGTAGAAAATGATATGCTCACAAGTTTTCCGAATGAAAAAGAACTAAAGACTATGGTTTTCAGTCTGGGCAAAAATAGCGCTCCGGGCCCGGATGGGTGGAATAATGAATTTTAACAAAATTGCTGGCCTATTATAAAAAATGAGCTCTTAAATGTCATAATCTGGATTTTTTGTGGAGCTGAGATAGGTAAGTAATGGAGCAGCACGTATATCGCTCTCATTCCAAAAACGGAAAATCCTCAAATGGCAGAGGATTTTAGACCTATTAGCTTATGCAACTCCATCTACAAAATTTTGTTTAAGTTTCTTCAAAGTAGATTAGCTGGAGTTCTACCAAAAATCATATCCAAAGAATAGTCAGGATTCATGAAAAACAGGCTAATAATGGAGAATATCTGTCTAGCTAAAGAAATGATTAAAGAAATAGGTACTAAAACTAGAGGGCATAATGTCCTGATAAAGTTAGACCTATCTAAAGCCTTCGATAGAGTAGAATGGAATATCTTATGCTTTACCATGAGAAAGATGGGATTCTCAGAAACCTGGATTGATCTGATATATAGATGTATATCAAGCTCATAGATCAAAGTTCTTGTCAATGGAGATCTAGGAAAAGATATCAAGCCACTAAGAGGTTTAAGACAGGAGATCCTCTCTCTCCCTCTCTCTTTAACATTTACATAGAACTATTAATTATTAACATTAAAGTTAAGATCCACTCTAACATAATAGGACATTTTAGACAGCCGAAAGATACCCCCTCAGTGGGATGTTTGGCTTTTGCAGATGATGTGATAATCTTCACAAACGGTAGTGCCAAGTCCCTCCATAATCTGATGGACTTATTAAAAACATTAGAAAATGAAACAGGGCAGAAAATAAATAACCATAAATGTCAATTCATGACTGCCAAGAATGCTCCATCAAGCTTAAATTTCAAAATTAACAGAATAACAGGTTTTTCTCATAAAAAAGGAGCTATGCAATATCTTGGATGCCCGCTTTATGAATGAAAATTAAAACCAGAGTATTTAGAATTCTTACATGTTAAAATCAAAAATAAAATTGCAGGTTGGAAAGTAGAATCACTTAACATGAGTGGTAGGATTACTTTAATTACCCATGTGCTTCAAAGTGTAACCATGCAAAATCTGATGGTTACCTATCTTCCAGAGGCAGTTAAAAAAAGTATTGAGAAAGAATTAGCCCATTTTCTATGGGGATATAGCAATGGCAAAAGAAAGCTTCACTGGAAAAAGTGGAAAGATTTATGCTACCCTAAATAGGAAGTAGGGCTGGGTTTTGTTGAGTTAAATGACCTTGCCAAATCCTGGGCATGTAAAAGATGGTGGAGACTCAAGGAAAATAACAGCCGGGCTGAGTTTATGAGATCTAAATATTGCATAGAGGGAGACACAAACAAAGATAGAAGAAAGAATAAAGCCTCACAAGTATGGCTACAAATGCTCAATCAAAGAGAAATAGTTGACAAATACTTCAAATTCTCCAAAAATGGCTGGAAATGGATTTTGAGTGCAGATGGTTCTTTCTCTCTCAAATCAATTAAAGAAATAGTGAGAAACAGGAAGGTTGTGCAACATTTTTAAATGAGTCTGGAATAATGATAATAGTCAAAAAATTAAAACTCATACATGGAAAGTGCTCTCAAATATTGTACCGATAAATGAAAACATAAAAAAGAAAGGTATACAACTCCCCTCCAGGTGCGAATGTTGTTTCTATGCCACAGAAACATTAGATCACTTATTCTCTCAAGGAAATATTGCATCGGTAATATGGAAAAGATTAGAAACTGAAATGGGTATTAAGCATAAATGTTCTTCTATTAGAGATAGACTCCTTAAGTGGAGTTTGGCTCACTCACAACATAGTCTTCACACTTGGCTTAAAAATAATATTCCTCATATTACCATCTGGTGTATATGGAAAGCCAGGAATAGTAGTAGATATGAAGGTCGCACTATGGTAGTTGAAGATATATGGAAAGCCATTAAGAAAGAAATAATAATCACCTCGAAAGCTAATCCGATAGTAGCCAGAAACTCTTACCTAGACATAGACTCTCTTAACTTCTGGAACCTCACAGTTGCAAAATCCCCTCCATATAAGGCCATAGTAGTTAAGTGGGAAAAGCCAGCTAAAGGCAGATTAGCTTTAAACACTGACGGTAGCTTCGATAGAAACATAGGTTTAGTAGGAGGTGGGGGGGCCGTAAGAGACCATAATGGTCTTCTTATACTTGCTTATTCGGGAGTCATTAAAGCCTCATCTGCAATACATGCTGAAATCTTAGCATTAAGAGAAGGTTTACGGGTGTGTAAATCTGAAAATCTATCAAATCTAAATATACATATAGATTCTAAAATTTTAATTGATCTAGTAAATAAAAAAAGTAGCATGTGGAAATATGAAGAAGAGTTAGAAGATTTAATAAACTAGTAGAACCTTTGAATGCATCGATCATACATATTTATAGGGATGCTAACTCACTGGCAGACAAGTTAGCTAAAGAAGGAAGAAATAAAAATTTTCAAAATTATGAACAAGAGTCTCTCCCAGAAAAATTTAAAGGAATTACAAAAATGGATAAGGAAGAACTCCCATACATTAGAATAATAAAAACTCTTTCCTCTAATGATGAATGTTTCAATTAAATGCTAAGAGTATGAATGGGCTGGTTAGTAGCTGGAAAATAAAGCTTACAAATATCCTGGTCATGAAGGGAGCATGTATAAACTAACCAAAGCCAACCCTCTAATCTCCAGCCCAACAAGTTTAGCTTGCATGGTTTAGATATATATATGTAAACCATCATCAATGAAGTCACGGTAAAACATAGCGAGGGCAGGAAGTATGTTTATTTGTTGTGTTCTTGTCTATCTTACTAGGTACATGGTCCAGAAAAGATTAGTACATAGGATAAAATATGAGAATCATATATTTATGAAGTTTGTTAGATTGGTATATCGTAGCGGTAGCCTCTGTGCAGGGGAATTTCTGTCTCTGCAGGTGAACAATACGAAGGCTAATGGGAAAGAGCAAGGTAAGCATTTGAATGTTAGTATATTATCCTGTTATCTTCTCTTCTCTTAGCAGCGCAATACCACAGAAAAAAGACCCAAAAAATCCAGTAGTTGCTGGAATTGTTAAAAGAATACTTTTGTTTGGTGTACTGTCTGTATTAAATCCAGGTTAAGAGGATATGTGTGAATGTTGCGGAAAAGTCTTGTGTTAATTTACTTTAACTTATAGATTTAGGGCATGTAAGGGTCTAGAATAGGAGGCTGGTTCTGCAGCTATTAAAAGATGGAAAATTCAGAATAAGAGGGACAAAGGAGGCATTGGTGCAATTGGAAATTGAAACAAAATAAAGCGCTGAAGTTAAAGAGCACCTATAAGCTGTCTCTCTAAACAGTGCTAAAGCAAAAGCATGCATATCTAAAAAGTGGAAAAAGTCCAGAAAAATTAAAATTCATAGAAGCTGAAATGCAGTAAAGATACTGCATGCACCATGCGATGTTGCCCAATCCACCAGATTAGGTAAGAGCAGGTATTTTCTGGAATCATTATTTGACTAATGCTTGGGGTTGATTCTATTTTGCAAAAACAAGGGGTTAGGGAGGGTAATTAGATGTATAGCAGGCTATCGTAGTCGCAAGTCTGCTAGGTGCTTGCATATATGTCTGGAAAAGTGGATTTGATTCGTATCGAGTCAGAGTCTGTTGGGTGTTTGTCTGTGCTTGTTGTTTGTTTGATCTATCAGATGGGTGTATAAAGGGCTGTGCAAGAGAGGTAGATGCTGGAGGAGAGTCAGAGATTGCTGGTGTACTTGTCTACAAAGCGAGTCTCGGACAAAAGTGGCATGGACAAGTCAACGAAGGTAAAAGAACTTTCTACAAAGCATAAGGAACGTGGAAGGTCCTGGCCATAAGGAGACCACCAGAAGCTAAGGAAATGAGTAAGCTGAAGAGATTAAGATAAGCCCTAAAATTTAGATGGAAAAATCTTCCAATTTAGTAAAAATAGCCAGTGGCTGAGCAAAAAACCAACTCTAATTCCAGTCTATGAAAGTCTACCATGGGCTTTTATTAAAATGGTTTTGTTAGTTATGGCTCGTTTATTTTATTTATTTTGTAAGCGGGTGTAAAAGGAAAAAGGGGTAGATATTAGCTTGTAAAAATGGTATTCTTCCGTCAAAAGAGAAGGTTATAATAATAAAACAAACCTTTAAAAAAAAGATAGATATAAAAAAAGATTGACTTATATACAGATAGATATTGAGACAAATATATAGATAGATAGAGAGATAGATAGAGATATAGATTAATGATAGATAGAAAGATCGATAGATAGATTGACAGAAAGATAGAAAGATATATACATAGATAGACAAATAGATAGACTGATAATAAATAAACACATAAATAGATAAATAGATAGATAGATAGATAATTAGATAGATAGAAAAATAGACAGACAGATTGATTATTAGACATATAGACAAATAAATAGATAAATCGATAAAAAGCTATAAAGAATGATAGAAAGATAGTCAGAAAAATAGTCAAATTAATAGCAATATAGATAGATAGAAATATTGATAGAAAGATAGATAGACACATATTGAAGGATTGATAGAAAGATTGATAGATTGATTGATAGAAAAATTGATATAGATATAGATATATAGATTGAAAGATAGATAGAATATAGATAGATAGATACATAGATAGATAGATAAATTGATAGATTATTAGACAGATAGATAGACAAATAGATAAACTGATACATAGAAACTTAGATAGAAAAATAGGTATATATAGATAGAGAAATAAATAGATAGATAAATTTATAAATAGAATGAAAAACAAATAAATAGATCTATAGATATATAGATAATTAGACAGGTAGACAACAAGATAGAAAGAATATAGACAGATAGATTCACAAAAAGATAGATCGATAGATAAATATATAGACTGATAAACAGACAGATAGATTGATAGATAGATATAAAGATATATAGATAGTCATATAGATAGACAGATAGATATATAGATTGACATATAGATAGAAAGATTGATTGATATATAGATAGACAGATAGATAGGTAGATAGATAGATAGATAGACAAACAAATAGATAGATATATAGATAGATAGATAAATAATTGGATAGACATATAGATAGATAGATACATAGATATATAGATTGATAGACATATATATTGATAGAAAGATAAACAGATAGAATGAAAGATAGAAAGATAGATAAAAAATAGATATATAGAGAGTTTGATAGATAGATAGATAGATATATAGGCAGAGATATATAGGCAGATAGATAGATAGATAGATAGGCAGATAGATAGATATAAAGACTGACAGATAGATAAAAAGACATATAGATAGTTTCCTAGATAGAAATACAGATAGATTGATAGACAAATAGATTGAAATAAAGATAGTTAGATATACAAATTGATAGGCAGATTGATAGATTAATTAATAGACAAATATATAGTGAAATATATTGATAGATTGATAGATGGATAGATAGATATATAGACAAATTGATATTTAGATTGATAGACAGATTGATAGATAGACAGATAGATAGATAAAAATATAGATATATTGATATAAATATAGATAGATAGATAAACTGATAGTTAAATAGATCGATAAATTGATAGATAAATACAAAAATAGATAGATAGACAGATATATAGACAGATAGATAGATAGGCAGATAAATAGACAGATAGATTGATAGATAGATAGACAGAAAAAGATAGACATAAAGATAGATAAATAAGATTATGAGTTAGAAATCTCAGGGATTCTACTCATAGCAAACCTTAGAGTTATGGACATGTCAGATTTTGATGTAATTCTTTGCATGGATTGGTTAATTGCACATCTAGTCATTATTGATTGTGATCATTGAAGAATTATTATCCACACACCAGCCAATATATATGTTGTATTTCAAGACCATATGCTTGATGCATTACACTAGCCTATATATGATTCTAAATGGTACGAACAACTTTCGGGTTGGCTGACATGTCTCACACTAGAATAAGCAGGGATATTGAATATGGATCTTTCTCGAATAGTTTATGAATATGAGGATATTTTTCTTAATGAATTACTAAAATTACCCCATCACAGGATTACTGACACACCAGAATTACCTCCACATAGGATGACACCGATTGTATTACAAGAACTAAAGTTCTAGATACAATATTTGTTTGACAAGGGTTTCATTAAACTCAACACTTAACCTTGTGGTGCTCTACTTTTATTTGTAAAGAAGAATGATAAAACCGTTTGACTGTGCATTGATTATCGACAGTTGATTCGAGTTATGAAAAATAATCGATATTCATTACTAATGATTGATGATTTATTTGACCAGTTAAAAGGGGCACATGTTTTTTTCCAAAATAGATCTTCGTACTGGATATGACTAGTTGTGAGTTATAGAGGCTAACATCCCTATGATAGTATTTAGAATATGGTATGGGCATTTTGAGTTTACATAAATGCCATTCGGATTAACAAATGTGCCAATGACATTCATGGATCTTATGCATATAATATGTCAGCCATATTTAGATTATTTTAGTGTTGTTTTTTTGGATGACATTTTTATCTATTCTTAGTCCGAGGAGAGCATTAGGATCATTTACATATTATTCTCCAAACTTTGAGAGAATATAAGTTGTATGCTATGTTTGGAAAATGTGACTTTTGGTTCACAGAAATAAAAATTTTGGGACATGTAGTATCAGCTACTATAATCTTAGTGGACTCTGAAAAAGCCAAGGCAGTCATGAGTTGGGAGAGGACAAAGTCAATTTTTGAAATACGTAGTTTTTTAGGATTGGTTGGGTATTACAGAAGATTTATTGAGAATTTTTCCTTGTTAGCTGCTCATATTACTAGATTGTTCAGGAAGGAAGTTAAGTATGAGTGTATTATTCATGTGAAATGACATTTCATGAATAGAAAATGAGACTTACTTCAGCTCCTATTTTGATAGTTCCGGATAGGGGACAGAAATATACAGTGTATTGTGATGCATCGAAAGATGGATTGGGATGTATTCTGATGCAATCTGGGAGAGTTGTAGCTTATGATTCAAGGAAGTTAAAGAATCATGAGAGGAATTACCCAACACATGATATAGTGTTGGTGGCTATAGTCCTTGCTTTGAAAATATAGTGTCACTATTTGTATGGGGAGTAATTTGAGGTATATTCACGCCATAAAAGTATGAAATATATCTTTACACAATGAGACCTTAACATGAGACATCATCGATGGATGGAGTATCTAGAAGATTATGATTTTACTTTGCATTACCATCCAGGTAAGGTAAATATGGTGACTGATGCACTTAGTTGGCAATCATGAGGTGCATTAGCTAGTATTATTTTGTGGGAATGAGATGTGTTTGACACTGTGGGATGATTCAGCTTTCAATATAGTAGTTAAAGTTAGATCAGAATATTAGTAACTATACCTTCGCTATTAAATAAGGTGATTTTGATGCAGAAACAAGATGTAGAAATATTATCTATAAAGAACCGAGTAGAAACTGATACATGTGATGAATGTTGGACTATTCATATAGAGGTTAGTCTTCAGTTTAGGGGACGGAATGTGGTTTCCCAAATAGTAGAATTGAGAGAGGAGATTCATAAAGAATTTCACTGTTCTCATTTTACAGAACATCCAGATGACACAAAGATGTATAATAATCTTCATCGCTAGTATTACTAGAATAGGATGAAGAGACACATTGGAGATTTTGTTCGATAATGCCTCACGTGTTAGCAGATAAAGGCTGAGCATTTGAGGGCAGTAGGATTACTCCAGCCTTTGGATGTAGTAGAGTGGAAATGAAAGCATATCACATTGAATTTTGTGACTCACTTGCCACAGACATCACAAAAACATGATGTTATGTGGGTGATTGTTGACCGGCTTACAAAGTCCGCACATTTTCTAGCAATGTAAATGATCTTCACATGTGAGGATTTGTGCAGGTTATACATACGAGAAATTGTCCGATTACATGGAGTGCCAGTATCTATTGTATTGTATAGAGATCCCAGATTTACGGCTCATTTTTGGAAGAATTTTCAGAAAGCAATTGAAACACAGATGATAATGAGTATTGCTTATTATCCACAAACCAACTGTCAATCAGAAAGAACCATACAAGTTTTTGAAAATATGCTACGAGCATGTAGTCAAGATTTCAAGGGTAGTTGAGAAGAATATATGTCTTTGGTCGAGTTTGCCTATAATAATAGTTATCAGGCAAGTATCCAAATGGCACAATATGAAGCATTGTATGGAAGGCTATGTCGATCTCCAGTTTTTTGGGCTGAGGTGGGAGACTTAGCCATCACGGGTCTAGACGTGATTAGAGATACCTCAGAGAAAGTAGATTTGATATGACAACATGTTCGTATGGCTCAAAGTTGATAGAAAAGTTATGCTGATAGACTAAGACAACCTCTATAATTTAAGGTGGGAGATCATATTTTCTTGAAAGTGATGCCAAAAAGGAGAGCAATCAGTTTTGACAAGCGTGGAAAGTTATCGTCAAGATATATTGGACCTTTCGAAATACTCGAGAAGGTGGGTTTGGTTGCTTATCGATTTGTATTACCGCCACATTTATCTGGTGTCTACCAGATATTTTACATCTCTATGTTTAGGAAATATAAATAAAGTCCAACTAGTGTAATGGATTGTGGCGAACTCATTATTGATACAGATGAAACGATTAAAATAATGCAAGTGCGTATCATTGATAGTCGAGACCAAGTTTTGCAACGCAAGATGGTGAGACTAGTAAAAGTGATTTGACAGCATCAAGGAATAGAAGAAGTAACATAGGAACATGAAGACATGATGCATGTCGCTTATCATTTTTTATTTGAAAATGAATGTATGTGTTTCAGTAATTTAATAATTATTTAACTTCAGAATACGTTTATAATTATAAAGTTGTAACTGTGAGAATTTAGGGTTGAAATTCATTAAAGAGGAGAGAATGTGAAATCCAAAAAAAAATGAAGAAATAAATAACATGATTTATTTCTGGAAAAAGGGTAAAATAATAATTTTGTTATAAAAAAAATTAACTAAAAATTTTAGAACCCTACTGATAAAATGTATTTTGTTATTGAATTCGTCTTGGAAAATATAGGTACGTTGACAATTTTTGTCAAATTCTG
>JAREIK010000326.1:28703-53703 GCA_029783825.1 Sapria himalayana | reverse complement strand
TGATTGGAGTAGATGCTGTACCTGGAACATTATGCCGAAAAATCTGTGGTAGATCATCAGGGTTGAACTGTAGTCCTCTTTCCTGAAACTTCTTTGTAAGCCAGTCAAAAAACATACGAAACTCATCCCTATCATCCTCATAGTCTATCATGTGTCGCTTTGTATCGACCAACTGATACTGTATAGCATTTAGTATCATGTCCTTAAATTCCTCCATCGTCGAGAACAAATTCTAACTTGGTCCTGAAAATTCAGCTTCATAATCTGGTCATCTATGCGAGTAGAATGATGATGTCGCCGAACCAACGCAATAGATGGGCATCTTCTCCTGCCATCAATAGCCACATACCAAATCTGATACGTATTAACTAGTGGAGCTAATGAATGAGAACTACTTGTTGCACCATCACATGAACCTGAAGTAGACTTGGAATACGCTTCAGTCATAGTAGCTAACATTTCTTCATATCTCGCATAATAAAAATGTACAAAAGGAATTTCAATTTATATTCAAACAAAAAAAAGAAAAGTTAATTTTTTTTAATGAAACTTACATTTGCTGCACGAGATCTCTAATCAACGAAAGTCTGATTATCATTAGCCTTCGTCTGCATGTATCTGAATAAGGAAGGAGCATTGGGCTTCTTACCCACCTTCCGTGTCTATAATTACATACAATACATATGTTAATTCTATTGAAAAAAAAATTCCTTATGAGAAATGAAATTTAGGCATAATTGAACACATTTCACAAAGTAATAAATATAAAAAGTATAAATTATAAATAATACCAATATTCATTCGTGCACGTGAATAGAGCGAGATCCACTAGTGTGTGTAGACATGCCACTACCCTCCCAAGCCCGCTCTGAGCGATGATTTCTGCTCTGTTTATCACACCTCTTCCTATAATCTGGATCATCCCAACTGCTCCGCCACTCCTTGAAAATATGATCGGGGACACTCAAATCTTTTTCTTTCTTCTTCATCCATTTATCTTTTATCTCGTACACAGTGTCTTTATATTGGCTGACACCATGTCTGTACAACACACTTTTGACCACCTTTTTTGGCTGTGGCCACCTATAAAATTTTTCAGTTAAATAATTTAATATTTTTATATCAAATTGATTAAAAATTTAAACTATAAATAATTTATAATAAACAAAGAATAAAATCATTTAATATCTTATTCAAATTCAATATTTTACATAATTAAAACAAAAAAAATAAAAAACTTTTATTTCATCTTATTCATTAATGTATCTACCGACAGTGCATAAATTATAATATATCCATTTATTAATGCTGCTTTCTCTCCCTCTGCTCCTCCAATCATCATTTTTTGATTGCGACAAAACTATTTGAGTCATGACACGTACTGTCTAGTGAAAAATCTCAACACTTATAAAAGCTTTGTATGAGGAACAATGCGATATCATATCAGACAGATAGATATATAGTATTACCATGTTATCTATTAATCTTTATAATGCTAAAGATTGCTTTTATCTATTCATGTAGATTCTACAAACACATTGCCTCGATATTCATGATAATTAATTTTTAAATATTCATATGTAAGTAATTTTATTTAATTATTAGTATATTTTGAAGTAATAGAATGTTTAATTCTAAATAATGATTAAGAATTATTTTTTGTGAATAAACCATGAGAAAATGAGTTGAAATCATCAGTGGATGTACATAAAGTTTATGGATGGAATTTTGAATAAATATTTTTTGAGTGGGTTTGAAACTTTTATCAATTTTGCATGTAGACAATCGAGATTGATGGATGAAGAAAAAATTAAGTGTCAATGTAATCATCACAAGTGTCTGGATATCCCATTTCGTGATGAAAATACTATAAGATACTATTTGGCTAAATATGGCTTTGTCCCAATTTATTTTGTTTGGATTTATCATGGGTAAAGCACAATGGCTCTGAACATTGACCAAAATGAGAGTACTGAATTGTTTGCTTGTTGTGAAGAATCATCAAACACATACCATGGAATGATAATGGAAGCTACTGGTGCTGCTTTCAATATGGATTATATGGATGAACCACCTAATCCTGAAGCTCATAAATTTTATGAAATGCTTAAAGGTGTAGATAAAGAGTTGTTGCTTGGTTGTAAAACACATTCGTAATTGTCACTTGTGGCACGACTTATGAGCATTAAGTCAAAGAATCATATGTCTGAGAAATTATTTGATCAGATGACATAACTGATGAAAAAGATTGTTTCAGATAATTATTTGATCACTAACAACTTTTACAACACTAAGTAGTTACTACGAAAAATGGTTCTACCAATGAAAAAAAATTCATTATTGTTTTAATGGATGTATGTTATATTGGGGTGATGATAGTGATTTAATTATCTGTAAGTTTGTTGATCATCCTCGATTTAAGAAGGTATTTCGTGTTGTAGATACGTGACAAAAATTAAAAGTTACATTTATGAAGATGTATTATTTTCTATTAATTCTTCGATTACAGAAACTATATGCATCAAATGCTATAGAAAATGATATGAGGTGACATTCTGAGCATGAGGTTGAAGAAGGGGTAATGAGTCATCCATCAGATTCACTTGCTTGGAAGCATTTTAATCATAGACATCAATATTTTGTAGCTGAAAGTAAAAATGTGAGATTGGGTCTCTACACTGATGGATTTCAACCATTTGTGCAATCTAGACAATATTATTCAACATGGTCAGTGATAGTGACACCTTATAACTTGCCTCCATGGTAGTGTATGAAGAAGCAATATATGTTTTTGTCAAAATTAGTTCCAGGGCCAAAAAATCTAAAAGACATGCTAGATATTTTCTTACTGTCTCTTATTGTAGATTTAAATCATTTGTGGGATGTTGGTGTGAATACATATGATACCTCAAAAAAGCAAATTTCATTATGCGGGTTGCCCTTATGTGGATGGTAAGTGACTTTTCTGCATATTCAATGTTGTCTGGCTGGAGTACTGCAAAATAATTCGCATGCCCGTATTGCATGAAGAATTCTGATGCATTTACCCTCAAATTTAGTGGTAAATAATCATGGTTTGATAACCATCATAAGTTTCTACCTACGAATCATCCATTTCAAAGAAATAGAACTGCATTTCAAAAAAATAAAACTGTGATTACAGTTGCACCAACAGTTCGTTCAGGAGATGATATTATAATAGAGATTCAAAGTTTGGGTTTGAAGAAGGTAATTGAAAAGGATGCTATTGGAAGTAATTGACCAATAGGAAAAATATTTGGTTAGAGTAAACATAGTATATTTTGGGACTTGCCCTATTGGAAGTCCAATTTCAATCATCATAACTTAGATGTAATGCATATTTAAAAAGATATGTTTAACAATATTTTCAACACTGTCCTTAATGTATATGAAAAACAAAAGACACTTTAAAATCAAGACAAGTGTTGAATGATTATTGTTGGCATCCTGAATTGAAACTGAATGAGGCAACAGAAAAATTCCCTAAAGTTTGCTACACACTTGATAAGAAGGCAAGACAGATATTGTGTGAATTGGTTAAAATTTTGAAATTTATTCATGGATATGTGTCAAATATGGGTAGATGTGTTAATATGAAGAATCTTAATATATTTGGAATAAAAAGTCATGACTGTCATGTATTTATGCAGAGGATAATACCAATTACATTCCATGAATTACTTTCCCTAAGTGTTTGGAAGGTCCTTACAGAACATTGTTTTTCAAACAGCTAACTGCAACCACAATCAAAATAGATGACATGGTGAGGCTGGAGAATGACATTCCACTTATTATTTGTAAGTTTGAATGGATATTCTCATCGAGATTTTTTGACCCGATGAAGAATTTGCCAGTCCATTTGGCATATGAAGCAAGTATGGCAATGCCATTGGAATACAGGTGGATGTATTCTTTTCAGAGGTAAATACATATAATTTGCTATGTTTTATTATTTCATACATAAACTAATATTGTAAATTAATATAATTGAAATTTAACATTGTGGTTGTAGGTATCTTTGTAAGTTGAAATTGAATGTTAGAAATAACAGAAAAGTTGAAGGTTAAATTTGCAATGCATTTTTAGTAGAAGAAGCATCATCATTTTGTTCTTATTATTTTGAGTATCATGTTAATACAAAGAATAGAAATGTGCCTCGGAATGATAACGGTCATCTGATGCTAGAAGATGATTATGGGGACAAACTCTCTATCTTCAAGCACCCTGGAAGAGCAATAAAAATATGTATGATAGATAAAGAATACAAAGCAACCTGGAGCTATGTTTTACTTTATTGTGAGGAGGTTGCACCATATATTGAGTATGTATACCGATAATGGTTATAGGTTCAATCATAATTTAATTTTATCTTTAATGGGAATTAATTAAAATTGATATATATTTTTCTCTCTTTTTATATTTGTGCAGTATTTATATTGAGCAGTTAAAATATAGACAACCAGTAATTTCCAGCAATGATGTTGATTATATTCTAGAAAAAGTGAAGCTAGGAATTGGTTCAAAAATTATGTGAGAATTAATAAGTTTTAAATTTTTGAATTATTTAATTTATTAGTATCTTTTATGTGTTAATATCATTTTTTTAATTTATGTCACAGGCAATTGATCCTTCAAATGGAGATTCAAATATTTTCATTTAGAATCTAAGTAAAGGCCCATTTAGATATGTGCCAACCTATCCATGGAATTTTGTTAATGGATATAAATTTCATACAATTGGGCATGGTACTTCTAAAACAACAATGAATAGTGGTGTATGCATTAAAGGCTCAGGTTATAGTGCAGATGAGATTGATTATTATGGTCAACTCAAAGAAGTTATTGAGTTGGAGTATCCTAGACTTGAAAATAATAGGATTGTATTATTAAAGTGCATATGGTTTGATCATACATCAAATATGGGCACAAAGATTCATTCAGATTATAAGCTAGTAGATGTTAAGCATAAACTTAGATATACATGAAATATGGGCACAAAGATTCATTCAAATTATAAGCTAGTGGATGTTAAGCATAAACTTATATATAATTGATATGAGTCATTTATTATGACAGTTCAAGCCACTCAAGTATATTATTATACATACCCGAGTTTATCTCATGATAATAGTGATTGATGGGCAATTTGCAAAATCAAAGCTCAATCAAATTTTGAAGTACCAACATCTCAACAAAGAAGTGCAGACTTAGATATTGCACTGGCATTCCAGGAAGATGACATAAATAATATTAAGCCTATGCATGTAGATGAATATCCAGAAAATTTATGTGACTCTAATGGTGGCCTAATAGAAATTAAAGATGATCAATTTCTATCTGAAGATGAGTTCAAACTTCTATTAGAATCAGACGAAATATTAGAAGCTTCATTGAAGGATGATAGTGATGATGATAATTAAACTGTTATAATTTTATTATAATATTAAACTATTAAAGACTTTCTATATTTTGTGAAATCTATCAGTGTGTTTTATTCTAAAATACATGCTTGTTCATCGTATCTCTATTATTTGTTCTATGTTTTATTTTGTACAGTAGATGGCGCCCAAAGGAGGTGGCCATGGTGGAGGTAGACGTGGACAGAGAAATGAACTAAATTCATCTATTTTGTTTATCATGTTGCAAAATCAATACCATCTCATACCCACCATATCCAGACTTCAACATCATAATCACCATCTTCATTTCATTCACCAACACTATCATTGAGACCTCTACTATCACCTTTATCATATATAAGTCCACAAACCATTATGTTTCCTTCACACACGTTTGTTCTATCTCTATCTTCTACACTAAATTTTATGCTGATAGTTCCCCCATTTGCAAAACAAATGACATCATTAAATGTTGTGCCTTCCTCTGCAGTCAGTGTAAAGTTAGTAATTGAGATTGTGGATGGGAGGTAAAAGAATATGTAAATATGACTTGAAAAATAAATTTTGATGTTACTGTCAGTGGTTTTTTTATATTGTTATGATTTGCTTGTTTTCAATGTTATTAATTTATTTGTAGAGTTTTATTCAATTTCACAAGTGTCCAACTATAATTATAAAGTATTTCAAGAAAATGGCTGATACTAAAGCATTCTCCTAGAAGAAAGTTTTGAATCGACAAAAGAGTCTTATTTTAATGAATTTTAGGTAAAAATAACAAAACAAAAGCATTGAAAAATAATTATCTAATTACTTAGCTATTATGTTGGTTATTATTCAAGTAGTAAATAATTATGTTCTTATTGTTAATATAATTTTTTGTGATTTTTCTATATATAGAATCATTCCACATGGGCACCCAAAGTTGATGGAAAGATAAAGTCATTATGAAAGATCAAAGCTATCCAAAGATATTATGATTTTATCCATAAATTGAAATATATGAAAGAAAAACCTATTTTTATATCTGAGGATGATTGGCCGGGGTAGCTTAAGTATTGGTAGGAGCTATATGTGAAGAAAAAATCAGATATTGCCAGCAAAACATCGATGAAGTGAGGTAGTTGGACTAGGTTCAAGAATCTTTCGACACACAGGATGGTCAAAGTTGAGCATTGAGCATGCTTGAGATTTCATACAATTTTAAAATTTTAAACATTTATATATTTAGTGGTAGTCCTAATAGTCTAATAAATCAAATCTCTACATGTTTTTATTAATTTTGTTAATTTTTTTGATCATTTGATTTTTTATGACTAAATAGAAATATATTCTAAGTTAGAGAATTGGGTCGAGATCCCAATATTTATGACATTTTCAGGAAGATACATGTGAAGAAAGTGGATGGTCAGTTTGTTGACAATAAGTCTCAGATGATTACTGTAAGAATTTGTTATATTAATAAAATTTTATAATACTACAGTACATTTTTAAAATTGTTTGGAATGAAAAATATTTATTATATTTTATGTATATCTAGAATATTATTTTTCTTTATTTTATCTCACGAACTAATGGAAGAACGTGTGATAGCTGCTCTTCAATAAGTTTAGGGTTACATGGATCTTCAACCAATTGACTATGATCCTATTTATTTGGAGACCATAGGAGGTCATAAGAAGTAGTGAGTGTATGGAATCAGCTCGAAGGGAGTGGTATTTTGTTGTAGCAGTCATGCTTCTAATTCATCTATCTTAGCAATGGTGGATGAGGTGGTTGAACAACAAGCAATGGAAACAAATCAATGTATTGTAGTTATGGAGACCGAAATGAAAAAGAAGGATGAGTAGATGTCTTATTTGAAGGAAGAAATATATGAAATTAAAGAACAGAAGGATGAGCAGTATATTAATTTGAAGGAAGAAATGTAGGAATTGAAAGAAGAGAAGAAGGAGTATATTACTTATTTGATGGAAGAAATGCAAAATATTAAAGAAATGAATGATGAGATGATAGAAATTAAGAATGTAATGAAACAGCAAATGTCCTATATAAAGTCATAGTTAGCGGAATTGATGCAATAGATAACATTTCGAGATCCAGCTGCAAAACCTCGTAGGACAGGCTAGAACAAAATTTCCTATTAATTATGAGGATGATTTCGTATGAAAATTATTTCTGAACTGTTATTGATTTGTGTCTGTGTAGCAAAACATGATAAGATTTTTTTATAGGTTTCAATTTTTTTTATTCTGATTTTGTTCTTTGCATTGCTGATTAATCTAATAATGAATCTTTGTAGGACACATTATGTGAGACAAATGAAAAAATTCTAAATCAAAGCATTCAGACATTTCCACAGTCCTTCAAATGCATGGGTCTCATATTTATCAATTTCAGCTTGATCAAAAGGAGGCCTAGCTTCTATTATCTTCATTATTCCTAAAACATTTTATTTTTGCACTCTCTTTCTCTCTAAACATCATTAGTGGACATCATTTATATTTTTCATGAAGCTGTATGACTATAAACTTTAATTTATATTTGTTCATGTCTATAATAACTATTTTTATATATCTGTGAATATGTTTGTGTGTACCCAAATTTTTTGGGTAGAGTTATAGCCTATTATAGGTATGTAAAAGCCTTGGCTGGTCCTCCATGGTACTGGGAACAACACCTTAGCTTCTGAAGCTGTGAGATGAACCAAAAAAATTAATTCTACTCAAATTAAGGTTTGTTCTTGACACTCTTATTTTGTGCAGATGTGCGTCGTCACAGTTCAGATCTGTGACTGCTTGTTATTAGGTTTGTAAATGTAGTATGTTATGCTCCATGTGCAGGTGTAACAATGTTCTCTATCTATGTGGAGTACCAGAGAAAAAAGAACTTGAAATGCTGACCATGCCTAAGAGACATATATGCGTGTTTTTTAAGTCCTATATTATTTTCTTCTATTGTCTTATGATGGTATGTGTATATGCATGAAAGTACAAGTGTGTGTGTCATCTATGGTTATGTGATTATATATACGTACATATAATACTACAGTATGTACGTACATATATACTTGGTATAAATGTATGTATATACTAAGTATATATCTACGTATATACGGAGTATATAAGTACATATATACTGAGTATATATGTACATATATATTCAGTATATATTTTCGTATATATTGAGTATATTTTTATGTATATACTCAGTATATACATACATATATAGTGAAATATATACATATTTATATACTCGGTACATACATACTTTATACTGTAGTATATACATACATATATACTTGGTATATACATACTTTTATACTGTAGTATATACACACACACACGTATTTATCTAGTATATACATTAGTGGGTGCATATATTTATTTGTAGACATGTATATATTGACATACATACACACTCATTTACACACAGACACACTTTTAAATATATAATTGATCAAGCTGGTCTGGTCATCATCGTGCAATTCTCAAAGATGTGAGATGAAGATATTTCTGGTCCAGGCCAGCCAAGAAGCTAGAAGTTGGTCTTAAAAATCTTAGTAATTATATTGATATGCAATTATCACATGGTACAAAGCAAATGTATGAGTAAATAAGTTTCTTTGCTCTAGGTTTTGTAATGATTGGTTCTAATTGTACTAAGTCTTAGAATGATGGTGATGATGATGCTTGTGTAGTGTCGTGTAATTCTGGTCCATGAGGAATATCGGGTCCTATTTTGGGAGAAGCAGCTCACATCCTCATCAAAAACTCGCTAAATCTCAAGTTCATCAGTCGAACATCATCGCACGCCCTACTTTTATTATTAGCAATAGCAGAGGTGGTAGCGGCAGTAGTGGCAGTAGCAGTGGCAGTAGTAGTAGTAGTGGCAGTGGTAGCAGCAGCAATAGCAATAACAACAAATGTGGTATATACATATGTATATACTCAGTATATACGTAAGTATAATACTATAGTATTTTATGTACATATATATTAAGTATATTTGTACTCAGTATATATGTACACATAATACTATAGTTTATATGTACCTATACTACAATAATATATGTACCAATGAAATGTTAGTATATATGTACATATATACTACATTATTATATATTTATCAAAACATATCTTTTTATTTATTTATTTTTTGATTTGATTAAGTGGTTTAAATTTCTTATAGATATGGTACCGCATTATTCCACATACGAATGTTGTATAAGTGAAGGAATTTTTCACTAGACATGACACAGCGTGACTCAGACATCTTTGTCGTAGCAGAAAGTTGGTGTTCGAAGGAACACAGGGAAAGAAAGCATTGTAAATACATGGATAGATTATACTTTATGCATTGTCGGTAGATACATTGATGAATAAGATGTAATAAGATTTTGTTATTTTTTTTGTTTTAATTATGTAAAATATTGTATTAGAATAAGTTATTAAATGATTTTTTTAATTATAAATTTTCATTTATAGTTTCTATTTTTATTCAATTTTATATAAAAATATTAAATTATTTAATTAAAAAATTTTAAAATAAATCAAATTCTGAAAATAGTTTTAAAATTAAAATAGCTAGGGACAATTCCCTTACTTAATTAGCAAGGAAAAAATTCCTTGCTAAATTAGCTTGGGAATTTTCCCTAGCTAATTTAGCTAGGGATAACTTTATTTTAGCAAAGAATTATTTACATCGCTAAATTTATTTGCTTGGGACTTTTTCCATCGATATTTAGTGACGAGCACTTTAGTTAGGGAAAGGTTCCGTCATTATATCCGTTTAGCGATGGAAACTCTCATTTAGCTTCCTAATTTAGCTAGGGAAATTATTTTTTTAGCTAGAAATTTTTCAGTAGCTAAATTATTAGCTAGGGACACTTTTCCTCACTAAATTTTAGTGATGAGCACTTTAGATTGAGAACAGTTCCATCGTTAATCCATCGCTATATTCGGTTTGGCGAAGGAAAATGTCTATTTAGCTAGCGAATTGTTTTTAGCTATATGGGATTTTTCTTGTAGTGTTTATATATATGTAACATTTATAAAAATATTCTAAACAAAACATTATATCAAAGTCAAAAGTAAGGCATAGAAAAAGATGAGCTTTGATTGTTTCCATTCAAGTGAAAAAGGAATCATAGACGATAAGATTAACCACTTAATGCAGTGCAAGCCAATGAGTGGAACAAGTGGTAATTTTTTGTTGCTTCTTTATGTGTATCCGGTGTGTAGCATAAATCATGCTGTAATTTGTTTCATATTTTTAAGTTGGGGTTTGCATATCATATCTGGTGGGGTTATGTTGGCTTTGGTGATTATGAATATGCCTAGGTGAAAATATGCATGAAGAATGTTGCTTCTTCTTAGTTTTATTAGTTAAAATATGAGTCCTTATTTGGTAGACTTATTATTTGCATAACTAAAAGGTTTGAATATGTTGTTTTGGCCCATCATAGAGTCGGTAGAAAATAACAGCTAAGACCCTAGTGTTAGCTGTTATTTTCTTTGCCACCACTATTAGTGTCACCATTTCCACCTTTCTGCTACTGACTCCCTTCTTAGTCAGTCAGTGCCACTATCCTCTTGATCACTATAATTCTACCAGCACCTATGCATCATAGTATGTGTGTATGAAGGAAGGCATCCATTGTTTTTTTCCATTTTTAGGTGATAATTTTTGAAGCTATTGCTATATTTTTGTTTGATGAGGATAATAAGTAGTAGATATGATGACATTTTTTAGCAGCTGTTCCATTTCACTTTTTCATTAAGTTGTGCATGATGAACATCCTTTTCAGTTGGTTAAAGTATTATGTGATAAACTCAACTAGTGTAGAAGGGTACACCGTACACCCCTTCTACTTATTTTCGTTGCCATCATGATTAGAGTGATAAAATCAACTAAGAATGATGGAACCCTAAGCAAAGATGGCCAGTAATAGTAAATGAAATTGATCACTAAACCTTTAATGTGCAAGCCATCATGATCCTGATCTGACATTATCATAAGATGACCATATCTTATTGCTTTGACACTATCATACTACTTATGTTGTTGCAGGCTTGCAGCCCAAGAATCTTTTTGATGTTTTCAATTTTTTTTTATCTTAACTTAGACATTGATTGGTCATCCTTTGCATTAGCATCAATCACTTCTTCGAAAGGAATTGAGGTTAGAAACATAGTCTCCACCCACACTGCAGGCAAATTCAAAAAGATATACCTAATTGATGGAATCAGTAATGGGAATCCTTGTCGGACTAGAAGCCAAAATATTTCATGAGCTCTATATTTTATATACATCGAATTTTATATGTATTTTTTGATCCTTATTGTTCAAAACTAAAATGCATCACGAGTTTCAAATATGATGTTTGATTCTAGTATCATGCAAGTTCAATAAACTAAGATTTTCATCTGAGTAATGTTGATTTCTTCTTCCAGATTATGTATGGGTTAGTTCTGAATCTGATGTGCGATAAGACCAAATACTGGATTTATTCTCACGATGAACCATAAGGCTCCGGTAGTGGACGTCAATCTATATATGGATTCTCTCTTATTGATGATTCCAATAGCTACTAGGTAATTATTTTATCTCTTCCATGTTTTAAAATAGTCAGTTAAAAATTCAATATTTGTTTTATGGATAAAAATTTGCACAATGATTGGTAAATGATATATATGTGCTACAAAACTTCATAATTCTCTGAATCAGAATTATTCATGTATATTGGTAAATGCTATATAAGTGATGGTCATATATATAATTTTGTTAAATTAATAAGTTGCCAACCTTCATATCATTTAAGTTTGAATTTATGTGTATGTAGGAAATGAAAGAAATGAAGAATGCAATACAATAGAAGATGACCTATATGGAATCAAAGTTAGCAGCCTTGATAAGATAGTTAGCACACAGAGTTCCAGTAGAGTATCCACATATGAGAACCTATCCCAAATGCATCATATGGTGAGGATGATGATTTAGTTTAAAATAATTATATACCTATGTTATATTCTTGTTTTAACTATGTAACTATTGTATCAAAATAATTTATTAACTACTTTTTCTTTTTGTTAATTTTAATAATGGTTTATAGTATATGTTTTTATTCAATTTAATATAAAATTTTAAAAATATGTAATTACATATTTTGTAAAAAAAATAAAATTATGAAAATAGTTTTGGAATGAAAATTGCTAGGGAATTTTCCATAGCTAATTTAGCTACAGAATTTTTTGTACATTTTCAATCAAAAAATATTAATTATTATTCTTAATTACAATCAAAAATAGGAAGGAAAAATTTATAATTAGCTATAGAATTTCCGTCATTAAAAAATATGTTTTGGATTTTTCTAGTTAATATTTTATGAAGAGCACTTTAGATTGGGATAATTTTCATCAATAATTTGTCATTATTCTATTTTAGTGATGGAAAAATCATATATAGATAGATAGATAGATCGATCGATCGAAAGATATTTACATAAATAAATAGACAGACAGACATATAGATTGATTGAGATTGATTGATATAAAGATGTATAGATATATAGATATATAAATAGATAGACATATAGATAGAAAGATATATAGATAGATAGACATATAGATAGAAAGATATAAAGATAGATAGACATATAGATAGATAGATAGATACAAATATATATACAGATAGATAGATAGCTAGATAAATTGATAAATAGATTGATAAAAATATTAATAGACAAATTGATAGACAGATAGATAGCCATATTGATAGATAGTTAGGTAGAGAGTTAGGTAGATAGATAGATAGACAAATAGATAGACATATAGATAGACAACGAATTAAACATATAGATAATCATATAAATAGATAGATAAATAGACAAATAGATAGATAGAAAGATAGAGTGATAGATAGATAGATAGATAGACAGAGAAACAAACAGACAGATAAATAGATAGATTTATAGACAGATTGATACACCGAGTAATAGATAGATTGATAGATAGATTGAAAGGTAGATTGATAAATAGAAATATAGACATATTCATAGATAGATAGGTAGACAAATAGATAGAAAGATAGATAGATTGTTTGATAGATAGATAGATCCACACAATGATAATAATATTGATATAAAGATTGATAGATTTATAGATAGATTGATAGAGAGATTGATAGATAGGTAGATAGATAGTCAGATATATATATAAAAAGATAGATAGATAGACATACAGATAGATAAATATATGGATAGATAGATAGATAGATAGATTGTTTGATTGATTGATAGGTAGGTAAGTAGACAACTAGAAAAACATATAAATAGACATATAAATATATATTAGATATAGAAATATATAGACAAACAGATATATAGATATATAGATATACATAAATATATATAGATATATAGATAGCCAAATTTAAACATAGAAAGATAAATAGATAGATCAACATATAGATAGATCAACATATAGATAGACTGATAGATTGTCAGATAGATAAATAGATAGATTGATAGAAAGTTAGATAATTAGATAGATAGATAAATAGATAGATAGATAGACAGATATATAGACAAATATATAGATAGATTGATAGACATATAGCTATTTAGATAGATATATAGATACATAGATAGATAGATAAATAGATAGATAGAAAAATTGATTGATAGTTAGATATATAGATAGATAGACATATTGATAGATAGATTGATAGACAAATCGATAGACAGATAGATTGATTGATTGATAGATCGATAGATAGTTGATAGATTGATTGATTGATATAAAGATAGATACACATAGGTAGACAAATAAATATACAAATAAATACAGAGATAGATAGACAGATAGATTCTTTGATAGATAGATAGACAAATATAAAGATAGAAATATAGAAAGAAAGATAGATAAATAAATAGACATATAGATAGACAAATAGATTGGTAGATAGATAGCTAGGTCGATAGACAGACAGATAGGTAGATAGACAGATATATGAAAAGATAGATAGACATATAGATTGATATAGTGATAGACTGATAGCGAGACAAATAGATAGATAGATAGATAGATAGACAGATAGAGAGACAAATAGATAGATATATTGATATACAGATAGATAGACTGATAGATAGATAAATATATAGATAGATATACAGATAGATAGACAAATAGATAGATAGATAGATCGATAGATAGATAGATAAACAAATAGATATAGATAGACAGATAGATAGATAGACAAATAGACATATAGATAAATAGTGAGATAGATAGATAGATATAAAGACTAATAGATAGAGAGAAATAATGATAGATAAACAGATAGATTGATAGATAAATAGACAAATAGATAGACTAGATAGATAGACCAGATAGATAGATAGATAGATAGATAGACATATAGATAGTTAGATAGAAAGATAGATTGATAGAAAAATTTATTGACAGATTGATAGCCAGATAGATAGATAAATAGATAAACAAATTTATAGATAGATAAGTAGATAGATAGATAAATACATAAATAGACAAATACATAGATAGATAGAAATATTGATAGACTGATAGATAGATAGATAGATAGATTGATTGATTGATTGACTGATAGATTGATAGATAGATAGATTGATAGACAGATTGATAAAAAGATTGATATACAGAATTATAGATAGTTTGATTGACATATTTATAGACAGATTGATAGACTCAGATAGATTGATTGATAGTTTGACAAATATATAGATAGATATATACATAGATAAATAGATGCATAGAGATATAAACAAATATATAAATAGATAGATAGAGATCACTAAAAGAAAAATCCCAAATAGCTAGTAGCTAGCTAAATGGAGATTTTTCGTAGCTAAAGTGGATATAATGATGGATTAACAATTGAACCTTTCCCAATCTAAAGTAGAATTGTCAAACAAGTCATGCTGAGCCAGCCCAGCATGATTTTTGTAGGCCCAACCGTGCTACCATGCCAGGATAGGCACAACTACAGTAACCGTGCCATGCCTGGCCCAGCATGGTTTATTCAAGCAAGGCTCGGCATGGCTCGATTGGCACGGCTAGTTTTTGTTTGTGCCTAGCAATGCCTGTACGGGGTGGTTTAAAAAAATTTAAATTTATTTTTATTTTTTCATTTTTTGTTTAGAATATATATGTATCTATAAAATATAAATTAGATAATAATTAAAAATATTTAAATTGTAAATTATAAATATTTGAATAGTTATAACGTTTATTTTATTTATTTTAATTATGTTTTATTTAGATTATAATTTATTAGAATTATATTTTAGAATTTTTAACGAAATTATTAAAAATAAACATAAAATAAATGCTGAATTTATTTAACAAAAATAACAAAGTCACACTCAGAAAGCCAAGTGCCAAATAGCCAAACTAAAGCAAATACAATGTAAATAAAAATAAGTACAAAACATCGAAATAAAAAATTAGAATCAAGAATAACTCATAAGGAAAAGTATAACTGTAACAAAAGTGTCACTGTCGGCGCATCGCAATCCTACAATCATCAACCATAAAGCATCAAGTAGCAACCTCATCAATCATCTATCTTCATATCATTATCATTCTCAACCTCAATATCAATATCACTATCATATGGATCATTAATAGTATATAACTCCTCCTCATTCACTAAAGTCCCACTCCTGGTCCCAGCACGATCCTTAATGCTAAACCTCGAATCCTCCCAATCCTTCATGCATACTAAAGTCTCAACAATATCTTGACATAATCTCGATCTCCTATTCAAAATTACATTCACTGCAAAAAAAAAAGTAGGCTCCACTGCTATGCTCAACATCGGAGGAGTCAATAGATCTTGTGCCATCTTATATAGCACGGAAAAATTGGACTCATATGATTTCCACCAATGTAATATATCAAGATTCTTAGTAGATTTTCATTTTCTAAATTTAAATTAATTTTATTATTATTTGTATATGTCATTTTTTTGATTTTTATAGACAAGAGGATAGCTTAAAGAATAGAGAGAAAAAAAATAGAAATACTTGTAAAGTAGTGTAAAAAAAGCACATGCACCAAAAATCCAAATTCTTAAGACCAATGCAAACACCAACTAAAGGCGAGACTTAGTTGCAAATCCCAAAAAAACTGAGCAAAAATCCCAAGAGAAAGAATTTTAGGAGAGAGGTTTGAGAGAGAGAGAATGTGAGATTTTATGTTTTTGAAAAACATAAAAATTAGAGAGGGGGTGGGGGGCTTTTATAGAAAAAATTTAGAATATTTTTTTAAAAAAATATATTTTTTTAGAATTTTTTAAAAATTTTTTTAGGGCAGAATTATGTGGGCCATCGGATTCTGCCCCATAGCCATTGGAGGCAAAATCCGACGACTAAATTTCAAATAATTTTTCTTTAAATATTTGAACTATTGGTCGTAAGCCAGTAACAGACCATTGAAGTTGGGGTTGGTTTAGATCCATGCCCTCCTAGTTTCCAGATCAATCAGGCTGAGCCTCAGCCTGATGGGGCAGTAGGGTAACGGTACCTCGGCTCGTGCCGAGGTACTGAGCCAACTAGGCCATGGTACCTTGTCGGGCCATGCATAGCACGAGGCCCAGTTGGCCTCGGCACAACACGGCATGGGCACGGGCATAACAAATTCCAGTGTCGTGCTGGGCTAGGCACAACACAAATTGGCCCATTTGACACCTATAATCTAAAGTGCTTGTCACAAGAATTAAAGAGTAAATATTTTTTCTATCAAAATTAGCAAGAGAAAATTCCCTAGCTAAATTATCGAGAGAAAATTTCCTATCTAAATTAGCGATGGAAAAATCTCTAGCTTTATTCATTCATAAATTATTTTCACATTTTTAATTTTTTACATAAAATTTAATTACATATTTTTATAAAAACATAAACCATAAACCATAAACCATTGTTTATAATTAACAAAAAATAAAACAATTAATAAAATATTTTGATATAATATGTTACATAGTTAAAACAAAAACATAACAAAACTTGATTACATCTTATTCTTCATCAATGTATCTAATGACAGTGCATAAAGTATAATCTATCTATGAAATTGACGTTGCTTTTTCGCCCCCACCTTCTCAAGATCTACATACTAATCTAGCACCTGAGCATGTCCCTTAATGGCTATCTACATTGCTTCCTTTAGTTCTAGTCTAGATTTCCTCTCCACCTCCAACTCCTTCTTCCTTTTTTCTTCCAATGCCCTTCTTGTATCTAGCTGCTCTTCGAACAACACTTTTTTTAACCTTGCGATTAGTTGCATGTATGTATACTTGTGCATGGATGTATGTGTATGTGCGTGTGTGTGTGTAAACACGGACACATGTACTTTCATGCTAATACACATACCATCAAAGTCAATAGAAAGAAATAATCTAGGGCTTAAAAACACACATATAGGTCTCTCAGGCATTGTCAGCATCTTCTAGTTCTTTGTCCTTTGGTACTCCTCGCTGATAAAGAACATTGTTACACCTACACATGGAGCATAATATACCATATTTTACCAACGAATAAAGAACACAACACAATGTCACTGATAAACAGATAGAGTAGTGCATGCAACACCAATAGCTATTTGCAAGAAATTTCATACAACGAGATAATCATGAGCTTATTTTTAAATTACCGAATCAATTTTTCCCCAAGATTTCTTGTGAACTACCATCAATATATTCTTCTATGTTGCTCAACTTCATGCATCAGTCCATGGTTAATTATAAGAAAGTTAAAAATGAGTTTTGAATGGAAATAATATGTTTTAAATAAAAATACCAAAATATGATGCTTGTTTGAAAAATGTTACCAAACTAGTGCATCTAGAAATAGCATGGTAATGGGCATCATTGGTAATGACAGTCATTACCATATTATTTAATTTTAAAAATCAAGATCTTCATCAATGTCTGCCTCACTGATGATGCCAAATTCAGGCTTGAATTTGGGCTTGACACAAGATCTGGTTTGGATTCAGTTCTGCTTTCAATATTGCATCTTGGCTATATAGATTTTTAAGTGAGCAGCCAAGTTAAGTTGGTGGTTAGATCAATAGATGATGCAGAAATTGAAGATGAAGAAGATGAATTTAACTTGATGGTTTTTTTTTGGATTGAAATGGAGAAGCCACTCATGGCAAGCATCCCTTGATTTGTTGAAGTTGACAGGTTCAATCTAAATCATGATTAAAGAATAAAACACAAATCATTTAATAGGACGAAAAGGATATAGATACATTCGAGTATGACAAGGCCATATTTCATATTTAATAAAACAAATAGGCACCTTATAATTGCCCCTCTTTTCTTCTTTATACTACTGGAGCCATGACAATAAACTCGAGCAAGCATAACCTGTAGAAATGAACTCATGGTTTTGAACTTGAGATTCTTTGTCGATGTTAATGGAGCAATTATGGCTGCATGTTATGCCTTTTGTAAGTAATCTAGATTCAATCTTTTGCCAGCCAGAGCCACTCTAACATGTAGATGTTTTTCTCCTGCACCCATTTTTCTTCTTTTTTAAAACTTCGTCAAATGCACGACTAGTGAAATATGAAGTGTTTATGCATGCTTATTTACAATAATTGACACGACAATACATATGAATAAGTGTGTGGGTGTATGTGTTTTTGTGTGTCTTTTTGGGTGTGTAGTTGAGTCATTGATGGGTAGCATATATGACTCATATATCGCACTAGAGAAATTTGAGAGAAAAAAGTAAAAAAAAAAGATTCGTTTTGTCCATTGAGATTGAGGCTAAGATTCAGGCTTCCAACAGGAACAGTGATTGGATAAAGTTCACAAATAGTCTCAAGAGAGGGAAAGCCTGCTTTACACTTAATGTAAGTTTGGAATGTGGTCATTCCCATTAGCCATACTCTTACAGCCTCGTCACCTATTTCATAGATCAGACTTTGCATCTATGTGATAATGTACTCTGTAATGTTGTTACCTGCTTGCCAACTATAATTTGGCCAAATCTCAAAGACCCATTTAAGATCACCCACATATAAAACAACTTCTCTACTCAAATAACCATCTACGATGCACTTAAGCTCCATAAATTTTTGGCAAATATCTACTTTTGAATGATTCCTTAAAGAGAACATAGGAAATGTTACTAATCTAACCATTTCCATTTCCTCCCTCACTCCACTGACTACGCTCTATATGCTTGCCACACACTCTCCCATAATCACTATGTTTTTTTTCTTCCTCTCCATCACCGGTAAAACTCTCATCACATCTTCAATCTTTGTCAGTGTTTCTAATGGCGAGCTTGAGTCCTTCCCTAATGGTTCAAATTGACTAAAAGAAAGAAATTGATGAGGAGAAGAGTTGGATATGGTAATAGGTTTTATGGCTTCTTTCAGGTATGAATTCCGGAGAACTAGAGTTATATTTTCAATAGCAGCCAGGGTGGTGGATGTACTTCTGGAACAAATATTCACAAATATAGTTTGTTCAACCTTATTTTTCACTAGGTTGGATGCCACACATTCTCACGTCATTCTCAATGCCTCCATTTAAAATTTTTAAAATTTAATAGCCATCATTCATAATGCTGGCCTTTGATTTTTAAAAATTCAATAGCATGGCTCCTCTGACTACGCTCTTCTAACTACACTCACTCCTCTGACTCCTCTGACTAAGCTCTCCTCTGACTATGCTCTCCTCTAACTAAGCTCCTTTGGTATTTAAAAAGTTTCTACCTCACTCCTCTGACTACACTCTCTATGCTTGCCACACACTCTCCCATAATCACAATGTTTTTTATATTCCTCTCCATCACCGGTAAAACCATCATCACATCTTCGGTCTTTGTCGGTGTTTCTAATGGCGAGCTTAAGTCCTTCCCCAATGGTTCAAATTGATTGAAAGAAAGAAATGAAGGAGGATAAGAGTTGGCTGTGGTGAGAGGTTTTATGGATTCTTATGAATTCCCGAGAACTGGAGTGATATTTGTAGTGGCAACCATAGTGGTGGATATACTTCTGGAACAAATATCCATGGATACTGCTTGTTCAACCTTGTTTTTCACTAAGTTGAATTCCACACACTCTCCCATTATTCCCAATGCCTACATTTTACAATTTTTAAAATTTAATAGCCGATATTCATAATGCCACCTTTGATTTTTAAAATTAATAGGGTGGCAATGACCAGCATTTATAATGACACAAATTTCCACGTTGTTTCCAGATGTATATGTTTGGTAATATTTTTCAAACTAACATTATATTTTGGATTTTTTATTTAAAATGTATTATTTCCATAGAAAACTTATTAGAGAGTGCCAAACAAAAGGTAAATAGAACATGATATACAATAGGCTGCATGGTATTGAATTTTTGTACACTAGTAAGTTCATATAGGAGTCCACCAAAGCAAGGAAACCTAAAAGAAACCAAAGAAAAATAATGAGAAAAAAATGCTATGCACAGGAAAAAAACACAATGTTGTTCACCTTTGTATTCAATTCCCCACTTGAGTTTTACAATGACCGTCTTCCCAATAATGTTGTTAAGAAAAGGAATGGGATTAACTAGGATGGTCTGCAACATTCAATAATAAAAAAACTAATGAACAGTGCTATCATGCACGTATGCATTAGATATTTATCTACATTTACATAAAAATGGATAGGCATGTATTTATGCAATATACATGCATACAACATAAATATAGTATAACTATATGTGTCAAAACACATACGCACGCATATACACATGCACACACTATTTTCTGATCTTCTCATATTTCTTTATCTTGTCCATATGTTGCACCTTTCTAGTTGGACTGAAACATTGATGCATGGAAATGGTCATTATCAAAAATCAAATTTTTTTTTCTAATCTACATATCCCACATGATCTAAAATTTATTATTAAGTTTTTTGCTTGAGAAAACTATAAGAAAACTTTTTTTATGAAAAATAAATGACCATTTGAGAGAATATTTGATGGTTGTAAGCTTGAATAGTTAATCTTGCTTTGATGCACGAGAAATTAAAAGCTAGTATTAATAAATTTCATGAAAGAAAAAAATCTATGAATATCTCCTGTAAACAAAAAATTATATAAGAAAACTTGATTACTACTTCATAGAAAAATTTCCCCAACCTCTAATTATCATCATCAATGAAATCTTATCTCAATACTATTGTGAACAAACATTACTCTAACCATATGAACATGAGTTCAATCAAGAAGAATACCAAATATACTTCTTCAAGATGATTGTCAAATCACCTATCATGATGTTCCAGTAGATGTCTTACTTGTACTCTATTTTCATTATAATAGCCCATCCAACTTCTATGCAGAACTTCATATTTTCAATGTGTTCAGTTTGTCATGATGCAATTTGGTTCGCCTTGATAAGAAGAGTTTACGCCCTATCCAAGCAACCAAATAAAATTAAAAACAAAAAAAAACAAAAAAACAAAAACTTTCACAACTCAATGCTATGCCAAGCCTGATACGAGCTCATTGAGAAATCAACATCTCACCTCTTGCTTGTATTTGAGGTCGCAGAGCATCTGATCCAGCTCATAAAACTCAGATTCATCAACATCCACCCCTATGGGTCACATATGGCATTGATGTAGTTGGAATCGAGGCTTAAACCTTGTGGGCAATGATTTTAATAACATAGAGTGAGAGTGCGATGGTTTTGATAACATACAGTGAGCATGTGAAGATTTGCATATCACACAATGCATGGGTAATCATGGTAGCTAGTGCATAGTGGATGCACTCCTTCTAGGGGTTTACAGCTCTTTCCAACACACACCCCCTAGAGTTTAGCTTTCAATGGGGTAGATTTTGAAACCATGAAAACAATTAAATCACACAACATAAAATAAATATAATACACTTGCTAAATAACCTCATACAAACAATGCCCTTATATAACATGTTATTTTAATTAGGGCAACTCACAGGATGAATAATCTATATTACACTCTCGAAGTGTACCTATGTGAGCTAGGCATTCCTCAATGTGTAAGACATGCTAATTCTTTCTCTAAAGAGCTATTAATAGAACAACGTATCAATTGATAAAGTAGATAACATGGCACCCATCAAAACATAAGCAATATCACAAACATCGTACTCATCAATAAGATAGTTATGTATAGTATATATGTACATGTAATATTATAGTGTATATGTACATATACTAAGTATATATGCACATATATACTACAGTATATATGTGCATATACACTTCAATATATATGGATGTCTTATAGATATAGAACAGTAGTATAGATATAGATATAGAAAAGCAGGTAAAGTATTATCTCATTTATAATTCACAAAGAATGCACAAAACATCACTATCAACATTAATAAGAAATGTGAATATTATTTAAATTTTTGAAAATATATCTAAAAACTCTTAGTGGAAAACTTGGAAGACAAGCCATGAGCTAGGCTTGGTGCATCAAAGTTTGCATATTGCCTCCCCACAACCAGAACTCTATCTTACTCCCAAGGCCTATAAGGGGGTTGCTCTACCAGCCACGCCCTACAACACCTTGCTCCCATGTGGGTTTCTTAGAATGTTTCTTCTCTTCTCCGTGTGCTTGCAACAATGATTTTGATTGCTTAGCTTCATTGTATTAGTCCATCAACCATGTAGCTTTTGCTGCCATATGGTTCCTCACTTGGTTTGAAGTAAGGGCCGTCACTTCATTGTATGCATCAACGTAACTACAGAACAATTCAATATGCACTCCATAAAAACATTGTGCACTCCATAAAAACAATACACCTGCAAAGAAAAAAACAGGAACAAAACGTCAAAAATTAGATGTTTTTATCTTCCAAATATAAAAAAAAGCAAATGGCTACAAAATTTGCAAACTTCATATTGCAAGGCACATTGACTCACCATCCTCCCAACTATTCTCACTCCTCTTCATTTCATGCTCATCGGCAGGGGATACATCGATGGCTAGTGGTACAACATGCTGATTGGCACCAACCACAACCTCATTGATAGCCATAGTTCCTCATGTTCAACTTGTTGTCATCCGTGACACTACGAACATACAAGAGGGGGAGAACAAGCGGAATGAACACATTTAATTGAATTTCATTAGAAATCATTATGGTAATTAATAATTCAATAATTTAATTCCAATGATGACCAATAAAAAGTAGTCGTAGATCTAAATAGAGACAATGCAGATCTGCATGAAATAAGAGTGTAAAGAACAAACTTATGTCTATGTGGAACTAGAATTTTTGTGTCCATCTCACAACTTTAGAAGCTAACATGCTATTCCTAGAACCAGGAGGACCAGCAAAGCCTTTTATATACCTATAATAGGCTAAAAATTTACCAAAAATATTTGGGTACACACAAACATATTCATAGATATATAAAAATAGTAATTATAGACATGAACAAACACAAATATGAGTTGATAGTCATACAACTTCAAAAAATATCTAAAAGATGGCCAGCTATGATGTTTAGAGAGAGTGTGTGTGTTCAAAAATAAAATGTTTTAGTAATATTAAAGATAATAGAAGCTCAACCTCCTTTGATCCAGTTGAGATTAGTATAGAAGGGACCCATCCATAGGAAGGACTGTGGCAATGTCTCAATGCTTTGAAACAGAATTTTTTTATGCCTCTCACATCAAATGTCCTACAAAGATTCATGATTAGGTAATCGGTAAAGCAAAGAACAAAACTATAATAAAGAAAAAATGAATACCTCTAAAAAAAATCTTATCTTGTTTAGCTATACATAGACAAAATCAAAAATTATTTAGAAATAATTCTGATACAAATTATCCTAAGTATTAGTTGTGCATTTATGCCAGCCTCACCTACATAGATTTGGTAGTTAGGTCTTGAAATGTAATCTGTTGCATCAATGCCGCTAACTTTGACTCATATAGTTAACTCTACTATTGCAATTAAATTTTTAAATTTCTTTCATCTCATCATTCATTTCTTTAATTTCTTGCATTTTTTTCTTCAAATGATTAATCTACTCATATATCTCTTCTTTTATTTTCTCCATTTCTTCTTTCAAATGAGATATCTTCTCATCCTTCTCTTTCATTTCGGTCTCCATAAATTCAAAACTTTTATTTGTTTCCATTACTTGTTGTTCGACCACCTCATCCACCATTGTTGTGACAAATGAATTAAAACATGACTGCTACAACAAAATGCCAGTCCCTTTAAGCCGATGCTGTACACTCACTACTTCTTATGACCTTCCATGATCTCCAAATAGATAGGATCAAAGTCAATTGGTTGAAGATCCATAGAACCCTTACATGTTGAGAAGCAACTGTCACACGTTCCTCCATGAGTTCTTGTGATAAAATAGAGAAAAATAATATTCTAGATATACATAAAATAAATTTAATATTTTGCATTCTAAAAAACTTTCAAAATTACTATAATATCATAGAATTTTATTAATATAACAGATTCTTACAGTAATCATCTGAGACTTTTTGTCAAGAAACTGACAATCTGCTTTCTTTA
>JAREIK010000326.1:0-22656 GCA_029783825.1 Sapria himalayana | reverse complement strand
ATATATTAATGTATCAATATGTCTAACAATCTTTCTATTAATCTATCTATTAATTTCTCTATCAATCTTCTATCAATTTGTTTATTAATCTATCAATAAATCTATATATCTACCTATTAATATGCTGATCAAATTTTCTATCAATCTGACTATCTATATTTATATCTATCTATTTATATTGATGTTTATGAATTTGTCTTTCTATCTATCTATCTATCTTTGAATCTATTTGTCTATCTATCTGTTTGTCTATCTATATATGTCTATCAATCTGTCTATCTTTGTATCTATATATATATAATATCTATCTATGTCTTTCTATCTATCTTCTGTAGATCTATCTGTTATCTGTATGTCTATCATCTATCTATCTTATTGTCACTCTATCTATATATCTATCAATATATCGATCTTTTAATTTTCGATCGATCTATCTAATAATATGTCTATCTTTCTCTCAATCTATTTGACTATTTATCAATTTAATTATTTGCCTTTTATGTGCCTATCTATTTGTCTATCCATTTGTCTATCAATCTGTATGTCTTTTTATCTATCAATTTGTCTATCAAACTATATATCTATCTAACAATATGTGTATCTATTTATGTAAGTATTTGTCTAACTATCAGTCTATCTATCATTCAATCTATATATGTGTCTATCTATATGTCTATCTATATTTATATATATATATATATCTCTCTATCTATCTATCTATCTGTCTATCTATCTATCTATTTATCTAACTATATGTCTATCAATCTATATATTAATCTATCAATCAATTTGTTTATCAATATATCTATCAATATGTCTATCAATCTACATATTAATTTGTTTATAATTCTATTATCAATTTGGCTATCTATATATATATATATCTATATATGAATAGATCTATATAGCTATCTATTGATATATATATATATTTTTATCTATTTGTCTATCTATTATTCTATATCTCTTTCTACAATCTATTCCTGTATCTGTTAATCAATATGTCTAATAATTTGTCTATCAAATAATCTATCTATTAATTTTATATTTGTCTATTTGTATATCTATCTATATACCTATCATCTGTCTATGTATTTGTCTATCTATCTATATATTTATCAATCTACCTACCTACATAACCTATCTATATATATATATATATATTGTTATCAAACTATCTACCAATTGATCTATCAATTGTCTAATAATCTATCTTTCAATATGTCTATCTATTGTTTTTATCTTTCTATCCATCTATCTACCTATCTAAGTATCTATCTATTATCTAGTTTTCTTTCTTTCTATCTAACTATTTTTATATCTATCATTCTAATCTATCTGTTTATCTTCTATCTATAAATCAATCTATCAATCTGTATATGTTTCTATCTAACAACTTGTTATAAACTTTTCAATCAAACTATATTTTTATCAGTCTATCTGTCAATCTATTTGTCTATCTATGTCTATCTAGCTATCTGTCTATCTATCTATCTATCTATTTTTATATATATGTATCTCTCTAATCTATCTATTTGTCTATCTATCTATCTATCTATTAACCTATCTATCTTGATGTTATCTATCTATCTATCTATCTGTATATGTATTTGTCTATTAATATGTCTATCTTTCTATCAATCTAACTATCTATCTATTTATATAATGATCTATCTATTTATCTATTTGACTAACTATCTATCTATATAATTATCTATCTATTTATCTATCTATGTGTCTATCTATCTATCTAATAATCTATCTATATATCTATCTATTTATCTTTCTTTCTTTCTTTCAAAAAAACTATCTATATATCCATTTGTTTATCTATCTTTCTATTAATCTTTCTATATATCTATATATCAATCTATTTATTAAACTGTCCATCAATTTATCTATCAATTTATCTATCAATTTATCTATCAATCTATCTGTAAATCTATCTATTAATATGTCTAATAATCAGATTAATAAATCAATCAATCTATCTATCTATCTATCTATTTGTCTGTCTGTCTGTCTATATATCTTTACATCATTTGGTCTATCAATCTATCTGTGTATCTATTTATCTATCTGTCTATCTATCTATCTATCTATTTGTTTATCTATATGTATATCTATTGGACTATCGAACTAACTATCTATCTATATACCTATCTATATATCTATATATCTATCTATCTATCATCTGTCTAACTATCTATATATTTTAATGTTTATGTATATATATATATCTATGTCTAATAATCATTCTATATATCTCACTAATAATCTATCGATCTATCTGTCTATATATATGTCTATCAAAAATTCTATCTACATATATGTCAATCTATCTATCTATCAAACTATCTATCATTATGTCTATCAATCTATCTAACAAACTAACTATTAATCTTTTTTTCAATATATCTATCAATCTGCCTATCAATCTGTCTATCAATATATCTATTTATCTATCTGTCTATCTATTAATTTTTATGTCTATCTATCAATCTATCTCTCAATCTAATTTCTTTTCTATCTATTGGTTTAAAAATCTATCTATCTATATTTCTCAATATCTTTTTATCTAATCTATCTATATCACTATCTATCTGTCTATCAATCTGTCTATCTATCTATTTATCAATCAATCTATCAATCTCTCTATAAAATTATATATCAATCTCTTTATCAATCTTTCTATCTCTCAGGCAATCTATATGTCTATTTAAATATTTTTATAACTATAATTCTTTCTATATATCTATCTAAATATCTATCTATCTTTTTATCGATCTGTCTATCTATCTATCTAACTTTCTATCAATCAATCTATTAATCGATCTATCTATCTTTCTATCAATCGGTCTATCAATCTACATATCAATCTATCTATCAATTTGTCTATAAATCAGTCTATCAATCTCTATATCAAAATGTCTATCAATCTATCTATAAATATGTCTATCTATGGGTCTATATATATCTATTTATCAATCTATCTATCTAACTATTTATCTATCTATCTATTAGTCTATCTATTTGTTTTTCAATTTAACTATCTATCTATCAATTTGTATATATATATATATATATATATATATATATATATATATATATCAGTTTATTTATCTATCAATCTATATTCCTACCTATAAGTCTATCTATCTGTCAATCTATCAGTCTAATAATTTATTGATCTATATGTCTATCTATTTGCCTATCAATTTATTTATCTATCTAACTAACTATCTGTCTATATATATATATATATCTATCTTTCTTTCTATCTATCTATTTATAACTATATATTTTTATATATCTATCTGTCAATCAATCTCTTTATCTATCTATCTATCTATCTATTTGTGTATCAATATATCAATCAATCTATCAATCTTTCTATCTATCTATTTATATATAAATATATATATCAATTTATCTATCTATTTGTTTATAAAAGTATCTATCTAATTGTCTAACAATCTCTCTATCTTTCTAGTTATCTATATATCTATTTGTCTATTTATATATCATATATATGTCTATCTATCTGTCTATTATCTTTCTATCAATCAATCAATCTATCTATTTATATGTCTTTCTATCACGTAGATTTATCTGCCTATCTATATGTCTATCTTTCTATCTATCAATACATGTATCAATTTGTATTTCAAATTATCTATCTATAAATCTATCTATCTGTATTTTTCTTTTTCTTTATATATGTTTAATTATCTTTATATCTAACTGTAAAAGTATCAATCTAATAATTTGATTATTTATCTGTCTCTAATTATGTCTATCTATTTATTTATCTATCTTTCTGTCTATCTAACGGTCTATATATTTGTCTATTTATCTGTCTATTTATCTGTCTATCTATTTGTCTAGTCATCTATCTAACTATATTGATAGCTATATGTCTATCTATCTGTCTATCTTTTTGTGTATCTACCTATCTATCAATCTATTTGTTTATCTATTTGTCTATCTTTCCTGTTTATCTAACTAACTAACTATCTATCTGTGTATCAATTTGTCTATCTAACTATCTATATATTTGTCTATTTATTTTTTATCTATGTATCTAATTATATATCTATCTATTTGTATATCAATCTTTCTATTAATCTGAATATCAATCTATCTATCAATTTTTCTATCAATTTATTTAACAATGTGTCTATCAATCTATCTATCATCTATTCAATCTATCAAATAATTTGTCTATCAATCTATCTATCTCTATGTCTATTAATATGGTGATCAATTTTATATCAATCTATCTACATATTTATCTAACTATGTGCTTCTCTATCATTGTGTCTATCTATCTGTCTATCTTTTTTTCTATCGATATGTATAACTATCTATCTTTATATCTTTTTATCTATCTGTCTATCTATCTGTCTATTTATCTATCTATCTATTTTTCTTTCTATATGTCTATCTATCCATCAATAAATATATCTATCTATCTTTCTATCTATCTATATATCAATCTCTTTATCAATCTATCTTTTAATTTGTCTATTAATATGTCTATAAATATATCTCTAAATCTATCTATCTATCTGTCTTTCAATATGCCTATAAATATATCTTTCAATATGTCAATAAACCTGTCTATTAATATTTCTATCTATCAAACTATCTATATATCTATCTATCTATCTTTTTATATCTTTATCTAACTATGTATCTATCTCTATAACTATCTATCTATGTATCTGTCTATTAATATTTTAATATGCCTATAAATATATCTATATATCTATCTATGTATCTTTCCATTATTTGTCTATCTATATAACTATCTATCTATATATCTGCCTATTTATCTAACTAACTATGTTTTAATGTGTTTATTTAGTAGTATATATATATATATATATATCTATCTATAAATCTATCTATCTATCTATCTATCTATCAGTCTATCTTTCAGTCTCTCTAACTGTCTATCAATCTAACTATTAAGCTTTTTATCAATCTACATATTTATCTTTCAATCCATATATTTATTAATGTTTATCTATATTTTCTATATATTTGTCTATGAATTTGTTTATTTATCTATCTTTCTATCAATAAATCTATTTATTTTTCTATTTATTTGTTTAACTATCTATCTATCATTCTATCTATCTGTATATCTATTTATATATCTTTTAGTCTATCTATCTACCTATCTATTTATCAATCTATCTTTCTATAAATCTATTTGTCTAACTATATGTCTATCTGTCTATATATCTTTCTATTTATCTATTTGTCTATTTATCTTTCTATTTAATTATCTAATAATCTTTCTATCTATTCTCTAATAATATGTTTATTAATCTGTCTATCAACCTGGCTATCTATATGTCTATCTATCTATTAATCAATCTATCTTTTTATCTTTCAATATATATATCAATCTATCTATAATCTATCTTTAAATCTATCTATTAATCTATCTATCAATCCATCTGTTAATCTATCTATTAATTAATCTCTCAATCTATCTATCAATATTTATATCTATCTATCTATCTATGTATATATTTGTCTATCTATCTGCCTATCTATCTATCTATCTATTTATCTGTCTGCCTATCAATCAATCAATCTATTTATTTATTTATTTATCTATCTATCTATCTATGTGTCTATCTATCTATCTATATTTCTCTCTATTTATCTATAAAATATTTATATATATATATATATATATATGTCTATCTATATATCTATCTATTTATATACCAATCTATCTATTTATATAATTGTCTATCTATCTGTATTTCTATCTATCATTCTATGTATCTTTATTTCTTTCTATCTATCTATTAGTCTATCTATCTATCTATCTATTTGTCATTATGTTTGTCTATCTATCTTTATAACTATATATCTATCTATTTGTCGATGTATCTGTCTATATCTATGTTTATCTATTTGTCTATTATGGGTCTATCTTTTTGTCTATTTCAATGTCTATCAATCTATTTATAAATCTATCTATCTATATGTTAATATATATCATTATCTATTTATCTATATATGTATCTTTCTATCTACATATCAATCTTTCTATCTATCAATATATCTATCTAGTTTTCTCTCTATCTATCTATCTATCTCTTTATCTATATATCCATCAATTTTCTATCTATATGCATATTTATTAATCTATCTAACAATCTATAAATCTTTCTACCTATTTTTTTTCTATCTATCTATATGTTTATCTATCTATCTTTCTTTCTATCTATTTATTTATCTATCTATTTATCAATCAATCTATCTATATATAATACTATCTATCTTTCTATGTATCTATCTAGCTATATAACTATCTATCTATCTAAATATCTATATATCTATCTATTGATATGTTTATCTATTTGTTTATATATTTTTTATATATCTGTCTATATATCTCTCTATCAAACACTTTATGTATCTGTCAATAAATATGCCTAATAATTTGTCTATCATACTATATATCGTAAATCTTAATGTTTGGCTATTTGTATATTTATGTATATGCTGATCTGTCGATATGGATATCTATCTATCCATTTACCTATCTTGTTATATCTATCTAACATTCAATTTATTTGTCTATCTATTTGTTTATCTATATATATATATATATATATATATATATATATATATATATATATATATCTATCTATCTACATACCTACCTACCTACCTATCTATCTACCTACCTATCTATATATCTATATGTCTGTCTGTCTCTCAATCTATTTATCTATGCGATGTTGTATCTATCTATCACTGTATATCTATCTACCTATTTATCTATCTATTTATGTGTCTATTTATCTATTTATTTATCTATTTATTTATGTGTCAGTCTATCTATCTCTCTATATATCTATCTTTCTATCTATCTGTCTATCTATATATCTATCTATATGTTTATCAATCTATCTATCAATCTGTCTATCATTTTGTCTATTATTTTGTCTATCAATGTGTCTATCAATATAACTATCAGTCTTTCTATAAATCTATTTATAATTATGTCTATCAAACACTTTATCTATCTTTGTATCTATCTATCTATCAATCTATCTTTCTGTCTCTCTGTCTCTTTATCTATCAATCTATCTATCAATATATTTATCAATTTGTCTAACTATCTATCTACATATCTGTCTTAATATGTCTATCAATCTATCTATGTTTTGTCTATCAATCAATTTAACAATTTGTCTAACAAATTATCTATCTAATAGTCTTTATGTCAGTCTATTTGTAGATCCTTTTGACAATCTATGTTTATGTCTAGATTTTTGTCTATCTATTTATATATCCATCTATCAATCAATCTATCTATCTATCTATCCATCTCTCCATCTATATGTATATCTATCTTTTTTATTTCTTTCTATCTAACAATCTATTTATCTACATATCTATTTATATAACCTTCTATCTACCTGTATATTTATTTTCATATCTATCTATATAACTTTCTATATATATTTATGTCTATCTATCTATCTATCTAACTATCTGCCTATCTATTTGTCTTTCTTTATGCCTATCTAACTATCTATCTATTTATTTGTCTATCTATCTGTCTGTTTATATATAAATAAACTTTCTTTTATATATCTATTTATCTGTTTTTCTTTCAATCAATCAATCTATTTGTCTATCTATCTTTATATCTATCTATCTATCTATCTATAAATCTATCTATATGTGTCTATTAACTTTTTATTAATATGTCTATCAATCTATATATCAATCTGTCTATCAATATATCTATCAATCTGTCTATCAAAAATATCAATCAATCTGTCTATCAATCTGACTATCAGTCTATCTATCACTCTATCTATCACTCTATCTATCACTCTATCTAATAATCTCTAAATCAATCTGCCTATCAATCTTTCTATCAATCTTTCTTTCAATCTATCTATCAATATTTCTCTCAATCTATCTATCAATATGCCTACCAACCTGACTATTAATCTGTCAATCAATCTTTCTATCTATCTGACTATCTATATATATATATTTATCTGTCTATCTTAATATGTATCTATCTGTCTATCTAATTTTTTATCTGTCTATCTATTTTTCTAATTGTCAATCTATCTATCTATCTATCTAACTAACTTACTATCTATCTATCGATCTATCTATATATGTGTCTTTTATCAGTCTAGCTATATGTATGTATGTATGTATATATATATATATATATATATATATATATATATATCTATATTTCTATCTGTCTTTATCTATCTGTCTTTATCTATCTGTCTATCTATCTATAAACCTATATATCAATCTTTCTATCTATATGTCTATTTATCTATCTATTTATCTATATGTTTATCAATCTATCTATCAATCTATCTATCAATTTGACTATCAGACTATCTATAAATCTATTTATAATTATGTATATCAATCTCTCTATCTATCTGTGTATAGATCTATCTATTTGTGTATAGATCTATCTATCTGTCTATCTTTCTTTCTTTCTATCTGTGTGTTATCTCTCTATCTCTCTGACTCTCTATCTATTAATCTTTCTATCAATATATCTATCAATTTGTCTAACTATCTGTCTATATATGTGTCTATCAATATGTCTATCAATCTATCTATGTTTTGTCTATCAATCTATTTATATAACTTTCTATCTATAATTATGTCTATCTATCTATCTATCTAACTATATGCTTATATATCTATCTTTCTTTTTGCCTATCTAGCTATCTATCTATTTATTAGTAATCTATCTGCATATCTATATATAATATTAAACTAAATTTTATCTATCTATCTATCTATCTGTCTGTCTGTCCTTCAATCAATCAATCAATCTGCCTATCAATCTATCTTTCAATCTATCTGTCAATGTATCTATCAATCTACCTATTAATCTGTCTATAAAACTACATATTAATCTATCTTTAATATATCTATCAATCTATCTCTTAATATAACTTTCAATCAGTCTATTTATTATTCTACCTATCTTTATGGCTGTCTGTCTATCTATCAATCAAAATAGCCTATCTATTTGTCTATCTATGTTTCTATCTATATATTTATATATCTATCAATAAATCTAACTATCTATCTATATTTCTTTCTTCTCTCTCTATCTGCCTATATATCTAACTATCTAACTATCTATCTGTCAATCTATATATATATATCCTATCTATTTATATGTATATGTTTTTTTCTATCTTTCTATATACCTATTTGTCTATCTATATGTCTTTCTATCTTTCTCTCTTTCAGCCTTTCTAATTTTCTATTTGTCTATCTTATTTTATCTATCTATCTATCTATTTATCTATCTATCTGTCTAATAATCTTTCTTTATTTTTATCTACATATATATCTATCTTTCTATATATATATATATTAATCTATAGTTCTATCTATCTGTCTATATATCAATCAATCTATCTTTTTGTCTATCAATCTATTTATCAATGTGTCAATCTATCTGTCTATCAATCTATTTATTAATCTGTCTATCAATCTGTCTCTCAATCTGATTATCAATTTGTCTATTAATCTATCTATTAATATATCTGTCAATCAATTTGTCTATCAATTTGTCTATCAATATTTCTATCTACCTATCTATCTTTATATATATCTATCTATCTACCTACATATCTGTCAATCATTCTATCTATCTATTTATCTATATATCCATCAATCAGTCTATCTATCTGTTTATCTATCTATCTATCAACATATCTGTCAATCATTCTATCTATCTATCTATCTATATATCCATCAATTCGTCTATCTATCTGTTTATCTATCTATCTATCTATCTATCTATTGTTCTATCTATATGTATATCTATCTATCTATCTAACTGTCCACATATCCACCTATCTAGAGGTGTCAACCGGGCCAGGCCGGGCCGCCCCGGCACGAGAAAAAACTCTGCTAGGGCCCGTGCCGTGCCCGGGTCAGGCACCAGCCGTGCCGTACCTTGCTTGACCCGGCACGGTTCGGCCCGTGGCACGGCACACCGGCACGGGTTCGTCCCGTGCCGAGTGTCCCTCGAGCCTACTACCTACGGCTACCCCGCGATAGACCCACGCCCCTCCTGCAAAAAAGACCGTGGGTAGGGTCTGATTGGACCCGACCCGCTGTCCCACTTCCATGAGGCCCGAAACCCCGAACCGACCAAGATCCCCCAACGGGAAAAAAAAATTAATATAAAAATATATTTTCAGCCGTTGGATCTCGCCTCCAACCGCTAGGGGGCAGAATCTGACGTCCATCATGATTCTGCCCCCTAAAAAATTTAAAAAAATTAAAAAATTTCAAAAAAATTTTAAAAAAATTTCTTTTTTTATAAAAAATTAATATCTTTACTCTATAAATTCCACCCCCCTCCCTTTAACATTTATGTTTTTCAAAAACATAGATTCTCTCAAATCGTTCTATTTCTCTCTCAAAAATCTTGCTTTTCTCTCTCGGGCCTCGGGATTTTGGCATTCGGCTTGGATTTTCATGAATCTCGACTTGAGTTTTGAACATTGGAGCTTGACTGCGGTGCACCATGCACGTGACCGACCTCACTGATTTACCGGGTAATTTATTTTACGATTTTTTTAACTTTCTCTCTCTATAGTTTATCTCTCTAGACCAAAATTAAGAAAAATTAAAATCATTCATCTAGTCTTTATTAAACTATTCTTAGAAACAAAAATCATAAAAAATGACAAATACAACTGTAACATGTTTAAATTTAGGAAATAAAAATATTACAAAGAGGTTTGAGGCTACTGAAACTTTAGTTTCTCTAGTCGTCTCAACCCAAACTTCTAAAAAACAAAAACTAGGAGGACTTCTGTAGTTTGGACTCATTTTAATATAATAAAATAAAAAAATGTTATGGGTGGGGAACAAGAAATGACACAGTGCAAATATTGTATGGGACTTTTAACATGTAAGAGTTCGTTTGGGACTAGGCACCTGAAGAGGCATGCCGAATTATGCACCAAAAAACATGGACCATTAGATCCTAGGCAAACCCAACTTGGCACTGCATTCTTTGAGACTGGATCGAGTCCAGTCTCAAACTTTACACCCTTCATATACTCCAGCGAGTTGGGTAGGGACGGCATGACCAGACTCATCACATTGATGGGTCTTCCGATCATATTTTTGGAAGATCCAAGGGTAGTGCGGATCATGCAGACATATTTTCAGCCTGCCTATCGTAGGATTCCTAGGTCCACATCTAGGAATGACATACTAAAGATATATTAGTTAGAAAAATAAAAAATAATTAAGGAATTTATGGCATACAGTGGAGTGGTGTCCATGATGTCCGATATCTGGACAAGTCACGATAAATCTTCTTATGCATTTCTCACCAGCCACTATCTAGATTCAAACTGGACAATCAATAAAAAAATTTTAGGATTTTCTGAGATTCTTCATCCTCATGATGGCCTAGCCTTTTTGAGTGTATGATGAAAATCTTTCGGGAATATAAAATTCAAAATAAAATTTTTAGTGTCACATTCGATAACGCATCTAATAATGGAGTAGCGATCAATATGTTTGTTAGGAATATTAGAGACGCACCATTAGGAGAGATCTTTCATGTCAGATGCATGTGTCACGTGATTAACCTGATTGTTCAAGCGGGTATGAAGGTGTGTTCCCCCGCATTGGATAATATACGTAATGCACTAAAATATATTCACACTCCTTGCAGACAACAATAGTTTGGTAGTCTCTGTTTGTCTGTGAATCTTAAGAAAAAGAAATTCCAATAGGATGTGAGACATCGTTGGAATTACACGTACCTGATGTTAGAACCATGTGTTGGATAAGAACACGTGATATCCGATTACGTCAATAGTAAGAGTGACGAACTTATTATTGACGACACTGACTGGGCTTCAAAAATTTTATTTATGAAATTCCTGAAGATTTTTTATGACACGACGAACATGTGTTCATCAGTTTATACGCCCACCACTTGCATTGTACTCCAGTGCATATGCAACATTAGTAGCATGTTTAGGAAGTATCAAGCTGACCCGACACTTAGCCATATGGTTGCAGAGATGGAAACCAAGTACTTGAAGTACTTGTCCACCATTCCATCTCTTTATTGCCTCAATGCATGCATGGACCCTAGGGTTAAGGTGGAAGGGGTAAAAAATACCCTGACTTACATTTTCTCGTGTATGAACCTGGAAGACCCACCTGAAGGGTTCATTCACGAGAAGTTGACTGACCTGTTCACATTCAACGATACTAGGTATGGTGGTGGTAGTAGTGAGACTGTGATTACGGACATTGATACCTTATTCGGAGATGACGATTTTTCCATTCAGCTAGCGAGGGGGAAACGTAGGGGTGGACCATCACATAGGAGTGAGCTGTATCGATACTTAGATACTGATTACTGCACAATCCTATCACATTCTGATTCTAAGAATCTTGATTTATTACAGTCGTGGAAATCATATGAGTCCACCTTTCCCATGCTATCTACGATAACACGGGATCTACTCACTCCTCCGGTGTCGAGCGTAGCATCGGAGTCTGCTTTTTCTGTTGCAGTGAACATGATTTCGGATAGGAAATCGAGATTATGTCCAGATATTGTTGAGGCCTTGGCTTGTTTGAAGGATTGGGAGTATTCGAGGTTTAGCATCCATGATCTTACTGGAGCTGGGACTAGGACATGGACTGTGGTCGCATACACTGTGATGGCGGAGGAGTTGATTGCCGATGATGATCATCCATATGATACTGATCTTGATGTTGCGTCTGATGATTCTCATGATATGCTGATTGACGATTGATGATGATCTACTATTTTTTGTTTTCGATGTTTTTTTATTGATTGTACGCTTTGTTTGTACGTTGTGTTGAAACTATAATTTGTTTGGTTCGGACCTTCGGTTTCAAATGGATGATTAGTAATTTTTTATTTGTGTTGTTTATGTTTTTTTTTAATTTTTATTTTTACTAACATAATATATTGATTTATTTTTTTTTTGTTTTAATTTTTCATTTTAAAAGTAATAACTTTATCATATAATTAATAATTATAATAAAATTTAAAATAATTTGATATTATAAAAAAAATATTTAAACTTTGTTATTTTAATAAATTTTTAATTTTAACATTTTTAAAATTATAAATATATAATACTATACAATATCTAAAATTTTAAATATATTTTAATATTTTATAAAAAAAATTCTTTTTTTTCTGCCCCGAACAGCCTGGCCTGGCCCGTAGGGCCAGGCAAGGCCTAAGTGGGCCCGGCACGGCCTGTCGTGACGGGCTCAGCTTTTTTAAACCAGCACGAAAGCACGCTCATACTCCAAAAAATGGGCCGGGCCATTTGACACCTCTACACCTATCTACCTATCTATCTATTTATATATATGTTTCTTTATCAATCAATCAATCTATCTATCTATCTATGTATCGATCATTCTATATGTATTTCTTACCTATCTATCTAGCTATCAATCTATCTATCTATATTTAGGTATATATATATATATCTATCAATCTTTATAACTATTTGTATATCTATTTGTTTATCTATCTGTTGACTTATATGTCTGTTTATTTCTTTTTTATTTGTATATCTATATATGTTTCTATCTATTTATCTACTTTCTATCTTTATGTCCATCTTTGTGTCTATCTTTTTATCTATCTATCTATCTATCTATTTGTTTTTCAATGAATCTATCTATCTATTTATCCACTTTCTAACTATATATCAATCTATTTATTTATCTATCTTTCTAATTGTTTATCTATTTACCTATCTATTTGTGTATCTATCAGTCAATATATATGTCTATCTATTTTCCTTTTATTTGTCTATATATCTGAGTATCAAAATGTCTATCTATTTTTAATATATCTATCTATCTTTTTGCATATCTATCTGTCTATCTTTATGTTGATCATTTTATCTTTCTATCCATCTAATTATGTATTAATTTGTCTAGAAATCAGTCAAATAATCAATTAATTTATCCATATATATATCTATCTATTTTTTTATCTATCTATCTATCTATCTACCTATCTATCTATCTACCTATCTATCTATCTATTTATCTATTTTCCTATATATATATCTACCTATTTATAAATCTATCTATCTATTTAACTATCAATCTATCTATATATCTATTTATTTATCTATCTATCTGTCTGCCTATCTATCTATCTATCATTCTATCTGTCTATTTATATATATCTATCTGTCTATCTATCTATCTAGGTATCTATATATCTTTCTTTCTATCTATCCATTAATCTATTAGTCAATTAACTATCTATCTATCTATTTGTCTATCTATTTGTATATATATTTGTCTATCTAATAGACTATCTATCTGTCTATATATATATATTTATATATATATATATATGTTTATATATTTGTCTTTTATTTGTATATCTATCTATCTATCTATATGTCTATCTATATGTTTATGTATCTATTTTTCTTTTTGTCTATCTTTCTACCTATCTATTTTTTATATATCTATCTATCTATTTTTCTTTCTATCTTTATATCTATCTATTAATTTATCTATCTATCTATATATATGTTTATCAATTAGTCTATCTATTAGTCTAATAATATGGTAATCTTTATATCTAACTATTTGTCAATATATTTGTCTATTTATCTATCAATCAATATTACTATAAATTTGTCTATCAATCTGTCTATCTATTAATCTATTTATAAACCTATCTATTTATTTATCTATCTTTCTTTCTATATATCTTTTAATATATCTATCAATCTGTCAATTTTTTTTCCTATCTTTCTAACTATCTATTTGTCTATCTTTATATCTGTATATCTTATATGAATACCTCTCTATCTATCAATCTTCATATCTATCTATCTATCTGCTTATCTGTTTGTCTGTCTACTTAGCTATATGTCTATTTATCCATATATCTTTCTATCTAACTAACTATCTATCTTTCTACTTATATATCTATCTATTTGTTTGTCTATATATCTACCTATCTATCTTTAAATTAATCTATATATCTATATATCTTTCTATCTATCTATCTATCTTTTAGTCTATCTATCTTTCTACCTATCTATCTTTAAATTAATCTATCTATCTATTTATCTATCTATCTATATATTTATCTGTCTATCTATTTCTCTATCAATATATATATATATATATATATATATATATATATATATATATATATATATATATCTGTCTATTAATCTATCTATTAATATATCTATCAATCTATCTATCAATCTATCTATAAATATATCTATCAATCTATCTATCAATCTATCTATAAATCTATCTATCTGTGTTTCAAATTATCTATCAATCTATTTATCAATCTTTCTAATAATTTGTATATCAATCTACCTAGTAATCTTTCAATCAATTTATTTATTAATCTACATATCTATATGTCTATCTATCGATCTATCTATCTGCCTATCTATCTATTTGTCTATATATCTATATATATATATATATATACCAATCTATCTACCTATTTATCTATATATCTTTCTGTACATCTATATGCATATCTGTTTATCTATTTATTTATCTGTCTGTCTATCGATATATTTATTTGTCTATCTGTCAATATATCAATCTATCCTATCTATTTATATGTATAAGTTTTTTTCTATCTTTTCATCTATCTATTTGTCTATCTATATGTATATCTATCTATCTATCTTAATATTTAAAATAGCAGGTTGGAAGGAGGACCAACTGGGTTTCGAGGGTAGGATTACTTTAATCTCACACTTTCTCCAAAGCATGCTGTTACATTTCTTAGCAGCTATTCATCCACCTAAGAAATTTATTAAGAAACTAGAAATGGACATGGCTAACTTTTTATGGGGGAAAAAAGAGGGTAATTTTAAGCTTCACTCGAAGAACTGGGATGATATATGCTTCCCAAAAGAGGAGGTAGGTTTGGACATCATCAGACTGCAGGACATGGCCACAACATGAAACTGCAAAGAATACTGGAAGTTAAAAGAAGGTGAGAGTATGTGGGCAAAGTTCAAGAAAGATTTTTATGAAGGGTCTAGGACTAAGAGTCTAAATAAGGCTTCAAATATTTGGAAATCAATGGAAAAACAAAAAGAAATAGTAGAATCACATTCGATAATGAAAAAAAGTGGATTGAAATGGATACTGAACCCACAAGGGAATTTTACTTTAAAATCATTAAAAGAACTAATTAGAAAGAAGATACCAGCACAAGCATTATTCAAATGGGCTTGGAAAGTGGACATCCCGCAAAAAATTAGTTTACTTACATGGAAAGTACTTGTTAAAGCTTTACCAGTAGATAGTAATATTAAAAGAAAAGGAATAAAAATGGCATAAAGATGTGACTACTGCTAGGAAGCAGTAAAATCTATCGACCATTTATTTTCGGAAGTAATGATAGCAGCAGAAGTCTGGAAAGAGCTGGAGAAATTGAACCAGATAAGTAGCAAACAGAAATGGTTAATAGAAAAAATTAAAAAATGGGGAACTTACACTTCAAGAAGTTTGTTAGCAATTGGCTAACTCAAAATCTTCTGCATGTTGTTATTTGGAGTTTATGGAAAGCTCGAAACAAGAGTAGATTTGAGGGAATCAAAATGAACTCAGTTGAAATATTAAAAGATATTAGGAATGAAATCAGCAATATATCTAATATTAAACCCTTGAAAGGTGAGAAGATAGATATGGTTAGAAAACTCAAAAATACATGGTCACTCACTATTAATAAGACTAAGACACATAGGGTAAAAAGCATAAGTTGGAGTATGCCCCCGGAAGGAAAAATATCCCTTAACACTGATGGTAGCTTTAATCGGGATATAGGGGCAGCAGGAGGAGTAGGGGCAATAAGAGATTCTCAAGGGAGTATCATTAAAGCATTCACTCTTTCAGGTAAAGCTTCCTCTGCTCTTCACTTAGAAATTATTGTATTAAAAAAGAGTTGTATATCTATAAAGATCTAGGCATTAATAACCAACAAATACATGTAGATTCATTGACTTTAGTTAATTTGGTAATGAAAAATGTATCGTTATGGAAGTATGAGAAGGAGATTGAAATAATAAAAAATCTTGTTAATTAATTAAATGCAAATATTTTACATATTTATAGGGAGGCTAATGCGCTAGTAGACTACCTTGCTAGAATAGGAATGAGTAAAGGGGATATTGAGTATATAGAGGGGACTATGCTAGAAAAACTAAAGGGATTGGCAAGACTGGATAAACTTGCCTTCCCATACCTAAGAGTGAAAAGGTAGGAAATTCGCTCTTATTTAAGCCTAGAATTAAAAAATATATAGGTGAAAAATTGTAAAATCTAATAATGAATTTAATCGTTATGGAGGGGTATAGTTTGCTATGGGGAGGAATTTATGTCTCCGCACTAGATATAAAAAGATCTAAGAGGAAATATAAATAAAGATAAGATACAACAGTGGTCTGTTTTGGAATTGGCTCTTTATTTTGGTTTGCATTTTTGTGTTTTTCTGCAGCACATGAAAAGCAAGAAGATCTGACAGAAAGTCTGAACAAGTGTCTGTGTCAGTATATGTAATAGAGTCTGTATTGTATTGATGTTTGTAAAAGTCTATTTTTGGAATCATGTGTTATTTTATTTAAGTCAATAGGTACTAGGAACTATTAATGTCTAGATTAGGAATCGGGGAGAAGAGTTGCTGCACTAATCAGATCATAACCAGTCCAAGGGGGGGAAGAAGAAGGTGACTTCGGATTAAATGAATGGCAAGGGATTCGAGGAGCAGATAATGCCTCAAATTAGCACAATGGGAAAAACAGCAAAGAGGACTAAACGTTAGATTCAAGTGGATCAAACAAAAAGGTAAATAGAGGGAATAAGTTATACTCTGGAAATGCTTTATTTTCTTTGTTGTGGCAGGAATTTAGAGTTTATATATAAAATATCCAGCCAAAACAAGTGAAAGCAGGAATAAGGCAATATAGCACCTGATATAAAAAGTAGAGTGAAGCTAAATGGAAAAAGAAAAGAGAATAAAGATCAAGGAAAAATATGCAAAGGAAGGCCCAATTAGAAAGGAACCTAGATGTTATGTTTCAATTAGGAAATTTACATGTAAATTAAAAGTTTTATTTTTTGAAAATGGGAAAGGATGTAAGAGGGGAAAGGGTAGATGTAGCTTGTAAAAAGGGTATTGCTCTGCCAAAAGAAAGAGCTATAATTAATAAACAAATCTAAAAAGATATCTATCTTAATGTTTATCTATCTATCTATCTATCTGTCTAATAATATTTCTATCTCTCTAATTATATATGTATCTTTCTATCTATCTAATTGTCTATCTAATTTTATATCTATCTATCTAAATATCAATCTATTTATCTTTTTGTCTATCAATCTATTTATCAATCTGTCTATGAAAATGTCTATTATTCTATCTCTCAATCTATTTATTAATTATGATAGACTAATAGACATAAAGATAATTAAATAGTTAGACAAATAGAAAAAAAGATAGATAAACATATAGACAGATATAATGTTAGGTATTTAGTGAAATAGATTGATAGAAAGATAAACATATAGATAAATTGAAAGATTGACAAATTAATAAATAGACAAATAGATACATAGACATATAGACAAATAGAAAGTTAGACATATGGATAGATATATTGATAGAGACATATAAATAAAAAGATATACATATTGATGGATATACTATTTATATATATAGATAGATAGATATATTGACTTATAGACCAATAGATAGAAATAAAATTAGATATTTAGATGGATTGACAGATAAAAAGATAGATACTAAGATAGTTACATATATTAATAGATTAACATATAGACATATAAACAAATAGATAGATAGATAGTCATATAGCTAGATAGTTTAATAGATAGATATACAAATAGATATATTGATAGATAGATAGACAAATAAATAGATAGATAGATATATATATATATATATAGGCAGAAAAAAAGATATACATACAGACATATAGAAATATAGACGATTAGATAAATTGATTTATAGATAGAAAACACATAGACTTATAGAATGATAATCATAAAGGCATATAAAGAAATAAAGAGATAGTCATATAGTCAAATAGAGTGATAGATCAATATATAGATAAATACATATATAGATAGATAAAGAGATAGATAGATAGATAAATATATATAAAGATAGATATTAAGATACATAAATAGATATATAGATAAATAGATAAATAGATATATAGACATTTAAACACATATAAAGATAATCAGATAGATAGATAGACTTATAGACTAATAGAAAAATAGATAGTTAGATAGTTAGACAGATAAATAAATAGAGAGACAAATAGTTACTTAGTTAGAGAATTAGATAGATAGACACATAAATAGATATATAGATAGACAAATGAAATATAGAAAGAAAGGTAGTATTACCTATAGAAAGATAGAAAGATAGACAAATAGTTAGATAGATAGATTGATTAAATGTTAAATAGATAGATTATAGATAGACAGATTAGTAAATTGACAGACAGATAAATAGATAGATAGATAAACAGATAGATAAATAGGTAGATAAATAAAGAGACATTTAGACTTATAAACTAATAGACTTATAGACTAATAGACTAATAAATAGTTTAATATGTAGACATATAAATAGAAAGATTTATATAGAAATAGATAGTTAGATAGATAAACAGACATATAGATAGATATATAGATAGAATGATTGATTTAATGATAGATTGATAGACTCTTAGACATAAAGATAGTTAGATAGACAAATAGATAGAAAATTAGATAGTACATAGGTATATAGATTTAAACTTAGACATATAAAATAGATATATAGATAGGTAGGCATATAGAAATATAGATCAATAGAAAGAAAGATATGAAAATAGATATATATTTAGTTAGAGGGATCTAAATACCATATAGATAGATAGACAGATAGACAAATAGATAATCAAATAGATTAATAGATATATAGTCAAATAAAATAAGATAGATAGACAGATAGATAAATAGTCCTATAAGAAGATTGGTAGATATTAGAGAGAGATATATAGATATATAGATATATACGCAAATATATAGATAAATAGATAAACAGATAAACAATAGAAATTTTAGATTGACAAAAAGTTAGATATATAGAGAGATAGATATGCAGATAGATAGATAGATAGGTAGATATATAGATAAACAAATAATAGATACATAGAGAGATATATAAATAGACATATAGACAGATACACATAAAGATAGGTAGAATTATAGATAGATAGATAGATATATTGAGATACTGATAGATAGATAGATAAATAGATCGACAGATATATAGATTCAAAGATAGATATATAGTTAGATTTATAGATATACAAATAGAAGGATAGACAGATAGGTAGACAAATAGATAGAAATATAGATATATAGATATAAAAATAGATAGATAGATAGACTGATAGATAGATAGATAGGTAGATAGATAAATAAATAGATTAATAGATAAACACAAAAAAACATAGACAGATAGAAAAGAGACAGACAAAAAAATAGAATCATACATAGATAAATATATTTATAGATAGATAGTTAGATAGATAAACAAACATAAGATAGATAGATAGATACAAATAATAAACAAATAGACATATAGTGAGATAGATGATTATGCTAATAGGCAACTAGATAGTTTGATAGAAAGACAGATAGATAATTACACATAGACACACATATTAAATCAAAATAGATAGTTTTTGACATATAGTTATGTATAGATTTTTATATCTATCTATAAAAATATAGATTTGATTTTTCCATATAAGATATATATTTCTATCATATTAAATCAAAATATAGATTTTTATATCTATCTAGATAGACAGATATTTATCTGTCTATCTATCTATCTGACTATATGTATTTCTATCATTTTTGTTTTTCGTTCAATCTATTTATCTATTTGTCAATCAGGTTGTTTATAAATCTATCTTATTATTTGTATATCTATCAATCTATTTGTATATATATCTAGCTATTTATATTTCTATCTATTTATCTAACTATCTATATATCATCAATCAATAAATCTATCTAGCTATCTTTCAATCTATTTATCAATCTGTCAATCTATCTATCTATCAATTTGTCAATCAAACTGTTTATCTATATCTCTAACTATTTATTGATCTATTTGTCTATATATTTGTCTAAATATCTATCTATTTATCTATCTACCTATATATCTATCTATCTATCTGTATGTTTATCTATATATCTATCTATATATCAATCAATCAATCTATCTATCTATCTATCTATGTATCTATCTATCTATCTATATTTCTATATATCTTCCTATCTTTTTATCTTCATTTCTATCTATCTATTTGTCTATTTATATGTATACCTATATATCAATCTATATAATAATCTATCTATCTATTTGATATATTGCTATCTATTTATTTATCTATCTATCTATCTATATATCTATCTGTCAATATATTATTCTATTTATCTTTATATCAATATGTCTATCTTTTATCTATCTATCTATCTAACTATATATATATAAGTTTATCTATCTAACTAACTAACTAACTATCTATATATCTATCTGTATATCTATCTGGCTATCTATCTTTTTATCTATATGTCTATCTATCTATCTATCGATATGTATATTTGTCTGTCTATCTCTCTATCTAACTATCTATTTATTTGAGTATCTATCAATCTGCTATCTAACTTTTTATTTATCTATTTGTATATGTATCTATATATCTATTTTTCTACCTATCTATCTATCTATTTATCTATCTTTATATATACAAACTATCTATCTATATGTCTATCTAGCTATCTATGTATATGTCTAATAATCTATCTATATGTCTATCTATATGTCTATATATCTTTCTATTAATCTACACTTTATCTATCTATCAATCTAGAATTTATCTACAAATCAATCTATTTTTCTTTGTATATCAATCATTATATCAATCTATCTTTGAGTCTGTGTATCTGTCTACCTATTTATCTATCTATCTATTCATCTATCTACTTATCTATGTATTTATCTATCTATCCGTCTGTCTATATATCTATCGATCTATCTATCTATCTACATATCTATCTGCCTGCCTATCTATCCGACAATCTATATATCTATCTTTATGAAACTCTATCTATCTAATAATCTTCATATTTTGATTTAATATGTATACATAAACTATCTTATATGGAAAAATATATAAATATATTTTATATCATAAATTTCTAATTATCAATTTATTGATAATTACTAATATATTTATATCATAAAATATATAAATATATAATTACTAATAGAAATTTATTGATAATATAAAAATAGAAATTTATGTGTCTCAATAAATAGAAATTTATTGAGACAAATAGTTTATATATATAGATAGAGTTTATGACATCATAAACTCTATCTATATATATAAATATGTTTTTCTATGTGATTATACATATAGATAGATATAAAATAGAAAAAATTTGCATGTCTATCTATCTAAC
>JAREIK010000325.1:359854-535923 GCA_029783825.1 Sapria himalayana | reverse complement strand
TTGAATTTAAGTTTTATTTTTTGCCCCTACTAAATTTATAAGAATTAAACAATAGTGTAAGATCTTTACTATTAGATTTTAATATTATATTTTTATTATAATAATAAATATAACTTTTTTAATAATTTTCTAACTTTAAGTAATGATTTAAATTTTATAAATTATAAATTATATCAAATAATATCGAATTTATGCCTTTATAATTATTTCATAATATATTCATAAAAAATAAATTGAATTCTTATAAATAATTAACCTTAATATATTTATATATATTTATGAAATACTTTATTATAATATAATATTATTTTTTTTATTTATGAAATAATATCATTAATGTATCCACAAATTATAAATAATATAAAATGTTATGAATTCTGTATGGTTATACATTTATATACTTTTTTTATGGTTATATTAAATAATTTATTTTTTTAATAAATGAAATAATAAATGAAATAATATTAAATTCATTTCATTAATTTATAAATTAATATTACAAAAAATAACCATTAAAATTTCTTTAACTATTAACCATACATTTATTTATTTATGAAATAATATCATTTATGGTTAAATAAAAATCGATTTCATTTTTTTATTTAAATTAATTAATTTTTATAATTTTAGTTTACTTTTATATTTTTGTCTCTATTTTTTTTCTATATATTTACATCCATTTTTGTATTTATAGTTTCCATGAAATTTAAAAATGCTAAGGCATTCAAGCACTTAAATGCTATATCTTACCTTTGCAAAGAGGAGAGAGGAGAAGCGAAACGAGACTAAGGGAGCAACTTACAATTCTACCTCTTCTTATTACCAGGTAAGATTATCAATGGTATTCTTCTTTAGAATACTTATTACATTTCCCTCTCTCTCTCAGTTTGATTTTCACTAGCAGAGTTTGGTTTATAATGATTAATTAGTTTTAATTTTTTTTTCATTTTCTCCCAATTTTTCTTTTTCTTTCTTCTATTTTCACATCACTTATATGATTTTCAATCTCCAAACTGAGTGAAACAACATATGGTTAATGTAAACTTTGTTCTTTTAAAGATTAATTTTCTAGGCTTTTATGAATTTCAAATACAAAATGTATGCTTATTGTTTTCTGCTTTGGTAACTTATGAAAAAAAAATATGCTTATTGTTTTCTGCTTTTGTAACTTAAAAAAACACCATGGTTATGGGTTCTATTTTGATTGTCTTCAAAAATATTATAAACAGATAACATTATATAGAAATTTTTATACATTTATATAATCGTATGACATTATAGATAAATGTCTATACTTCAATATATATAAACATATAACATTATATATAAACATTGAAATGTTTATATAAACATATAATGTTATATATAAATATTTATACATATGTATAAATGTTTAAAAATATTTATACAGCATTTACATAACACTATCCATATATATAATTATTTATATAACATTTATATAACAAATAAAATGCATATACATATTTTTAAACATTTATATAACATATAAATTATTATATAAATAAATAATATTTATGATGTTTATATAAATGTGATATAGATACTATATAATATTTATAAAAGTGTTACATATATATATTTATATATATGTAGCATTTATAAAAATATTATAAACACAACATTATATCTAAACACTTGTATATTCATATAATTATATGACATTATATATAAAAGTTTATACTTTAATATAAATGTGCAACTAAGAGAATAGTGGTGTACAATATGACGCTTGCATATATACACAAGAGATGATCTCTATAATGTATATATCATATGAAGAAATGAAATATCATAAAAAGATATTAGTAGTTTTATCAATGAATGAGGCCGAGAGTATTATTGGCTATTGAGATAGACAATTCAATTATCATTGTCATTTAGGATTGTTCATATAACTCCTCTATCGTGATGCTTACTTTAAAGAAGTAAAGAAATCCTTTTTAAAAAATTGTTGTTGATATTTCTAATTTGTTATGTATTATAGTTTTTGTAACTTATTTTTTCACTTAGATGTATGATTATTAACTCAGAAGTTAATAATCATAGTATAAATGATTATTATTTGATTAATATTTTCTTTTTTTTAATTATTGAAATAGTTAATAAAAAATTATCCAAAAGCTTTTGTTATAGTAATATACAAGGTGAAATTTGGTTACTTTTGTCTTTTTTTTATTAATGAATTTATTTTTAGTCTTATTTTTATGAGTTATATTTTTAAGTAATTAATTTTTAATTTTATCTTTTTAGATAATGTTAAGATTATATATTTATAATAAGTAATTATTCCATCATTATATAATATTCATATGAGTAATATGATATATAATTTGATTAGTAATAGAGTATACCATTCTATTTTCTAAAAAATATGCATAAAGTATTTATATCCAAAATAGTAGATGTGTGGTGTATGTGAAGTTGCTTATTTAGTGCAGTCTATGTTTGCTTTACATGCATATTTTTTTTGTTTATAATGAAACAAGTGTACTATTATACTTTTGTACACAAAAAACTTCCCATTTTTTGTCACACATACAAAAAATTAGAAATTATCAAAGATAATATTGTAAAACTAAATTAAAACAAAAAAAAAAAATCAAACAAGATGAAACACGTCATTTAATTATGATTTTCAAAAATTTGATTCTGATCTAATGTTGATTCTGAAGATTATTACTGAGAATCAATATATCAAAGTAAAGGTTTTTAATTAAAATTGTTTATTAGATCATAAATCTCCATATGAAGAAATATCTTTAATATTAGTGTGATATTTTAGATTTAATGTTATTCTAGTAGTATATTTTTTGATAAATTCAACATTTAGCAATACAAAATTAATGATAAACAAAAATCGAAAATTTTCATTAATGCATAATATACTACTCTTGATATATGATACTCTTGATATATCATATGTTTTACTTTTATTTTTTTTTTCTTTTTAGCTATTTTAGATTTAGAACATGATAATAAATTTTTTTGTGTAGATGATGATACTCTTGATATATGATACACACACACACAGTTTTTTGTTTGTATATATGTGTATCATTGTATTTTTAGTCATTTATATATTTGCAACTTTTTGTTTTGGTGTAAAATTAAATATGAGTAAATTAAATAATTTTTTATAAAAGCTTTTAATTAAAAGTGATTTGCAATTATATCCATGTAATCGTTTGATGAAATTAATTAACCTATTTTAGAAGCAAGTGATGTTACCATTTGGTTGATTTACTCGTTAATTATTTGGGCATTGTGAAAAAATAGTCCTCACGAGCTGTTCTTGCCAAAATGCAGTTTTTTATAATATCTAATCGGAAAAAATATATAAGTGATGACCATATCTATAATTTTTGCTAAATTAATAAGTTCCCATCCTTCGTATTGATTAGGTATTAATTGATTTGTATGTAAGTTTTCTTTACCAAACTATCTTTTGATTGTAGTCTTCCGCAAATTATGTTAATGTTAATGCCTGTAATTGTTTGTATCTCTAATCAGTCCATATTAAGAATGCTAGGAATGTGTAATTGTAACTTGTTACACATCTATGTTTTCTAGTGGAATACTTTGTATGATATGTTCTCTAGTCCAAATCTACCTTTGTTCATGTCTAAATTCTTCATTAATAAATTTACCAAGAGTTATTGGAATTGGATCTTCATTCCATTAATTTTTTCTTTACTATTTATTTAATATTCAAAGATTGAGTTGAATCATAGTAGAAATTTTGCTCTTTGATCTTCATTGAAAAGTGAGAAGCTAATTCCTTCAAACTTTCAATTCCTTTTTTTTTGCTTCCTTTTCTTGTCCTTTCATGTGGTTTTCTCCCTTCATCAAGCAATAGCATTATATCTTTTAATATTTTACATGCTAATAAATGTTATGTAGAATTTGCAAATGCATTGCTTAGATATTCATTATATTTTATCTTTGCATATTCATTTGTAAGTTATTTTATTTAATTATTAGTATTATTTGAAGTCATTGTATGTTTCATTCAGATCATTTGTGGATGTACAAAATGAGTTCAGATCATGATGTAAACACTATTAGATACCATGTTGCTAAATATGACTTTGTACCAAATTATTTTGTTTGGATTTATCATGGAAAAGGTACAATGGCTCTAAATATTGACCAAAAAGAGGATATTGAATCATATGTATGTAGTGAAGAAGCATCAAACACATACCATAGAATGGTCATGGATGCTGCTGGTGTTGACTTCAATGTAAATTGCATGGATGAATCACCTAATCCTGAAGCTTAGAAATTTTAAGATATGCATAACGCTGCAAATAATGAGTTGTGGCCTAGTTGTAAAACACATTCACAGTTGTAACTTGTGGCTCAACTTATAGGGATGAAGTTAGAAAATCATATGTATGAGAAATTATTTGATCTGGTGACAGAATTGATGAAGGAGATTATTCCGGATAATAATTTGGTCACTAATAACTTTTACAACACTAAGAAATTACTACGAGGTATGGGTCTACTAGTGGAAAAAATTGATTTTTTTAATGGATGTGTGTTATATTGGGGTGGTGATAGTGATTTAATTAGCTATAAGTCTTGTGATCATCCTCGGTTTAAGAAGGCACCTCGGGTTGCAGATATGCGACATAAGATGAAAGATGCATTTAAGAAGATGTATTACTTTTCTTTAATTCTTCAATTGTAGAGACTTTATGCATCCAATGCTACAACACATAATATGAGCTAGCATCCTGAGCATGAGATTGAAGAAGGGGTGATGCGTCACCTATCAGATTCACTTTCATGGGAACATTTATATCATATACATCAAGATTTTGCAGCTGAAAGTCAAAATATGAGATTGGGTCTCTACATTGATAGTTTTCAGCCATTTGGCCAATCTAGATAATAGTATTCAAAATGGCCAGTGATAGTGATACCTTATGATTTGCCTCCATGATTGTGCATGAAGGATCAATATATGTTTCTGTTAATATTGGTTACGGGGCCAAAAAATCCGAAAGACATATTGTATGTTTTCTTATAGCCTCTTATAGTAGAGTTAAATTATTTGTGGGATGTTAGCATGAATACATATGACATCTCAAAGAAACAAATTTTATTATGCGGGCATGCCCTTATGTGGATGGTAAGTGATTTTCCAATATATTCAATATTGTCTGGTTGGAGTAATGCAAAAAAATTAGCGTGCCCATATTGCATGGAATAGTCTGATGCATTTACCCTCAAATTCAATGCTATACAATCATGGTTTGATAACCACCATATGTTTCTACATACAAATCATCCATTCCACAAAAATAGCACTGCATTTTGAAAAAATAAAATAGTGATGATAGTTGCATCAGCTGTTCATTCAGGAGATGATATCTTGACAGAGATTAAGAGTTTGGGTCTGAAGAAGGTAATTGAAATGGATGCTACTGCAACTAATAGACCAATATGCAAAACATTTGACTGGAGAAAATGTAGTATTTTTTGGGACTTCCCCTAATGGAAGTCCAATTTAATTCGTCATAACTTGGATGTAATGCTTATTGAGAAAAATATGTTTGACAATGTTATCAACATTGTCCTTAATGTAGACGAAAAAACAAAAGGATACTTTAAAATCAAGATAAGTGTTGAATGATTACTTTTGGCGCATCCTGATTTGAAATAGAACAAGGCTACGAGAAAATACCCTAAAGCTTATTACACACTTGATAAGAAGGCAAGACAGATATTGTTTGAATGGGTTAAAAATCTGAAATTTCCCTAATGGATATGTGTCAAATATGAGCAGATGTTTAGATATGAAGAATCTTAAGTTATTTGGAAAGAAAAGTCATGACTGTCATGTTTTTATGCAGAGATTAATACCAATTGGTTTCAAGTTAAATACTTCCTCTAAGTATTTCGAAGGTCCTTACAGAATATAGTTTGTTCTTCAAACATCTAACTACAACCACAATCAAAATATATTGAAATGGTGAGACAAGAGAATGACATACCTTTCATTCTATGTAAGCTTGAACGGATATTCTCACTGAGCTTTTTTGACTCAGTGAAGCATTTACTAGTCCATTTAGCATATGAAGCAAGGATAGCTAGGATAGTACAATACAAGTGGATGTATCCTTTTGAGAGGTAAATAAATATAAGTAGTTGTATTTTATTATTTCAAGCATAAATTAATATTGTAATTTTATTTAATTTAAACCCAACATAAAGGTTGTAGGTATCTTCGTAAGTTGAAATTGAATGTTAGAAACAAGGCAAATGTTGAAGGTTCAATTTGTAATGCATATCTAGTAGAAGAAGCATCATGTTTTTGTTCATATTATTTTGAGGATCATGCCAATACAAAGAATATAAATGTGCCTCTAAATGATGATGGTCATGTGTTGTTAGATGAAGTATACAAAGCTATATTGAGTATGTATAGCCAAAATGGTTGCAGGTTTAATCATAGTTTAATTTTGTCCTGAATAGCAATAATTAAAATTTGATATCCATTATTCTTCCTCTATTTATATTTGTGTAGCATTTATGTTGAGCAGTTAAAACATAGGCAACCAACCATTTCCCACCATGAGGTCAATTCTATGCTTAAAATAGAATTTTCGAATTGGTTCAAGAACTATATGAGAATTATTAAGCTTTAATTTTTTGAATTATATGATTTATTAGTATCTTTTAGTATTTAACATAATTTGTTGAATTTATGCAATAGACAAATGATCCTTCAAATGGAGATTCCAACATATTCATACAGAATCTAAGTAAATGCCCATTTAGATATGTGACAACCTATCCTGTGTATTTTGTAAATGGATATAAATTTCACACATTAGGACATAGTTCTTCTAAAGTAGCTATGAATAGTGGTGCATGCATTAAAGGCTCAAGTTGTAGTACAGATGAGATTGATTATTTTGGTCAACTCATAGAAGTTATTGAGTTGTACTATCTTGGACTCTAAAATAATAGGATTATATTATTAAGATGCAAGTGGTTTGATCCTACACAAAATGTGGGTACAAATATTCATTCGGATTATAAGCTATTGGATGTTAACCAAAAATACAGATTTAATTGACATGAGCCATTTTTTATGGTAGTTCAAGCCACTCAAGTATATTATTTTACATATTAGAGTTTATCTCGTGATAGGAGTGATTGGTGAGCCATTTGTAAAATCAAAGCTTGGTCAACTTTTAAACAACCAACATCTAAAGAAAGAAGTGAAAACCTAGCTATTGCACCATTATTTCAAGAAGATTAAATAAATAATATTGAGCCCGTGCATGTAGATGAAGATCTAGAAAACTTATGTGACTTGAATGGTGGCCAAATAGAAATTGAAGATGATCATTTTCTATCTAAAGATGAGTTGGAACTTCCATCAGAATTAGATGAAATGCTAGAAGATCCATTAGAGGATGATAGTGATGCTAATAATTAAGCTGTTATAATTGTATTAGAATATTATAGTTTCAAAGACTTTTTATATTTTGTTAAAATCCATTGGTTTGTATTATTCTAAAACACATGGTTGTTCATCATACAATATCAATTTATATTTTCATTATATCTCTAGTATTTGTTTTATGTTTTTATTTTTTGTACAACAAATGGTGCCTAAAGAACGTCAGCATGGTGGAGGTAGAGCTGGATGTAGAAATGGATGAAATTCATCTAGTATTTTACATCATATTATAAAATTAGTACCATCTCATACCCACCATATCCAGACTTCAACATCAACATCACCATCAACATCACCATCAACATCACCATCACCATCATTGACACCTTTACCATCACTTTTATTAGATATAAGGCTACCACCCATTTTCTATCCTGCACACAGTTTTGATCAATCACCATCTTCTACACCACATTTTACACTAATAGTTCCCTCATATATAGCACCATCGACATCATCAAATGTTGTGCATTCCTCTACATACAGTGCTAAGTTAGTAATAGAGATTGTGGATGATAGGTATATGAAATATGTAAATATTACTTGAATAAAAAAATATGATGTTCCTGTTAGTGGTTTTGTTTTTATATATAGTTATAAATTACTCGTTTTCAATGTTATTTATTTATTTTTTCAATGAATTACTCGTCTTGTTTTTTGAATATGAATTAATCATTTTTATAATTACAAAGTCTTTCAAGAAAATGATTGATTCTAAAGCATTCTAATGTAAGAATGTTTCTAAATCGACAAGAAAGACTAATATTAATGATTTCCAGGTAAAAATAAAGAAACAAAAGCATTAAAAATTAATTATCTAATTAGTTAACTATTCTATTAGTTATTATTCAAGCATTAAATAATTATGTCCTTGTTATTAATATAGTTTTTTTTTTGAATTTTCTATATATAGAATCAGTGCACATGGACACAAAAATTTGATGGACAGATAAAGTCATTGTGGGAGAGCAAAGCTGTTGAATGGTACTCATATTTTGTCCATAAATTAAATATTCTAAAAGATAGGGCTGATTTTATACCTGAGGATGAGTGGCCCGAGTGGCTTAAGTATTGGGAGGAGCCAGATGTGAAAAAAAATCAAAGATAGCCAGTAAAAACTGATGGACTGAGGTAGGTAGTCCATGTACAAGTAAGTCTCGCCACATAGGAGGGTCAAAGTCGAGCATTGAACACGCTCGAGATTTGCTACAATTTATAAGTTTAAACATTTATATATTTAGAAGTTGGCCTAATAATCCAAATAAATTAAATATGTGCATGGTTTTATTATTTTAGATAAAATTGTCTAACATATGATATTTTTTTACTTAACTAATACATACTTTAGGCTGGAGAATTGGGTCGAGATCCTAATTTTTATGAGATTTTTAGGAAGATAGATGTGAAGAAAGTAGATGAGCAGTTTGTTGACATGTCTTAGATAATTGATGTAAGAATCTGTTATAATAATAAAATTTTAGAATACTATAGTAAATTTTGAAAGTTGCGTGGAATAAAAAATATTAGAATTATTTTATGTATATCTAGAATAGAATTGTTTTCTGTTTTATCATAGGAATTCATGGAGGAACGTGTGATAGCTACTTCTCAATGAGTTGAGGGTTCTATGGATCTTCAACCAATTGACTATGATCCTATCTATTTTGAGACTATAAGAGGTCAGAAGAAGTAGTGAGTGTGTGGCATCAACTCGAAGGGAGTGACATTTTGTTGTAGTAGTCATGCTTCTAATTCTTCTATCACAGTAGTTGTAGATGAGGCGGTCAAACATCAAGTAAAGGAAACAAATGAACGTTTTGAAGTTATGGAGACAGAAATGAAAGAAAAGGATGAGCAAATTACTCATTTGAAGGAAGAAATGCATGAAATGAAAGAAAAGAAATATGAGCAGATTACTCATTTGAAGGAAGAAATGTAGGAAATGAAAGAAGAGAATGATGAGCAGATTACTCATTTGAAGGACAAAATGCAGGAAATAAAAGAAGTGAATGATGAGATGAAAGAAAGTAAGATTATAATGCAATAGTAGATGTCCTATATGGAATCATTGTTAACAGCCTTGACATGACAGAAAGCATTCTGAGTTCCAGTAGCAAAACCACACAAGAGAGGCTAGCAAAAACGCACCAACTAATTATCAAGATGATTTTATTTTAAATGATGAGGAAACTATGTTATGTTTTTGTTTTAACCATGTAACTTTTGTATCAGAATTATTTTTGAACTATTTTTGGTTTTTGTTTATTTTAAATAATAAGGAATCAAAGAAAAGGCAGAAAGAAGATGAGATAGGAAAAAGTTGTTGAGGGTTAAATATGTCATGGTGAAGTCAAATTGTTATGTGTCTAAATAAATATTCATGCTTCACAACTTTAGATGATGAATCAAATCTTAGAGAGAAACAAGAGAAGAAGTAAACTTCTAGATTTCTGGCTTTATGTTCCTCTTTCATATGATCTCATAAATTTTATTGGTGCAGGTGAAGATGCATTATCTCGTTCTAATGCTGTAAAGAAGATATGAGACTATATTAAAAAAATAATCTACAGGTATGCCAACATCTATCATCTACACCTCCCCCCCTCCCCCTCCTCGATGAGAATCCATGGCACTGTTCTTAAATTTCAATTAATCATTAAATGTTCTTATTTTTTAAAAGGGTCCATTAGAAAGGCAGAGAATAATATGTGATGATAAGTTGAAATAGTTACTCCCAAGAAATTCTTTCACTATGTTTGTAGCCTCAAAGCTCTTATCTCTTTACTTTATGAAGAAGGAATAGTGAGCAACTAGCAGGCACATGTTTTTTGCCTGTGTAGCTAAATATGAAGAAATATATGTGGTGGCATCGTTATTCTTCTCCAATGCCTTCTCTTGATCTATTATTAGGCATCTCTTCTTTTCTCCACTTTCATGGCTTAATTCTTCTACACCTCATTCTTCATCAAATCCATCAAAAAAACATAGGTATTCTCTTCTACAAACATGATTGTTGCTATTGTTGCTTCTTTGAATAGAATCTTCTCCTGTTGTTGTTGTTGTTGTTGGTATTTTTTTGTTGTAGATGGGCATACTGAAATGAAAACACAAATGGAATCAAAGCTGGCAAATCTCTTCATTAGTGGAGAGAAATGAAACACCCCTGAACCAGATCGGAGAAATATCAAAGGATGCAAATAGGGGAGCACCATGTAAGACGGACAAGGCATAACATTTATCTTGCCTCATAGTTCACAAGAATTTTTGTGCACAAAGGCAGACAAGTTCACCATAAGTAACTTGTACAACCACTTCCTTTGGTCCATTCAATATTTCTTCTTTTTTTTTCCTTTCTGCTCACTCTATGTCCATTTAAATCAGGAAAAAAATGGTTTGATGGAAAAAATAGTAGTAGAAATACATGCTAGAGAATCTGTAGGCTCCGCTACGTCTAGCCTTTATAGAAAGCAGTAGCAAGGGGGGACATTATTTATGTTATTTGTAAGTGATAATCACTACCTGGATCTCATTTTGCTGCATACAATCTTCATGATCAACTAAACTAATTTTGAAATATTATTGAATTGGTATATGGTATTCATAGTTAATAATATTCATTTGGTATATGATATTCAAAACCCAAAAATATTTCATAACAAGTGTTATATATTATATGTATGTATATATGCTTGACTATATATTTAATATTATATATCTATATATCTATATATATATATATATATATACAAATGTATATATACATAAGTTTAGTTAAAAATTGATGTTGAAGGTGATGGTAATATTTATACATAGTCAAATATAATTTTGTATATATGTGCATATATATATTATGGTATATATATTTATATATATATGTGTGTAACTATACATATATGGTAATGTTTGTATGCACACACACACACACATATATGTGCATAGATATTGTAGTATTATACAAAAGGTATAAGTTGTATTAAATAATTTGACCATATATTTATCAAAATATAACTTTTTTATTTATTTATTTTGATTTGATTGACTAGTTTAATTTTCATACAGATATGGTACTACAAAATTTCCCTTACAAAGCTTACAGAAGTGAAGGGACATTAGAATTGGGTCAAAGTTATAGGCGAATATCTCACTTTCCCTTGTAGTGACACCCAATTCAAAAATGGAGCCCGACACTACATCGACTTTATCAATGAGGTCATTCTTTCCCTAATTGTATAAACATAGAAACTAGCATTTCTCTAGACATGATGCGGAGTGACTAGAAAAGCTTTGTCGCAGTAGAAAGTTGGTGACCAGATGAGCTGTGGGAGAGAAAGCAATGCCAATTTCACAGACAAACTATACTTTATGCATTACCGTAAGATACATTGATGAAGAAGAAGAGATGACCCATACAATTCATCGTGTGTTGGAACGACAGGAACAAGGAAGTTGCCAAGGGGTAGAAACATATATACCTATGTTATATTTTGGTTTAGCTATGTAACATATTGTATCACAATAATTTATTAACTACTTTTAATTTTTGTAATTATAAATAATAGTTTATAGTATATATTTTTATTTAATTTAATATATACATTTTAAAATATGTAAACAAATTTTTTCTAAAAAAATAAAATTGTAAAAATAGTTTTGGAATGAAAATAACTATAGATTTTTTCCTCGCTAATTTAGCTATGGAATTTTCTGTATATATTTAGTTGAAAAATATTAATTACTATTCTTAATTACAATCAAAACTAGCAATGGAAAAAATATAATTAGCTAGGGAATTTTTGTCGTTCAAAAATTTGCGAAGGAATTTTTTTTTCTCTTTAATATTTTTCGATGAGAACTTTAACTTGGGATAATTTCCATTGTAATTTCGTCGTTATTATATTTTAGCAATGAAAAAAGCCCAAATAGCAAGAAAAATGTCCCTATCTATTTGGGGTTTTTTTGTAGTGTTAATCTTCTTATTATTCTAATTTTTTATAATTTTATTATTCTAATTATTCTTATTTATTCTTATTATTATTATTATTCTTCTTATTTTTATTATTATTCTTATTTTTATTATTATTCTTATTTTTCTTATTCTTCATATTATTATTATTATTCTAATTCGTCTTATTATTCTTATTCTTCTTATACTTATTATTATTATTATTCTTATTCTTATTCTTATTCTACTTATCCTTCTTATTCTTTTTATTCTTCTTATTCTTATTATTTTTCAATTTCTTATTATTTTTCAATTTCTTATTATTCTTATTATTATTATTATTATTATTATTATTATTATTATTATTCTTCTTCTTCTTATTCTTCTTATTTTTCTTATTATTCTTCTTCTTCTTATTCTTCTTATTCTTCTTGTACTTCATATTCTTCTTATTCTTCTTGTACTTCTTATTCTTCTTATTCTTCTTGTACTTCATATTCTTCTTATTCTTCTTATTCGACTTATTCTTATTATTCACTTATTCTTCTTATTCTTCTGATTCTTTTTATTCTTCATATTTTTCTTATTCTTCTTATTCTTTTTAACTTCTTATTCTAATTATTCTTTTTTAATTTCTTTTTCTTCTTTTTCTTCTTCTTCTTCTTCTTATTCTTATTTGTCTTATTCTTCTTATTCTATTTATTCTTCTTATACTTTTTATTCTTCTTATTCTTATTATTCTTTTTATTTTTTTTTATTTTCTTATTATTATTATTATCAGTATTATTCTTATTCTTTTTATTCTTTTTATTCTTCTTATATTTATTCTTCTTGTACTTCATATTATTATTATTATTATTCATCTTATTATTCTTATTCTTCTTATTATTCATATTCTTCATATTCTTCTTTTTATTCTTCTTCTTATTTTTCTTATTCGTCTTATTCTTCTAATTTTTCTTATTCGTCTAATTCTTCTAATTTTTCTTATTCATCTTATTATCTTATTGTTCTTAATTTTCTTATTTTCCTTTTTCTTCTTATTATTTTTATTCTTCTTATTCTTCTTATTCTATTTATTCTTCTTATTCTTGTAATTATACTTATTCTTTTTATTCTTCTTATTATTCTCATTCTTCTTTTTTTTCTTTTTCTTCTTTTTCTTGTTATTTTTCTTTTTATTCTTATTTTTCTTATTTATCTTATTCTTCTTATTCTTTTTATTCTTTTTATTCTTTTTATTCTTTTTATTATTATTCTTCATTTCATTCTTCTTCTTATTCTTCTTATTCTTTTTATTTTTTTATTGTTCTGATTCTTCTGATTCTTGTGTTTATTCTTATTCTTCTAATTCTTCTTATTCTTCTTATTCTCATTATTCTTTATATTCTTCTTATTCTTCTTAATTTTATTGTTCTTCTTATTTTTCTTATTATTTTTAATTTTTTTATTCTTCTTATTCTTATTATTTTTAATTTTTTTATTCTTCTTATTCTTATTATTCTTCTATTTATTCTTATTTTTTTTATTCTTCTTTTTCTTCTTATTTTTCTTATTTATCTTATTTTTCTTTATCTTTTTATTCTTTTTATTATTATTCTTCTTTTCATTATTATTCGTATTTTTCTTATTCTTTTTATTTTTTTTTAATATTCTAATTCTTCATATTCTTATTATTCTTCATATTCTTCTAATTCTTCTTAATTTTATTATTCTTCTTTTTCTTATTATTCTTCTTTTTATTCTTATTCTTCTTTTTTTTATTCTTCTTTTTCTTCTAATTTTTGTTATTCTTCTTATATTTTTATTGTTCCCTATTTTCTTATTTTTCTTTTTGTTCTTATTATTTTTATTCTTCTTATTCTACCTATACTTCTTATTCTTATAATTATTCTTATTCTTTTTATTATTCTTATTATTCTTATTCTACTTATTTTTATTTTATTCTTATAATTCTTATTTATCTTATTCTTCTTAACCTTTTTATTCTTTTTATTCTTCTTATTGTTATTATTATTATTATTCTTCATCTTCTTATTATTCTTCTTGTTCTTTTTTTTATTCTTCTGATTCTTCTGATTCTTCTGATTATTCTTATTCTTTTGATTCTTATAATTCTTCTGATTCTTCATATTCTTATTATTCTTCATATTCTTCTTATTCTTCTTATTCTCCTTAATCTTATTATTCTTATTATTCTTCTTATTTTTCTTATTTTTCTTATTCTTCATATTCTTCATATTATTCATATTCTTCTTATTTTTTTTCTTCATATTCTTCTTATTTTTCTTATTCTTCTTATTTTTCCTACTCTTCTTTTTCTTCTTATTCTTATTATTATTTTTATTCTTCTTATTCTTATTTTTTTCTTATCCTTCTTATCTTTCTTATTTTTTTTATTCTTCTTATTAGTCAGATTCTTTTGATTCTTCTTATTATTTTGATTTTTATATTTTCTTATTCTTGTTATTCTTATTATTTTTATTATTTTTCTTATTCTTCTTATTCTTATTATTCTTTTTATTCTTATTTTTCTTATTCTTTTTAATCTTTTTATTCTTCTTAATCATCTTATTTTTCTTATTATTTATACCATTTGATAATTACACATCTACACAATTACTAAGAGATTTAAGACCAATCTCTGTCTGTCTGGCTAGCCCAGAAATATCTTCATGCTATAACTTTGGGCATGGTCTAATATCCATGGCTTTTATGACCTGCATTGGTAAGCAATGCATGATGATGACTAGACCAGCCTGAGCAATTATATATTCAAACATGTGTGTGTGTGTGTGTAACTGGGTGTATGTATGACAATATATACATGTCTACAAATAAATATATGCACCCACTTATGTATATACTTGGTATATACGTATGTATATACTCGGTATTTTCATACATATATACTCGGTATTTACGTATGTATATACTCGGTATTTACTTATGTATATACCTAGTATTTACATATGTATATACTCGGTATATACATATATACTTAGTATATATTTATGTACATACTCAATATATACATATGTATATACTCGGTATATAGATAAATATATTTTGCAATATATATGTACGTATATACTACATTATTATATATATGTATATATAATCACATAGCCTCAGATGACCCACACACATGTATTTTCATGCAAATACACATACCATCGAAGACAATAGAAGGAAATAATCTAGGACTTAAAAAACACACATATAGATCTCTAAGGCATGGTCAGAATCTTCTAGTTATTTGTCCTCTTGTACTCCACACAGATAGAGAACACTGTTACACCTATGAATGGAGCATAACATAGTACATTTACAAACCAATAAAGAACACAACTCTATGCCACTGATAAATAGATAGACTAGCACATGCAACACCAACTACCATTTGCTAGAAATTTCACTCAACGAGATAATCATGAGCTTTTTTTTTAATATTACCGAATCAAGATTACTCCAATATTTCCAGTGAAAAGCCCATCATAATCTTCTTTTATGTTGCCCAGCTTCACACATCAGTCAATAGTTAATTATAAGAAAGTTAGAAAGTGTCAAACAAAAGGGAAATGGAAGTTGAAATGACAACAGGCTGCTTGATATTGAATTTTTCCATACCTGTAAGTTCAGTTAGGAATCGTAATGGCTTTTAATATTTCAACAGTTTAATTCCATCGATGCCCGATAAAAAGTAGTCGTAAATATGAACTGCGACAATGCAGATCAGCACAAAATAAGTGTCAAGAAGAAACCTACATTTGCATGAGACAAGAATTTTTTTCATTCATTTCACATCTTCAGAAGCTATGGTGCTGTTCCCAGCACCAGGAGGACCAGCCATGCCTTTTACATACCTATAATAGACTATAACTCTACCCAAAATATTCAGGGACACACAAACATATTCACATATATATAAAAAATAGTAATTATAGACATAAACAAACACAAATATAAGTTGATAGTCATACAACTTCAACAAATATCTAAAAGGTATCTAGTAATCACTACAAGAAAAATTCGTTTTAGCTAGGGAATTTTAACTAGGGATCAATCCCTAGCTAAATTGCAATGGATTAGCTAGGAAATAACAAGGGATTAATGTTTTTTTTCGAAAAAAAAATAGCAACGGATTAGCGACAGATTAGAGACGGAAAATTTTTCGTAAATTCCGTAAAAAAAGTAGGAGATTTAGCAACAAATTAGCGACGAAAGATTTTGGTAAAATCCGTTCAAGAAAAGCATGGTTTTTAGCGATGGAATTAGCGACAGATTAGCTACGAAAAATTTTCATAAATTCTGCTCAAGAAAAGCATGGAATTTACAGACAGATTAGCGACGAAATATCTCTCGCTAATACAAGCCATTATTTAGCGACAGATTTAGTGAGGAATTTTCCCTCACTAATAATATTCATCATTTAGCGACGGATTTAGCGACGGAATTTTCCTTGCTAATAAATTCTGTTATTTAACGATGGATTTAGTGACGGAATTTCTCTTGCTAATAAAATGGATTATTTAGCGACGGATTTAGTGACAGAATTTCACTTTCTAAAAAGAAGTATAAGAACAAGAAGTAAATGAGGATAAACCATGATAGAAAAAAAGAACATAATGAACAAGAATAAGAAGAACAAAAGTAATAGTGGAAGAAAAAGAATAAAAAGTAGAATAATAATAATAATAAGTAGTAGAAGAAAAATAAAATATAAGAAGAAGGATACGAATAAAATGAAGAAGAAGGAGAATAAGGTGAAAAAGAAGAATAAGAAGTAGAATAATATGAAAATAATGATGCATATAATCAAAAAGAAGTAGAAGAAAATGAAAAAGAAAAAGAAAAATAAAAAAGAAAAGGTAGAAAAAAAATAATAGGAAGAAGAAGAAGAAGATCAATCATAATAAGAAGAAGAAGAAAAAGAAGAAGTAAAAGAGGAAAAAGAAGGACTTGAAGAAGAAGAAGAAGAGGAAATAGAGGCAGAAGATGATGAAGGAGAAGCAAATGAAGAGGAATAAATGGAAGAAGAGGAATAAGAAAAAGAAGAATACTAAGAAGAAGAATAGATCAAACAAGAATAAGAATAAAAAGAAAAAAATAAGGAGCATAAGAAGAAGTAGAAGAAAATTAATAATAAAAACAGGAAAAAACAAAAGAAGAAAAATAAAAATAAAAAGAAAAAAAAAGAAGTAGTAGTAGTAAAAGAAAAAAGAAGAAGAGAAAAGAAGAATTGGAAAAAGAATAAAAAGAAGAACACGAACAACAATAAGTGCAAAAGATGTGGAAGAAGAAGAAAAAATATGAAGCAAAAAAAGAATAAGTTAAAAAAGAAAAGAAGAAGAAGATGATGATGATGATGATGAATAAGTAGAAAAAGAAAAAGAAAAAAAAGTAGAGGAAGAAGAAGAAGACGAAGATTAGGAAGGAGAAAAAGAACAAGAAGAAGAAGAAGAACAAGAAGAAGAAGAAGAGTAAGAAAAAGAATAAGAGGAAGAATATGAAGAAAGGAGAAGAAGAGCAAAAAGAAGAATAAGAGGAAGAATATCAATAAATAATAAGTCATTTGCTTCTATTTTAAAGGGGACCGCGCCGATTTCACGCTCTCACGGGAACAAAAACGGACATCCGGTGCTCATCTTCTCAACAGAAGAAACAAAAAGGCTCATGGAACCATTTGAACACATGCTCATCGGGAAGTTCTCCCACGGTAGACCTCGCACAAGTGAAGTCCAAAAATTTATCGCCTCTTTGAAGCTAAATGGTAAGGTGAAGTCTGCAGACTTCGATGCTAAACACGTCGTGCTGCAATGCTCTCTACTGGAAGACTATTATCTTCTATGGCAGAAAGGTTTATGGCAGGTAGATGAATTCCCCATGCGAGTTTTGAAGTGGACAAAAAATTTCACTCCACTGGAAGAAACGCCCATAGTCCCGGTATGGTTTACATTACCGTATCTTCCATTATATTTATTCAGTGCACACTCTCTATTTGCTATATCATCGTGTTTGGGAAAACCTATGCTACGGGATGAGGCCACTGTCGCCATGTCCAGGCCGAATAAAGCTCGAGTATGTGTCGAGTATAATCTTCTGTCTCAGCCGCCTGGTAAGATATGGATATGCAGTGGGGAAGGAGAAGAGGCCGAGGGGTATTGGAAAATAGTCATTCCCGAAAACATGCCATCTTACTGTTCTGGCTGTAAGAGGCTCTGGCATGACACAACTCAATGTAAGGCGGGTGTAGAGGTGAAGGATGAGGCTACTCAGCTGGAAGATAGAGGCAGGAAGACCACCAAATGGATAAGAAAGAAGGATGAAACCATTTACAGAAAGTTACATGAAGAAGATAATAAACGCCCGAATGGTTTAGAAGAGTTGGAGGAGAATGGTAGGAAAGATAAAATCATGTATAAAGAGGCTAACACGACTGAAAAATAGGATGTAGAGATAAGTAAAGAGGAAGGGGGGAATGGGGATGCAAATGATGGATGGAAGGAGGTAAAACACAAGTGGAAACATTCTAGAAAAACTAAAACCAGAATAGTTTTAAAAGAAAAACTTGAGAATTATAACTGGTCAAATGATGATCTTCTGGACTTTCTAGAAGATGAATCAATTATCTTCAGCTGTCCCTCAATAAATAAGGATGAAGAATCGCAAGAGGAGAATCTCGAAAAAGCTAAAGATGACTTATTAATATACAACGAAGATTGGGAAAAGCTTTCGAGAAATCAAGCTATGGAGGCCATTAAACGAATGGCTATGGAACTAGGGAAACAAGTTAAATATAATGAGATAAGGCAAGAAATTTTTAATACTCCTAAAACCCCAAGGAATATTAAGAATTATGCTAATATGGTCTATGATTCGAAGTGCACAACTAGAGCTCAAGCTAAACTAGGCTTTAATGGATAGATGTCTATATTGGAATATTTGAGGGGTCGCTTATAACCCCACGCCAAACAGGTTAAAACAATTAATTAAAATATTTAAGATATCTTTAGTTGTTATTGCTGAACCAATGGTACAACACGATCAATTAACTAAATATAGTGAAACTTTAGGGTTTAAAAATGCGTATGCCAAACTAAATAGTAAACTCTGGATTATGTGGTATAATAAGCTGGAAATTGAAATATTAAAAGATACAGAACAAATAGTTCATTTTAAACTAAACAAGCAAACATATCAAATAATTTCGGTAGTTTATGCTAAAAATGATAAAAAATCTAGGTTAACTCTATGGGAGGAGATGAAATACATTTCAAAAAGAGACTCCCCTTGGATTATAGGAGGAGATTTTAATATAGTTAGAAGTCCATGTGAGAAGAAAGGAGGAAAATCACCAGACACGATAGCTATGACTCAATTTAATGATACAATAGCTTCTACCAATTTAATGGATATAGATTTCATAGGTTCAAGATACACCTGGTGTAATAACTGATGGAAGAGAGGAGCAATCTGGATAAGGCTAGACAAGGTCATGTGTAATTCTAAATGGGTAACCTCCCAAGGAATTACCGGGCTGAGACACTTAAATAGAACCTGTTCTGACCATAGCCCACTGCTAATTACAATACATAAGAGCCATATAGTCACACCTAATTTTAAATTCCAAAACATGTGGGCTAAGCATGCAAGCTTTGAAGGACTTGTGAAAGAGTCCTGGCTAGAACCAGCTTTGGGAAAGCCAATGAAAGCCCTTGTGATCAAGCTTTTAAGATTAAAAAAAAGTTTAAAAATATGGAATAAAGAGGTCTTTGGTAATATTAATCAAGAAATTAAAAAAGTAGAGGAAGAAGTAGCTAAGTTGGAACAGGATTTTGATATCACAAACAATAAAAATACTAGGCAAGAACTAAGTAAAGCTAAAGGAGAGCTGAGATTGAAACTACACATGGAAGAAATTTATTGGAAACAGCGTTCAAAAATTAAATGGTTAAAAGACGGAGAAAGAAACACTAAATTCTTCCACAATATGTGTAAAATCAAAACTCAAAAAAACAAAATTAAAGGAATAAAAAATGAAGAGGGAATATGGGTGGAAGAAGAAAAGCAAATAGGTACTCTCTTTGAAGAATTTTTTAAAAAGCAATTATGCAGTCAGTCACAGCGTGTGGGGAACTCACTTATGACAGAGATCAGTTCAATCATCACGGAAGAACAAAATCAAATTATGAAAATGATTCCAGAAGAATTTGGGGTTAAAGAGGTGGTATTCAGTCTAGAAAAAGATAGTGCAGCAGAGCAAGATGGTTGGAATAACTTTTTCTTCCAATCAAACTAGCATATTGTTAAAAATGAGCTAGTCCCTGCAATTGCTAGTTTTTTTGTAGGGGAGGAAATACCGAAATCTTGGGCAAAATCATATATAGTATTAATCCCTAAAAAAGAAATGTCACAGAAATGTGAGGATTTTAGACCTATAAGTCTATGTAATTCTATTTATAAGATATTACCGAAAATTCTGCAGAATAGATTAAGCTCCATATTACCTTCTATAATATCTCAGGAGCAAACGGGGTTCGTTAAAAATAGGTTAATGATAGAAAATATTAGGTTGGCATCTGAGATGATGAAAGAGATAGCAAGTAAAACTAGAGAAGAGAATTTAGTGATAAAACTAGATTTGTCCAAAGCATTCGACAGGGTCGAATGGGATACTCTATGTTTTGCTATGAAAAAGTTTGGTTTTTCTGAATTAATCATAGATCTAATATATAGATGTATCTCTAGTATATGGGTAAGAATAATTGTAAACGAGAAGATGGGTGAGGAATTTAAACCAAGCAAAAATTTAAGGCAATGAGATCAATTGTCTCCTCTCCTTTTTGATATATATCTAGAATTATTAATTCGAAATCTGGATAAAAGAATGTCAGAAGGTAAAATAATACCTTTCAGACAACCGAAAAATACACCTAGAATAGGATGCTTAGCTTATGCAGATGACCTTATAATATTCACGAATGCAAGTAAAAAATCAATAATGAACTTTATGGACCTCCTTCAAATTTTTGAAAATGAAACAGGCCAAGTCATAAATAAGAATAAATGTTAGTTTATGGTATCTAAAAATACTAAAGTTAAAGTAGCAAACAAAATCAAGAGTATCACATGTTTTTTCAGAAATTAAAGGAGCCCTAATATACCTAGGATGCCCAATATATGAGGGAAGACTTAAAGAAAAATATCTAATTTTTCTTCAGGATAAACTGAGAAAGAAAATTGCAGGATGGAAAGAACAGCTGTTGGGTTTTGGGGGGGAATTATGTTAATTTCTCACGTACTACAAAGTACACTGGTGCACATATTATCAGTTATACACCCTCCTAAGAATTTCACTAAAAAACTAGAATCAGAAATGGCTAACTTTTTATGGGGTAAAAGAGATGGGAAAAACAAATTACACTGGAAAAACTGGGAGGACATTTGCTACCCTAAAGCAGAAGCAGGCTTAGGTATAATGAACTTACAGGACTTGGCCAAGGCCTGGGACTGCAAGGGCTGGTGGAGACTTAAAGAAAGTGATAATCTCTGGGCAAAATTCATGCGTGCTAAATATTTAGATAATAAACATAGGAGCCCAAAGAAAGCTTCGAATAACTGGAAAGCAATGGAAAAACAAAAGGAGTTAATAGACGCGCACTCTATGCTAAAACAGAGTGGTTGGAAATGGACTCTAACCCCACAAGGAAATTTCACCTTAAAGTCAGTAAAGGAATTGGTTAGAAAAAAAAACTGCCCAAATGATATTCAAATGGGTTCGGCAAGAGAATGTTCCTCAGAAAATGTGCTCTCTTACATGGAAGGCCCTTGTAAATGCCTTACTGGTAGACACGAATGTACAAAGAAAAGGTATAAAATTTACATCAAGATGTGAATGCTGCTTTGAAGCTGTAGAATCAATGGATCACTTATTCTCTAATGGTATAATTGCAGTCGAAGTCTGGAAAGAGCTGGAAGAAGCAAACCAATTAAGCAAAAAAGAGGATGGACTAATAGACAGACTTAAGAAATGGGGAAGTAAGCCTACAAAAAATCCCACTAGAACTTGGCTCAATCAAAAACTACCACATGTAATAAACTGGTGCTTATGGAAAGCTAGAAATAAAAGTAGATTTGAAAACATAAGGATGAATTCAACAGAAATAATAAAAGATATTAGAAAAGAAATAAGCAATATATTGATTATAAAACCTATTAGAATAGACAAAGAGAAGTTAGATAAGATGGATGAAAGGACATGGGACCTTACGTTTAAAATTAATAATCAACAATGGGCCAAAAGAATAAGCTGGAATAGCCCCTCGGTAGGCAAGCTTTCTCTTAATACAGATGGTAGCTTCAATAGGGACACCGGAATTGCAAGAGGGGGAGGTGTAATAAGAGACTCGAAAGGGAGAGTAATGAAAGCCTTTACTCTTTCTAGCATAGCCTCGTCAGCTCTTGAATCAGAAATAAAAGCCTTGAAAACTGGATTAGATATATGTAAAAAATTAGAATTTAAAAACATTCAAATTCAGGTGGATTCGAAGTTACTAGTAGATACAGTCACCAATAGAAGAATTCTCTGGAGGTATGAGGAGGATTTAGAAGAAATTATAAATCTTATTATTGAATTAAAAGCTTCATTAATACATATTTACAGGGAGGCAAACACACTAGCGGATAACCTAGCCAGAATATGTTTGTCCAGAGGGGAAATAGAATATGATGAGAACTCCTTGCCGCTTAAATTAAAAGGAATAGCTCGACTAGACAAATTATCCTTCCCTTATGTAAGATTAAAAAAGATCAGCATTAGTACATAGGAAGCAACTTAAAAATATTGGGAAAATGAAACTGTAACTGGACAGCTGGCTCTGTAGGGGAATTTCTGTCTCTACAAAGCCTAGCCTTGCAAATAAGGGCAAGGTAAGTTTGAAATTTCTGCTTTCTTTTTTTTTGGTTTTGCTGGTTTTTTATTTTGCAGGATAGTCCTTTAAGGGGCATCAATTTTCTGTTTCAAAAATCAGACTATAATTCATAAGAGTTTGTAATATGTATTGTCAAGTCATGTGTTATGGATCCTAATATATATATAAAGTCATGTGTCCGGGAATAATGAGAGAGAGGAAGTCTGTTTTTTTCTGCAAGAAATGTGTTAAGTTTTAAACATAAAGAGAAAGGAGAGTTAAGTGTCAAGGTTAGGTATTCGGGAAGGTTAAAGATGCTGATAGGAGGATCTGAAAAAGCTTCGAAAAGGGAAGTTTAAAGCTTTACAAAAAGAGACAAAGGGCATGGACAAATGTGGAATTAAGTGCTGGAAAAAATACTTCAGCATGGTGCAAAGGTAACAAGGAAAATAGGATATATCTTGTTATAATTTGCAGGTAAATGTGGCATATAAAGTGGATGGAGTGAGGAAACCAGCAAAGAGGAAAGATGATTCAACACTAGGAGTGCTAAGGATACTAAAGGGTGAAGCAACCTCGAGAGAGTTTAGCCCGTTTAGAAGTTTTTTTATATAATTTCTATAAAGACTAGTGGCTTCTTAATACTAGGAATACTTCTATTTTAACTATTCTTTAGAAATTGGGCATGGATGTAAGAGGGAAAAGGGTAGAAGTAGCTTGTACAAATGGTATTCCTCCGCCAAAAGAAAGGGTTATAAATTAATAAACAAACTTTAAAAAAAATAAAAAAAAAATAAGAGGAAGAATATGAAGAAAGAAGAAGAAGAGGAAGAAATGGAAGAAAAGGAAGAAGAAGAGGAAAAAAGGAAAAAGAAGAGGAAAAAAGGAAGAAAATGAAGAATAAGAAGAAACAAGAAGAAGAAAATGTCGAAGAAGAAGATGAATAACAAGAATAGGAAGAATAATAATAATAATAATAAGAATAAAAAAAATTAACAAGAAGTAAATGAAAAATAAGAAGAAAAGAACAAAAAGAAGAAAAAGAAGATGCACAAATTTAGAAGAATTATAATGATGATAATAATAATAATAATAGTAAGAAGAAGAAAAGAAGAATAATAATAATAATAATAAGTATTAAAAGATGAATTAGAAAAAGATATAGATGAAGAAGACGAATAAGTATTTGAAGACAAATAAGAAAAAGATAAAGAAGAAGATGATGATGATGATGATGTAGAAAAAAAAGTAAAAGATGAAGCTGAACATAAAGAATAAAAGAAAAAGATGATGATGATAAAGAAGTAGATGAATAAGAAAAGAAAGAATAAAAAAAATAAGAAACATAATAAATTAAGAAAAGGAAGAAATATAAGAGGAATAAGAGGTAGAAAAAGAAGGATAGGAAGAAAATGAAGAAATAATGAAATAGGAAGAAGAGGAAGAAGAAGAAGAAGAAGAAGAAGAAAAAAATAATAATAATAATAATAATAAGAGAAAGTAGAAGAAGATGATGAATATCAAGATGATGATGATGATGATGATGATGATGATGAAAATGGAAAGTAGAAGAAGAACAAAAAAAGTAAGGAGTTGAAGAAAAGGAAAGAGAATAAAAAGAGGAAGGAGAAGTAGAAGAAGAAGAAGAAGAAGAAGAAGAAGTTGATGAAAAAGAAGAAAAAATGAAAGAGGGAGAAAAAGAAGAAAAGGTGGAATGATAGGAAAAAGAGGATGAACAACAAGAAGAACAATAAGAATAATAAGAAGTAGAAGTAGTAGTAGTAGTAGTAGTAGTAGTAGAAGAAGAAGAAGAAGAGGGAAGAATAAGAAAAAAAAAGAAAAAAAAAGCGTAGAAGAAGTAGAAGAAGAAGAAGAAGAAGAAAATGAATATAAATATGAAGTGGTGGACGAAGAAGAAGAAAAAGAAAAAAATATAGCAGAAGAATAAGAAGAAGAATAAGAATAACAAAAAGTAGTAGTTCAAGAAGAAGATGAAGAATAATAATAATAATAATAATAAGTAAAAGTTGAAGAAGAAGAAGAAGAAGAAGAGGAAGCAGAAGAAAAATATTATGGCTTGGAAGAAAAAGAAGAAGAAAAAAAAAAGAATTGAAAGAAAAAAAAAGTAAAGAAGAATAGGAAAAACAAAATAAGAAGAAGAAATGGATGAGTAGGAAAAAGTAGATGAAGAAGATTAGGAAGAAGAAGAAGAAAAAGAACAAAATGAAGAACAAGAAAAATAAGAATACAAAGAAAAAGAAGAATATAAAGAAGTAGAAAATAAGAGGAAGAAGTTGAGAAATCTTCATTAATGCTATTCTAAAACTTCACTTATTGATTAGCCATTTGAAGTGAGAAAATATTTAGAGTTATCTCGCCAAAGTTTAACCTTCATGTTGTGGACATTGGTATCAAATTCACACATAATCCAAAATCTTTTATTACATTTTAGAAAGTGTGCTCCCAAACAACATAGTAAATCATAAAACTTTTTGAATCCGCCAACTTTCTTAGGAGTTTACATTATAAAATGATGTTAAGCTTCTTAGTCATATTCACCATCTCATATGTGTCCAACCTCTTCTTACTACTAATTACATAATTCATAAACTCCACATAATTTAATATTCCAGATGATTTTTCAGCAAACATTATATTGATTTTATAACTTCCAAAAAATATTTAGAAATCTCTTAAAATACTAATTCATCTTCTCTTTTCTAAAACTTGTAAAGTATGATTAGGGAGTGTTGGGCAATCGCGCTTCCACGGGTAGTGAGATTAAGAAACAGAAAACAACATAGAACACAGAAACAAGCAATATATATATCCCAATCCACAAGCATCCATGGCAGAATCAAAACGAGAAATCAACACAGAAATAACGTGGTTCGCTAGTCGCTCAGTACGACTAGCTACCTCCACTAGAAAATGCTTATGCGTTACAGATTAAAACCAAGAATAGAATGTCTTACAGTATGCAGCACGGAGCAATCACGAAATCACGTAGAGAGAGGAGAAGAGATGATGAACAGTTCAACCGGGTCAAAAAACAGCCACCCGAAAAATAAATACAAATCATTTTATACAAAAAATAAACATCCAGTTCATTTAACCGAAGCGGGTCGGATCATGGAACGGGCCAGGCTCTGCTCCAAAAATTTTGGCCCGCTAACCGGACAACGGGACCTCCATTATTACTGCTGCATCCCCGGGCTTTTAATATTTCCTTTCCTACACTTACATGAAAATATTAAAACAGATTATTAAGTAAAAACAAATTACATATACAGCAGGGAGAATAGATTTACCATCTGCATAGTATTTCTCTTGCACATTTTTCTCTACTTCTTTATTTGTCATAGTTAGTAATTATTATGACTTTATGAGAATGTCAAAACTATCTTTAGTTGGAATTATCCCAAATCTTGTTGGGTGAGGATCTCTCATTAAATATATCTCAATGATTATATAGGTCATACAAAAAATAAAGTATATATATAAGTCTAGATATTTATTCCAACAATGACTATATAGATAGTTTGATCAACCAATTGTTATATAACTATTACTCGAGTTGAATATATGTACTTGGTTTTCATAAATATTCTTAGACTATAGGATTGGCTCATATCCTTGTTTGTGATGATATTTCTTTAGTGTTTAGTTAATGTCATGTCAAGTTATTGGATGAATGATAAATTGGTACTAAAATGCACATATGCCCTCATGGCATATATGGTAGCTTTCATCCTTGGACTATCAGTATCAATGATTATCCCCTCATAATTATCCCCTCCAATATTTTAACATCGGAGTAACGCATCATTCCTTGCAAAGATTATTCTCACATATATAATATTTAGATAGTATGTCAACTACCCTTGATGATAGCTTCAAGTATGCACTTCTATTCTCCAACCTCTAATTATCTTAATAACATAAAGTAATGTGGTAGCAAATTTATTTGTATTTTTAGCTTTATAAGTATTATAATCATGATAATTAATATATATCTTTCCATGAATCTTAAATATTAAAATAATATAAGATAGAAAGAGATACAAGGCTATCACCACAATAATAATCTTTTCCACTTGTATGTGTACCATATCATAATTGTCATCATCTGCCATTATCAACACATGACTCACACTCTAAGATGAAACTATATTATTAGATATTCTACTTAACTTTCATTTTACTTGATTGTTAATTCTTATAGAATGTACATAATAGATTACTCTTAAATATGTCCCATAACATACCTATTACCAACCACTATAACTGACATGCATAGACTTATGGATTCATAAAAAAAACTAAATTTCAGTTCTAATTTTTATCATATTCATCAACAACCAAATACAAATACAAACACAAATATAAACACATAAATCATTAATTCATTACAGCATAAGTCCATTCACTAACCTTAGATCTCATTTTAGATGGACATTAGAAATGAAATTGTGTGAGATTTATTTTAAAATGATTTATGGATTCGATGATTCCTAATTAATGTCCATGTTAAAATTTAAGTAAAAAAAGCATAATTCAAATCAAAGATTACTTGTTTTCACCTTGGATTTTCTATAAATGAGAGTTGGAATTACATCACCTAGGGTTCTTGGCATTGTTAGTTCATATTTCCTCCTATTTCCTTTCCCTTATCTGCAATTATTCTAAGTGACACTTTTATACTTTGAAGATCTATGTAATAATTTCATTGGAAGTCATGGTATAGACTTGAGGTCATGACTTAATCATCTCTTCGAATCTTCTTTAAAATATTATGTCATTATGCTGGAAATATGTGTGATGGATGCATTTACTTTTTTGTAATACAAAGTTATGGCATGCAAATTGGACATGTCCTTGGTCTTGGCTTTCTGAGAAAATTATCACTGTGTTGGTATTACCATGACTAAGATAGTTACTATATATAACATAAAATCATGACACTAGAATTAGTTTTGGATTTAGTCTTGGCTTTCTAAGAAAAGTATTATAGTGTTTATATTACTGCAACTAAGATAATTACACTCTATAATATAAAGTCATAATATTATAATTAGTCATAATTTTCGTTTTGGATTATTGAGAAAAGTGTTTTGACACTTAGATTTCCATGACTAAGACATTTGCTCTCTATAATATAAAATCATGACACTTGAATTAGCCCTAGTTTTTGGTCTTGAATTTTTGAAAAAAAATATCATGGTAATGAGATTTCTATGATTGGGATGGTTACTCCTTATATCACAAAGTCAAGGCTCTGGCCGTAGCTTTGGGGTTTTCTATATGGAGCACAAAGTTGTGGGTTAGAAAAGTCACAATCAGAGTAACTATTCTCTATAATAAAAAGTTAACGTGAAAATAATATCACAATTTAAAATACTTTGTGTTTTGGCTGATTATTAAATAAGTCGTGGCTTTGCAAATTTCCATAAGTATTTGTACTAGTTAGATACTTTGATGCCATAATGAGAAAATAATATTGTATGCGAAGTGTTTTAAAATAAGTGTGACTATGATTCCATTAAAATATTGTCACAATGATGATTATGTTGCATAGTGAAATCATTGTATCAACATAATGATAGAGTTATGGTATACAAAGAATATCATGGCTATTCATTATAGAATTATGATCGAGAAAGAATGTCCAACTATATAAAAAATATTGTGTAAGCTATACCCAAATCATGATAAAAGAATTATCACAACTTTCCATTACTTCTCTCTCCTCTAAGCATTTTCTCTGCAAAGTCAACCAATTCCACTAAAATTCACTTACTAACATTTATCAAATTGTCTCCAAACAAGAATTTAGTAAAATCTTTTCAATAAATACTAGAATAAGTACACACAAAAAGATAAACTCGCCAAATGACCCAAAAAAGTTAGTTTGTGGTGCCATATAATTTTCACCATATGTATCAAGAGAGAAATTAAGAATTTTTAAAATTAATTTATCTTTCATTTAATAATCAAACATAATATTGACTCAACACTAAAGAAATATCATCATGCACAAGGTTGTATGGCAATGCTAGAGCCTAAGTATCTTCTTGAAAATCTAAGTTTATCAACTTAATTCAAGTAGTTGTTAATTCACTATTGATTGCTCTTACTACTAACTTAATCCATGTAGGTTTGATATCTAGAATTACAAATTTTTTTACTATTTATATAATCCATATACTTGCAAGTCTATATTGGATAAGAAACAATCATCCAACAACATTTTGAGATCATATCAATCAATAACGAGCTTTCATACCTCCAATCTCACTTTGTCATGAGTAACTACAGGTGGAATAAGCTAAGTGAGGAAGGTATGGCTATGTCACAACATTAGTTTTCATGACATTGGCAATGTAAACATCATCTTCTATATCAACTTTCCCTTTTTATTGTTCTTCTAGTTTCTACTCTTCTACTTCTTTATGCTCCTGAATATTATGGACATGTAACCCCTTGGGTCTTCCTTGATATTTCTAGGTGATACATTTATATTCTACTTCTTCATTATAAGTGTTTATTGTTCAATTTGATTCTCAATATGTATTAGTATTGCATCCATATGATATAGCTATATTTCTATATGTCCCATTTGATTATATTGCACATCAATTATCCTATTTATCTTTGTTAGAGCATCTCCAACAATGCTCTCTAATTTAGCTACTTAAAAAATATTATAATATTGTATTATCTATTTTAGCTACTCACTTTTTTAAGTTAACTCCAACAATGCTCTTTATTTTAGCTATCCACCTCAACAAACAATAACTAACTTTTAAAAAATATTTTTTATATTATAATCATATAGACATATTTCAAATATTTTGTGTAACAAAGCAATGCTCACATGATTAAACTATGATTTATTAGATTTTCTATGTATAAAATAAGCAATACATAATCTCACACACTTACACACCCATACACAATCACACACACATACACACAAATAAGCACACACACAAGAACACACAAAAGCACACATACAATCACACACACATACACACAAACAAGCACACACACAAGAACACACAAAAGCACACATACAATCACACACACAAAAACATAGACACAACACACTCACACTGTTGATATATAATTTTTATATTTCAAGCATATATATCACACACACACTACTGATATATAATTTATATATTTCAAGGAAATATCCATCATTTATACTTAAAAAAAACTAGATAAATATTTGAGCTGAATCAAAAACTTAAATTTATTTTTAGGAAAAATGAGATTAATTTAAAAAACAAACAAAAAAAAGTTTAGTAATTCTATTCTGTTGCACACACGAGCACACAATTTGTGCAATGAGAACTAGTTTTCGCTGCACGAATTCTTGTTTTCGTGGAACGAAAATATGTTTTTGTTAATATTTTTTTTTTCGTTGCTCGAAATGAATCAAGTGACTGAAACATGAATATCAAAAATGAAATTGGAAATACTGTTCAAAACATAAGAAAAATTTAGAGAGATACCATGCCAAAACGAAAGAAACATTCTGAAATATTATCTTTTCTGCAGAAAAAAAATTACACGAACATCCAAATGCTAAACAAATGAGACCGTTCTCGGTTGTGCTTTAAAAAAAATGAAGATTACCTGAATTTTGGTTACTGTTCAAAAAAGATGCCAACGATGATGCGTCTGGCGAGGAAGGAAGACTTGTTATTTCTAGCAAGTGAATCTAATGAAATTTAAAATAGCTAGCCGGTTGGTGAGGCTGTTGGAGTTGGTTTTTTAAAAAAAATTCTTGCTAAAATCGCTAACCAGAGGCGTTTAGCGAGCCTCTTGGAGATGCTCTAAGTAGCATAATACCTGGTATGCTACTTATGATCAATACTTGAAGCTAGCATATGACACATTCTATATTTCTATTTGTACCATCCATAATCTTTGGGTTCTTTGATACATTGGTTACAATCAGAATTTGAAGCTCCTAATATTTGGTAACCCATCAAATTACTTTCAATATTTTTTGATATTGACCCATGTTCTATTGTAGGTTTCATTGGCTTCTTTATGATACATTCTCAATTTTTCTCACATTTGGATGATAGTATATATAGATGTTATTGTTGTGTCGAAAAGTATACTCTCTCTTCTAAAGTATGTCAATTTTTTTTACTTGATACATTGGTTCAAAACTAATCATCAATTTCTATTATAAGAATGTCATTTTGCCCTCACTTGCTCTTTTGTAAAGTTGCACTATAATTTTTATCCATTTTTAGAAAATCATCATATAAATTAATATGTTATAGAATGCATGAGCTTGGAACCATCGTACAAATCCATGTAGTGGACATCTCAATATATCTTTAAATTAGTCATAGACATCATACAATCTTTTTTGGTCCTCTTGTCTGGACTGACTGAACTCCACCTTTAGTTTGAAGTAATATGAGGTGAGAAGAACTTGGTTAAAAATATTTATACAAGTTTATCCCTATTCTAAATTGATCCTTTAGATGGGGATTGAAACTATCATCTTGTCTTGTCCCTCAAATAAAATGGAAAGAGTTTCAATTTTATCACATCTATATGAACTCCATTTATCTTCACTATATTTCACAACTCTAAAAATGTCACAACATGACTATTTGTGTCTTCTAAAAAATATTTTCTATACTATTGTTGCTATATCATGGCTATAAAGCTTGACTTCAAGTCGAAGTGATTTTTTTGCATATGTTGCATTCGGATTCCAGATAGCTGGCCATTAATATTGGCTTCCAATAATCCCAAATAGTTTGGTGGGGAATAAGCTATTGGATAATTTATTATTCACCTCATTAATTATTTTCATTGCTTCCATTATCTTTCATGATTAATCTCTCAGCTTTCTATCTTAATAGTTATTTTCTTATTATCTCTATTTCTGGGTCCAGAGGTATTGACTCAGTTCTAGATCTTTGGTGCATATAATGAAGTGACTACAAAATAAAAAACAAAAAAAAGGAAGCGCAAACAAATACAAAATAATAATAGATATGTAATAAACTAAAAATATAACTACTTTATGTAAAAGTACCACCTAAATAAAATAAACTCAATCTCATAGTATAATATCAAAAACTTATTATGACATTGTTATGATCCCAAAAACTCACTAGTTCTTGGCAGGACACCAAAAGATCATTAGACATGTGTGTGTGTACAATATAATTTTGCACTTTTACATATCATATAGTAATATAGTGAACATAAGTCATGATATCAATCCCAAAAAAAAATGTATGTCACTTTGATTGAATTAAATTAAATTGACTACTTGTTCAAGTTGAGTAGAAAAATCTAGGTCTCAGATTGATACTTAAATTCTAGTATTATTTTACATTCTTTTGCATGCTGATATTTTAATGGGTGTTATGGAAATGTCATCCATGCTTGTCGAATGAAGGATAGGAGAAAATGGGATCTATCATACCTTATTAGCATTAAAAAGGCTATCAACCACGAGTTGTCACTATCATGAATGATCATCTTATGATTGTGCCTTTGATGTATATATCATGTAAATCAAAGCTCTACAACTACCTGCTTATTAACCATTCCACACCACTTAATCCTTTTAGGTAATACATCAAATACCCTTGATTGCTTCAAAAGTGCTTCTCTATTCTCTAGTATCAATTACTTAAGATAATAAATGATAATGTGGTCATAATAGTATTTGTGCTTCCTGCTTTATTAATATCATACTCACATCAATTAAAATATGCTACCCTAGTAATTTTACTCATGAAAGTCACATAAGAAGAAAATGATTTCCGAGTTATAAATTTCTATCTATACACTTTTTCTTCCATGTGTCCCATAGCTTACTTATCATCCTCTATCATACCCAACACTTGACACAAAAAAAATTAGTAAAATACTAGGCTAAACATTCTAAGTAATATAACATCATTATAGAGCTAGTCCCTCTAAAGAATTATAATGATATGATCAAAATTATGCTTATACTTTTTGTTTCATGAGAATCATACTTGCATCAATTAAATATAAATTAATTTAGGGATTTCACACAAAAAATCATCACAAGAGGATGAGAATCACAAGGCTGTTACTTTTTATCAATGCTCACCTCATTTGTGTTTTTTATGACTTGTCTATTATCATCCATCATAGTCAGCATACATGGATCTATTGATAGTGAAATATAAATCATCAAGCTGAGAGATATCCACCCATATCCATAAATATTCAAAGTATAAAATACCATAATTATATTATATTAAACCAAATCAAGCATACATAATTATATAAAAAAACCTTGGACTTTTAACTAGTCTGACATTATAAAGGAATTCATGTGAGGATATCTAAAAAACATTTTATTGAATCTTGAGTCCCCAATGATAGATAACATTTGGATCTATATTTCAGATTTGGTTCCCATTTACACTTTATGTTTTGTGCATGACTTGAGATTCTTTGTAATCATGGGATGACATTCATGCCTTAGCTAGCTCACTAGATTTTCTAAAATATTCTCTCAAAAGAACTTTTTATTGAAATTCCTTTCATATCTTTGTGTTCCATCATTTATTATAATATTTTAATGAATTCAATGTCATGCCACTAGGTTTATGTCATGATATTGAATTACCTTGAAATCTCTCCTAGATCATCATATAGCAAAATATCATGAAAATATCACATTGCATGTATGCATGAGGTTTATGCCGTGATTAAGAGGTAGACAGGGTAAAGGGATGAAGATACACATGGGTCATTACAATTGTTGAATGTCCTTGAGGTCAAGCAAGTCAAGGTAGTATGTTGGCTAAAAAAAGTTGATTTCATTGTCAAGCTATCATGAGGAGTAGCTAATGAGGTATTGATGAAGATTATGTCATGGGAAGGAAAGGTTGATTTCATAAAAGTAATCATGAATGCCTTCAAGATGGTGATCAGAATGGATTTTCCATGTCATGTAAAATCTATGTTTTTGCCTTTTTGTACTTATTGATTATTTTAGAAAAAGAGAAATCATGCATAATTCTCATAATCTTCGAATACAAAGTTAATAATCATATACTATCTGATATGCAATTAGAGAAGAGGTTGAAAAAGAATGAGACGACCTACTTGACAGATCATAAGGAAAACATAATTGAGATTTTATGCCAATGAAAGTCTAAAAAATACTAGGTGAGTTCAAAGTTGTGATACCATCGGAGCAACACAAAAAGCTCTCACCAAGAAGGAAGAAAATCATAGGGTTGAGTTAGAGCCAGAGCCAATCCCATAGCCATAGTGCTCTGTAGGATGGCATAATGGTGTCAAGTGGGCTAGGTAGCCCAGGCACGACATGTGCCATGACCCAAATTATATGTGCCTAATTCAACACAGCATTGTCTAGAATCTTGCCTGGACTGGGGTGCTTTTGGCCCGAGGCATGGATCTTGACATGTTGGGCCATGGGCAGTTATAGGTCATGCTAGGCTAGGTATGATCCAGAGGCATGTCTCACATGATTCAAGATCGTGTTGAGGTAATGGGTTATAAACTCCAACTCACAGGTCACATGCCCCATGACCCAATTTTTTTTAAAAAAAAATTGGGCATGTGATGTGCCTTGTTTCACCATGCTAATTATGAATTTACTTAATGGGCCCCAACATGGAAAGTGACAAGCATGGCCTATCAATTTTTGTGTCTGAAAAAAAATAATTTTTTTTAAATCCAGACAATCTATAATCATTTAATTTGTTTACAACGGCTATAGCATAAATTAGATGGCTATTGGATTTTTGTGCTTAAAAATATTTAAAAATATTTTAAAAAAATAAAAAATATATTATTATAATCTAAAAAAATTATATTAATATAAAATAGATAATACTAGAATCTCATTTTGTCTTTTTTCATATTTTTTATTTATCCTCTCTACTCTCTTAACTCTTAGGACTTAGTCATATTTTAATTTCTTAAGTTGTGGAAAGTGAAGTGTGGACTTTTAGTTCTATTCAAATAAATTAACCCAACATGATTGTGGTTATGATCTATAATCTTTTTTTAGTTTTCTAAAGTTTATTATTAGTTTATTACAGTGTATAATATAGTATTCTAAATATAAATTAAAAAAAATAAATAGTGTGTTTAATGATAATGAATTTGATGTAGATTTAAATAATAAAAATAACATGACCCTATTAAAAGGTTCATGATTGAAATTAGTTTCTTTTCAATGGTTTCTACCAAAATTTATTTATGTAATAACCCTAAAATTAAGTGAACTTGAGTAGTATGAACTCATTTTTAAGATAATATAAAATAAAAGTTGAGGTGTCAAATAACAATTGATATAATGCATATATTATAAAAAAATATATACATGTATGAGTGCATGTGGTATTAATCACCTTAAGAGACATGTTGGTTAACACACCAAAAATATAAAAATACTCAATTGAGAAGCGTGACCTTTGGAGTTCAATGAGATTCATGTTCATGGATCCCCTTTATATATTATAATGACATTGAAATGAAAGACATGATTAAATTAATTATGACCATGAGTCTTTTGATTAGGTTTTTTCAGGATTATAGGATAATTAATGTTATGCAGATTTATTTTCAGCTTGCTTATTGTAAGATTTGTAGGTTTACTAGTAGGAATAACATAACAAATTATTATAAGTTAGAAATATAATTAATAATTAATGAATTTAGGAAATATAGTTGAATGATGTCTGTAATATTCGATATCTGGATTAATCATGATGGTCTTATCATATATGAGTATATGATGAATATTTTTAGGAAACATGATAATCTAAATAAAATATTTAGTATGATTTTGATAATTTTTCTAATAACTAAGTAATTTATTAGTATGTTTGTTAGAATTATTAAAGATGGGTTATTAGATAAAATTTTGTATGTCATGTGTTAGTGTTATGTTATTAATCTAATAGTATAAGTGAGAATAAAATTTTTTTAGAGTTTTTGTTTGCTAGTGGGTTTAAAAAGAAAAAAATCAAAGGGATATGAAATACCGTTGAAATTATATTTATCTTATGTTAGAGTCATATATTGGCTACTAATACATTGTATTCGATTATATCAATAGTAAGAATGACGAACTTATTATTGACGATTTGAACTATGATACATGAATTTTATTTATGAAATTTTAAAAAATTTTTTATGAAATGATGAATATATGTTTGTCTATGCATATTCTCATCATTTGCATTGTCTTAGGTACATATGCAATATTAGAATATTAAACAATGATATATGATACCCAATATTTAGTGTCATGACTGCTGAGATAAAAATTAAATATTTAAAATATTAGTCTTTCATTTCAGCTGTGTATTGCTCGGATCCCTATATAGATCCTATGTTAAGGTGGAAAAGATAGAAATTATATTAAAATATATATCCACTTGCATGAATCAAGCATACAAAACATAATAATTTATTCAAGAAAACTTAAGCAACATGTTTACATATTATGATACTAGATATAATAGTTATAGCAAGACTCCGAGTATAAACATTGATATTATATTTAGAGATGATTTTTTAATTCAATAAGTTTAGAGAAGAATGATGATGTGGTCTATCGAATAGAAATAAACTTTCTTGGTACTTTGTTATTAATTGGATATCTCGATTTAGTGAAAATTATATGAATCTACTTATTTTATGCTATTAATATGACGTGATTTACTGAACCCTCAAATGCTCAGTCTATTTTTTTTGTTGCAACCAATATTATTTTAGATATGAGACTATGACTGTGATTAGATATCGTAAATGCATTTATATGCATGAAGAATTAAGAAGATTAAAGGTTAGCATTCAAGATAAAATAAAAGAATTACTGGTGGATGACGACTTATGGGATATCGTGATCGAGTATTTTAAAGTCACAACTAGTGCTATATTTAGACTCAAACATGATGATGACTATCTGCATCTACATCCACACTACCATACTACTAATATTGATTGATGATTATTCGTGTTATTTTAGATTTTTTTTCATTCAAAATGATATTATTTTTTTTTTGTTTTTTGATTTTTGTTGTTTATGCTTATTACTTGGTCATCATCATGTTATTGTTATATTACTTATCATATTGATACTATAATTATAAATTATTTTTTTTATTTAAATGATTTTTTTTGTATAAATATAAAATTGAAATTTTAGGTATATTTTAAGTTCGGCATGACCCAACACGGCTCGACCCCAACATGACTTAGGATGAATCTACCTGGTTGTGAGCCAAATGGTCTGTGTTAGGTTTAATAAAACATGTGTAATATTGTGTTGGTATGACATGACTTTTAAACCATATTGTGTCGTGTCATGCATGACATAGTTGCATGACTATGCCACTTTAAAACAAAACATATCAAAATGACACAATTCGTTTGACGCCTCTAGAATGACACTCTCAAAATTAGAGAAGTTAAAAAAACAATTAAATGAGTTATTGAATGCCAAATTCATCCAACCATAAGGCCTGCATTGGTCAAATTCTTAAAAAAGCATGAATGACCATTACAAATGTGCATCTACTATCGGATGCTCAACAAAGTGATGATAAAAATAAGTTTCATATTTTTCTTAATTGTTAATCCATATGACCATTTTGGTAAAGCAAACTACTTCACTAAGTTAGATGTGTAGTTGGATTGCTATTAAGTGATGATAGTTGAAGCAGACAAGTCAAAGATTAATTGCGTGATAAGCTACAACTTATATGAATTTTTAGTGATGTCCTTTGATCTTATTAATGTACCTACTATATTCCATATTTTATTAAAATAAGATATTTGATATTTTCCTAGATAAGGTTATGGGTGTATATCTAAATTATATTATTATATTTAGTAAAATCGATCATATTGATCATCTAGAGAAGGTATTCTAGCTATTAAGGTAAAATAAAGTATATGTAAAAGTGTCAGTGAGCTAGGTGGCCTGGGCATGACATGAGTCACGATTCGACTAAGTCGTGCATGACCCGTCATGGTAAGGTCCAGAATCATGCTTGGACATGGGTTGAGTTGTGCTAGGTGTGTGGATGTCGTGCCTTGTGTTGGGCCAAACATGACCCACGTGCTTGGCTCGTTGGCATAATTCAATGGCCTGCTTGGAGTAATTCGAGTACATGATGGGTTATCGTGAATCTTGCACCTGACCTACCTACTTTTTGGTAACGGTCAACTATCTATTAATTGAACCTAGGGTTTTTTTTAATGAACTTGACCTCATCGCTTTTGGTGTCAGGCCAATTGGGAAGAACCTAGTTGATGCTACCACATGATGGGGTCGGGCTAAGCTTACCTTGAGCTCAGCCCAACCCCATCACATGTTGGCTCGAGGCTCGGCTAGGGTGGCGGCTACACTGCCTACTCGCATTGCATGACTACCATCGCACCACATTCACACCGCACTCCACCCCCACCTGAGAGGTCGAGACCCAAGAATCGATTAGATGAATGATTGAAGTCTCGAACCCAACGCGTATTTCAAACCTAAATGATAAAAATCCAAAAAAAAAATTATATTTTTATATTATCAAAATGCATCTAGGTTATAGGGTTTTTGTCAACTTAAAAAAAATAAATAAAAAATTTTAAAAGTATTATTTTTTTAATAAAAAAAATATATAAATATAGATTAAGAGTTTTAAATTTTTCATTCTCATTTTTGTATTGATTCTCAATTCTCTTGCTCCTATTCTTTTATTCTCTCTAATAATTTCAATTCTCAAAACTTTTTTTTTATTGCAACTCTTAGAGTTTTGGTAGATTTTGTTGTTGTTGTTGTTTCTTTTTGATGTGGGAGTGGGGATCGCGGTGCGATTGTGGGTTGTGGATTTATTTGTGTTTTATCTCATATCCAGTTTAGATTTCAAAATATTATTCTGGCAATTTTTTTTTGTGTTTTTTTAATAGTTAAAGTCAAATAATAAAATAATTTAAAAATTAGCTAATTGTGAATATAACAAAAATAAAACTAATTTAGATTTAAACATAGATAATAATAATAATCTTACAAAAATCTTCGAGACTGGAATTATGTTTTTCTTTATGATCTCTACTCAAACTTTAATGCCTAAAAAATAAAAAAAAAACTAGAATAATATCTATAATTTGGAGTCACTTTAACATAATATAAAATAAAAATGCTAGGGGCATGTCGATCAATGCTCCAAAAAATATATTATATTAGATCTTAAGTAAACCCAATTGAGCATGAGCGGTGAGTTTTTTTGAGTTGGATTTAGTTCAACTTATTTGATTTCATTCATATATCATAATGACTTAGTTAGGAAATGCATGATTAAATTGGTTTTTATCATAGGTCTTTTAATTTGATTTTTAAAAGATCTTAGAGTTGTCAGTATTATGTAGACCTACTTTTAACCTATTTATTATAGGATTCCTAGGTTCACATGTAGGACAATATTATTAAATATTTAAAGTTAGAAAAATAATTAAAAATTAATAAATTTAGGTAATATACTGATATGATGTTCACGATGTCTGATATCTAGATTAATTGTGATGATGCATCTTTTGTAGCCTCTTTGCCTACTATATACATTCTAAATGAAAACATAATAAAAAGATTTTAAGATTTTCAGAGATTCTCTATTCTAATGATAGTCCTATCATATATGAGTGCATGATAAGAATCTTTAGAGATTATCATATTTAAAATTAAATATTTAGTATCACATTTGATAATATATCTAACAATGAAGTAGTTATTAATATATTTATTTGAATCATTATAGACGGATTATTAAGTGATTTTTTATGTTAGATGTACTTATCATATTATTAACATGATAGTACAAGTGAAGATGAAGATTATTTTCTCTACATTAGAAAAAATATGAAACTCATTATAATATCTTTGGATACCTAACTGATAATTATTGTTTGGTAATATATGTTTGTCTACGAGTTTAAAAAAATTCAAAATGGATGTAAGATACTATTAGAATTATACTTACCTGATGGTAAAGTCATATATTAGATACGATCACGTGATATCTGACTACGTCAATAATAAGAATGACAAACTTATTATTGATGATAGTGACTGAGATACATGAATTTCTTTTATGAAATTATTGAAGATTTTTTTACATGAAAAACGTGTGTTCATCTATGTATGTCTACCACTTGCATTGCACTCATATATATATACAATATTAGTAGTATATTTAACAAGTTTAGAGATGACCTGACATTTAGTATCATGTCTATTGAGATAAAAACTCTGTATTTAAAATAGTGGTTCGTTATTCTATTTCTATATTGCCTAGCTGCTTGCATGGATCATAGGTTAAAGGTGGAAGAAGTATAGTATATTATGACATACATATTCACATACATGAACCAGAAGCATTAATTTGAAATGTTCATTAACGAAAAATTGACTGAGTTATTTATATATTACGTCACTAGATATGGTAGTAGTTGTAGTTAGGTTCTGTATATGGACATGGATATCGTATTTGGTGATGATGACTTCTTCATTCAGTTAGCGAGGGGAAAATGACCAAGTGGGATGTCGAATAGGAGTGAGCTGTCTTAATACTTAAATATCGATTACTATTAAATCTTGGTACATAATGATAACAAGAATCTTGATATTTTGTAATAATAAAAATCAAATGAGTAATGAGTCCACCTATCTCATGTTGTCTAAGATGACACGTGATCTACAGATTCCTCTAGTTTCGAGCATAATATTGAATTTTTTTTTTGTAGTCAATGATATTTTGGATATAAGATTGAGACTGTAATCAAATATCATTGAGACACTTATGTATATGAAAGATTGAGAGGATTCAAGGTTGTACATTCATTATCATGCTGGAATAAGAGTGTATGAGTTGCTGATAGATGCTTACTCATGTGGCTTTGAGTGTTGCTAGTGATACCATCACTAGCGGTTAGATGCTTACACAGTGATGATGATCATTTACATACTGACACGTAGTGTTGTGCAGGGCACGACATAGTGGCCTGACCGGGCCATCAAAAAATAGGTTGTGCTGGCATGACCCATTTTGACACCTCTAACTATATGTGAAGAGAGATAAATCTTTATTTGCTTTGAAAGAAGTGAGTTTCCTAGGATATCACATCAAAGATGATAAACTCATGATTGATAAAAGCAAGATCGAGACTATTTAGGAATAATATTTTTTGATTAATGTATCACAATTAAGGTCATTTTTGGGCCTAGTTAATTATTATCATCGATTCATTAAGACATTCACCAAGATCTACTCTAATGATATATTTTCTCAAGAAAAGTATTGTATGGATATGAAATAAGAAGTATCAGCAAATCTTAAAAGACTTGAATAAGATCATAATGGAGGAGCTGATGTCGGTGATGCCTCACCACACTAAAGCATTTGATTTACACATTGATGTTTATAATTTTGTTATTGGAGGAGTTTTTATACAGGAAAGATACCCCAAAATAAATGACACAAATTAATACACAATCAAAAAGAAAGAGATGATAATGATCATTCATTATTTGCGAACATATAAATATTATCTACTAGCATCACACTTCATGATAAAGATAGATAACATTGTTATTAGTTACTTTTAAACCCAAAAGAAACTAAGGCCCTAGCAAGCAAGATGACAAAACTTTTTAGACATCACTAATCATGTGATCGATGTCTTTAGTTGCAAAGCAAATTTTAGCTAGGAAGTCTTGGATGGATAGTCATAGATGGTAGTTCCACTTTGTAGCTTAAAGTATTGGCCGCATGATTAGAAATCTCTAGCTTCTAATTTAAGGTATAGTTAAACTTGTCTTTATTGTGAAGTGTGACCCCAATAGATAAATCCATGACTATCCAGCCTAATGAAAGATGATATATCTCATTAAGGAGATGTAACATAAATTAATGGCTAATAGTCTCATTTACTCTGCTCAAAGGGAAGACAACGGTTTTGGATGGAGGATGATTTATTCTACTTGAAGAGAGTGATTTTATGTACCTAAATGATGAGATATTAAAAGAAATATCATCAAGGAGTGTAATGACTCTAAATTAGCTATATACTCAAGACAAAGATGTACGAGAGTTTAATTAGAGTCTATCTACTATCGGTTATAAATACAAGATAGTGTAGCGACTTACGTGAATATTTATCTTGTGTGCCAACCAAGAAAAAAAGTGCAAAATTATCTTAAGAGATTGTTGGAGCAATTACCTATAACAGAGCTATCTTATAAAAGTATCACTATGTACTTTATCATTAGCTTACACAAGTCCAAAAAATATGAATCGATCATAATGGTGGTGGACTAGTTCACAATGTATTGGGGGTTGTTATCTTCATAGCAACCCCTATGAATTGCACAATACAATAACTAATTAGATTATTCCTCAAGAACATGGTAGAGTATTAGGAGTTAATAAAGTTCATTATCAATGATCAAGATTTATGTTTCATTGAAAAGTTTTGGATAAAAATTTTCAAGCTCATGGGTATGATGATGCTTTACTTTTTATTTAGTTTTCATCATCAGACTTGTGGGCAGAGATTAGATAAATGTATTATTGGAGCTAAACTTGAGGTGTTTTTTGAGTGCTAATTAGAGCGATTAAGTTAAGTTGTTGGATGTGGCTCAGTTCTATTAATTTGTAGATGAGTAAGACAATTTTGGGGAGTCCATTTGAGAAAGTTATGGGGTATCAATTGATAACTTCTTACACCCTAGTTGTGGAGGCTGCACATGGAAGAGTTCAATTGCCTATAAATGTGTCAAATTTTAAGCTTGCGACTTGGTGCTTATCAAGTTCATATCACAATAATTTATGTCCTTTTGAAAGGTGCACAAATAATTTGTGAGGAAGTACGAAAATCTTTTTTTCATATTATGATGAGTTGATTATGTATCATACAAGGTTGAGCTATCATTAAAACTAAATATTCATGTCTTTCAAATTAACAATATTAGACTCTATTATAAAGATAATGAGGACCCAAGTTGAAAGATTTTTAAGAGAACTCCCACAATAGTAATGACATTTTGTGATAAGGAGGTAGATTACATCATTGCATACCGGAACACAAGGAATACTATTAGAAAGTGAAACCAACTGGGTGCTAATAATGACATTCTGAAAATTTCAAGAATATATTGAGCAATTTCTGGCAGGAGGATCAATGAGGATGTTTGTCTTTGGTAAGAGAGAATCTCATGCCACCACTCATGGAGAGTTCTTCTCTTGATTAAATGGTGACATATAATCTTTATGGGGTAATATGTAAATGTAGAAAGATTCTAGAATTTAGAGAAATCTTTTTTTGCAAGAAAAATGTGGAAGGTTCTAAAGGATTATAAAGTGTCTAGAATCTTCAAAGATTATAGTCATTTTTATAAATATTTATAAAAGAGGAAGTGATTTTATTTACTAACTAAAAAATTGTGAACTTCTCTAAAGTGTTATAAAGTATTATTTATTCAATAAAAAGTTATTGTTTTTTTTAGTTATCTCATTTGTTTTCTTCTATTTTTAATTATGTATAGAAGTCGAGCATTACTTCCAGGATAAATGAAAGACTGATTTAGTAACATTAAAGGAATGTGTTAACTAAGTGTCTCATGTAAATTTAATATAAAGACTAAGTATGTGACAATATTCTCATTTATAAAGAATATAAAATAGAAATACTAAATAATTATTTATTTTACTATAATCATAGTTGTTAAATTGAGATTTGAATCATGAATCGAGAATCGAATCGTGGATCAAATTTTTTGTGATTTTTTTCCACGTTAATTAATTCCTATTTCCAGTAATTGATAATTTTTTTTTTTGGTATTTTATTGTATTTTCATGTTAAATTCATAATATTAAAGGTTAGTTATTTTTTTTATTTTAATTAATTTCTATAGTTTGCATTTATTTTTTTTGGTATTTTAGTTTTTATTTTTGTGATTTTTTGAAGATTTTCGTCCCTTTAGAATCGGTATTAAATTGATTCATGTGAATTGATTCGTAATTTCAGTGATTTAGTCTTTTATTCATACATATTTTTGATTTTTTTAAATAGTAAAATTATTTATCCCCTGAATCGTGAATCGTAGAATATTAATAACAGTACTTATAATCCAAAAGTGATGGCTTAAACTAAATAACAATAGATCATGATAATATATATAAAGAAATAAGATAGAATATATGTTGATTAGTAGATGATAACATAATGTTGTCATTTTATTAACAATCATTTATCCTATCATTCAACTTATAATTGATGTGATTGTGTGGGATGAGATAGAAATGAATGACATGAGTTTTCAAAAGAGTGATATTTTACAAAAATTAATTCTTATTAAAAATCTAATGAAAACTTCTTTGGTACATTAGAAAAATAAATGTTTCATTCTATTAAATAAATGAAGCATTAAGAGAAATGATTTTGGTGAGTTATTTTATGAAAATAATGATTATGTATTTTATTGATGCATGTTTGATGGGGAATAGGGAACATGGGGGTTTTTAATTGCTTGACAAATCACTCTCATTATAATCATGCATAGTTTCAAACCAAGAGATTCAAATTGAAATAATTATATTTGTATTAGATTTTTTGTTATGTATATTATTTTAATTTTGTGTTGGAATATATTTCAAATTATGATTAGCAATATTTCATAAATAAAAAAAAAATTTCAGCTATCAAAGATGTAGTTTGAGGATATTTTTCTTATTTTGGTTTGGATGTATGAATACAAAAATATAACTAGAAGAAAATATTTATCAATTAGAATGTTTGATAGTTATCATGCAAAAGATATAATGAGAAAAAAAAATGTAATGAATAGTTTTCTTATGCTTGATTATTAAATTATTTGTCTTGTTGATATTGAAGAAAGTTTTGATGACATACATATATGAAAATATAAATGTGATTAAATAGATAGTTGTGAGAAATTTTAATAAAATTAAAAGAGAAATGTAAAAAAAATCAAAATTTTTGATGCAAGATGAAAGATAAGTTTCATAAATCCATTATTTGTGGTCAGTAATTTATTTAATTCGCATTTTTTATGAAAAATAATATAACTATAGTATGATTTGAAGTTGCTGATATATATATATATATATATATATATATATATATCTCTCTCTCTCTCTCTCTCTCTGTATGATATTAATGAAAAATCTAATAAAATAAGAAAAATTATGACAATTGATTTTATACACAAACACAAATGGTTGAAAGTTAATTATTTAAATTAAAATGTATTTACCAACAATATGGCAGTTAAATTGATAAATGGGCAAGTTCACTCAATCTTAGAGAAAAGAGTTTGATCCATATGGATGTTAGATATATTTTTTCAGCATGTCTTTACTAATTGCTCTACTTGTTTTATTAGGATGGGGGCCTTATTTGCTCTAAATCTCCAACCTTGAGATCACATGTCTCATATATGAGGGTCGAGGAATAATATGGGATTGTAGGGGAGGAGGGGGGATAAAAAAATGAAAATGTATTAGGTAATGAGAAAATTAGTTGAATGTGTGTTAGTGGAACTAGTGAGTTAAATCAATCATTCAAATTGATTGAATTAAAACATAATAAATGGCCTTCAATGAAAAAAAAAAACCTGCATTTTAATAAATGAATATGTAAGATTGTCATTATGTTTAAAAGAATCATTTATCTTAGCTTGCACCTAGTAATTAAAATTGTCCAATAAGGGTGACAAGCTTTAGAAAATCAACTTTTAAAGATCTTATAAAAATTTAGTTTGTAAATGAAATTAATATGAATGTGTCATTATGTTGGATGATTATAGTTATAAAAGAGAGATTATCAAGTGTATTTTTTTTGATAAATTATCAAAAGAAAATAATGATTATATATTTTATAGATATTTGTGTTGCTTGATATGTTAGTGGATAAGTGGATAAAGAGAATGTGTTATTCATGAAAATATCTATTCAAATTATGTATTGATAAAAATAAAATTTTTATTTTGAAAATTTAAATTTTTAATAAATTTATCACCACAAATTCGTACTAAAAAAAATTGGAGTGGAAATGATTATATTTATTTTAGACCTATTTTAAATATTATTTTGATTTTATGTTAGAAAACATGAAGTTTTTTTCTACAAGTCCAAAATTTGTGTTATACAATTTATTTGGCAAAATTTTGATCAATCATCAAAAATGTGGTTTGTGGAAAATATTTATCATTTTAATTAGTCAAATAGTTAAGAAAAAAATAGTTAATAGAAAATATGTCGCAAGTATTTTTATATTCTGATAAGTTTTGATAGATAAATCATTAATATATATTTTTAAAAATATTACAATAAGTTTTGATAGAATTAAAAAGAAATATAAATATATGATTAAATGTATTGATGTCTTGTAGTTTTGATGACATTGAGTATGAGTATATTTATTGATTTCATCATTTTTTTACAAAAAAAAATATGATTGGTAATCTAAATAAATATTTTCTAGTTTTGATGAACCTTGTAAAAAAAAGAAAAATAATAAAATTTACTTTGTAAAATAATTATAGATTTATAGCTAGAATTATAACTAAAATTATAAAGAGTGAATAACAAAAAAATAAAATTCTATTTTGTTTTTTATACATCGCCCCCTCTGAACCTATCTATATTATTACTTTCTCTGGTATATCCAGGGCCTGGAGTCAGAGTAGATAAAGCTCTCATATTGGCAGTATGAGCAAAGTTGACAAAGACACCCTAGGAAAGTATATATGCTGTTCATTGGGATCGAACTTGTCCTCAAGTTTGAGCAGTTTTGTTCATTTATTGATATTCTATGAGAGATAAAGATCATATTATATAGATGTTTTTGTTGATTATTTATTCACATGAGTGAACTCTTTTGCTTATGTATTTCACAATCATTCATTCATATGTTTCATAAAGCTGTATTTACATTTATTTAATTTACTGTTATATATTTTTATTAATATAAGTTAAATGTGTAGCCACAGTTTAAAAGTCATTTTCTAACAGATGTAACTTGGTAAAGATTATATCTCTAAAACATTGCGTGCTCTCATTATAAATTTAAATTAACAAAACAAATTGTATTTATATCAGTTCCATTTCAAGGCAGCCGCATTATGTACACAATTTATAAATGCCTTTATTTTGCTCTTGCGGGCGATATTTAGGGGCGCCATGAAAGGTAAGCTGATAGTAAATTGCCCACTCCCTCCAGAGCGATTCCCAAAATATCAGTTATTGTACCACGGATTGCAAATGTAAGCTGGAAAAACCAAAGTTTTCCTCAAGTAGTTCAAGGAGAAAACCTGCTTTGTATAGATTGCTTTCTTTCTTTTTTGATGTTATCATTCATGCTCTGTTGGGAACACAATTGATAGTGCATAAAAAGGATTTAAGATACAGATAAACTGACTAAAATATTTTTAAACTTTTTAAACAAAAAGTTTTTTTTTGGCTGAGTAAAATCTGTAATGATATCTAATGCTTAAGCATTTTTCCTTATAGAGGAGATTTGGAAGTGTTGGCTTGAGCAGTCCTTTTCAAATTTAGGAGCCTACAAATCTTGTCAGCTACAAATTGGTTATTCCATAGGAAGCACAAAGTCATTTCAAATTTAGGCTTGAGCAGACTGCTCTGTTTTTATTCTGTGCCAGGGGGGGAACCACCAGGAACCAGCTACACAACAAAACACAATCCTTGCAGTGCCCACATGAGGCTCAATAATGAGGTGACATGTAAATATTTCTTACTATTGCAATATTGTTTCCATTCAGTAATATTTGATCAAGCTTAGTTATCCGGCGTCCTTCAGCTGCGATCTCACTGAAATATCGGAAAGACAATCAGGAAAAAAAAGCAATTGGTTGTATAGATTGTTGACAACTCGAAGGAACTGCACCACTATTACTTTATGCATTATGCCTAAAGCTTTTTTATGTGCAGCTGGTTACTCATGGGAAACTGTGATAATCTCACATTCTAATTAATTTTTATATATTTGTATTTTAGTGCATCACAATTTTTATAATTAAAAATAATTAGTTTTGATATATTAGTTTTAATGTACTAAAATTTATTAATTCAATTTTGTAGTCAAAAATTAAAAAAAATTGATTTAGTTAATTTAGAAAATACTATTCTAAACCGAGAAGACTGTTACAAACTGAAAAATCACATTTTTGAATTTAAAAATCAAAAATTTTAAAAACTCAATACAATTTTAAAAATATATAATTTATTAATGTACATGAAAAAAATAGGAATTTTTTAAATGATATCTTAAAAGTAATAACAAGTTTGATATTTTTTTCAATGCTAAAAATTATTATATAAATATACAAGTTAATAATGATATTTTTAAAATCTCATTTCGAGTTCAAAAAATTATGATTTTCAAATTCAAAAATATGATTTTAATGATTTTTAAATTAATTAAATTAACTTTTTTTTTTCAAATTTTGGAGAGAAATCGGATTAATTAATTTTAGTACAACAAAATTTAATTATTTTAGAATTTCATATATATTTTTTAAAATTAATGAAAAGTTTAATGTACTAAAATACAAATATTTTATATATTGTACACTAAAACATAAATCTTGCATCAATTTTTTTTTTTTACAAAATATTACGAGTTCGTAATCACTTGACATAATATCAATGTATGTCTCTAATATTAGATGATCAATAATTTCAATATTATTGTCACCCAAATATTTTTAATTTTTAATTTCTTATAAAATCCAATATGTTAATATTTATATAACCACATACAAAATAATTATTTCACCTAATGACTATATATATATATATATATATATATATATATCAATGCAACATATCAATGAGACTCCACTATGCAAAGATAGTTGATTTGGGCCGTATAGATAGCCTACGACAACCCTACTATTGTTGACATGTCTCATTTTAAAGTTTTTATAGAAAAAATTTTAGTTCGAGGAGCACTTGATCACACCATGATCTAAAATACATGATCCCGCCATGCAAAAGAAAAAAATGAAAAAAATAAAAAAAAAGTAATGCATTCCAGTTCCAGAAAAGAACATTAAAATGATATTTTTTTCTCGTTTAGTTCTTTTTTTATAAAACTATCTATCCAATTAGCAAAATAATAAATATTTTTCTAAATTTTTTTTCTCATGCAGCTAGTCAGCATCAGTATGTAAATTTTAATGTGATATTTTAATTTTTATCAGCTAAAATACGTTTCTTCAACTCAATAACATGTGACACAAGGCATCTAATATAAATATGGTGGTTATTTCAATTTCAACAATCTCTTCCTGCCATCACATAGTTTAAACGAATGTATGTGAAAATTTGAATGATATTCTTCATTGTTCATTCTTACTTGCTTCACTCAATTGTCAAGCAATTCTGATGGTTTTTTTTTTTGTTTTTTATCATCAAATATGCATCTATAAAGTTCAAAAAAAATTATCTTAAATTAATTAATCAAATTTGATACATTATCTCTCTTGGACAAATGTACTTATCATCGTATTAATATGTGATCAACCATATCAATATTAATATACAATCTAAATATTTTAAATGACTAAAATTTAATACGTATTCACCCAATTTAATTACAAAATTATTTTCACTCCGATTATTATGAATTCATATTTCAAATACTAAATTATAAATTTCTTTGACTTAATTGTCACCCTTCATTTTTTTTTTGTGTTTCTAACCTAACTTTTCTTTCTCATCAACTAGTATTATATCATCTACAAACAACATGCATAAAAAAATAACTTCTTGAATTTTTCTTATCAATTTATTAATAATTAGTACGGAACGATAAAAAAAATAAAGTCACCCAACTATTAAAAATTTATAAGTAATATTTTGAACTAGTCTAACTCTAGAAATCACTTCCTCGTACTTGTATTTATTAAACTCATTAAACACACTTGATACAACTTTGTTGTATAATACTCACTAAACTATATATTTTGAACTCTATCATAAATTTTCTCCAATTTTAAAAGTAAATACAAAAATTTTTCTTTATTAATTATTTGACTAAGTAAATCATCTTCATATTAAACCTACATTATATTTATCAAAATCATTTCTTAAAAAATCTTTTTCTTCTTTTGTTTGTGTTCAATTACTATTTCCTAAAACTTTATAATGTAACTTGCGAGTTTAATACCCTAATAAATATTATCTTAAGTATTTATTTTGTTCTTATATATAAGAATTATTATATTTTACACCTATTCATCTGATATCTTTTTTATTATTATAATCACATTAAACAACCTAGTTAATTACATCATGCCTCTCTCACTCATAAGCTTCAAGCTTCAATAATGATATCAAGTTCTAGGACTTTTCTTGCCTTGATTTTATTGTAAGCTTCCCTAATATATTTGAATGTTTTACTCTATTATTCTTAATATTTAAATTTACATTTGTAAGCTTATCTAAACAATCATGAAAATAAGTTTTTCATCTCTCTATAACTTATTTATGTTTTACTAACATTTGATTGTATTCATTCCTAATGGATCTTACATGACTAATGTGTATGTTCTTATTTCTCATCTTAACACGCTTTGATATCTTTTCATACCCCTACTTTATAATTTATCATACAACTCATTATATCTTAAATTTAAGTTCATTCACCACCCTTTTAATTTTATTTTTTGACCTCTTCATACAAATTTAATGTACTCATTCATCTTCATTTGTATTTCTTTAAAACATATTTGACTTTCTTCAACGGTTTGTTGAACCATACATTTTCACCACCATGTTTCCCTACTCAAGTACATGTTTCCATTAAATTCACTTAAAGCCTCATTATATACATTTAGTCAGTTCATATTGTAAACTATTGATATTTTCATCTGAAGATAAATTAACTTTTTCATCTAATTTTTTTATTAATATTTATGTTTTTTGCCTTTAAATTCTATTATTTTGTTTTTATATATCTGTTTGAAAATTTTCTATGATTGTACATAATAATACAAATCCATTACAATTAGCATATGTTGAATAATAAAGTTCATCTCGAATCAATTCATAATTATTTAATATTAATTTATTTTCACTTCTAATGATAAAAAATATATATTTGACTCATTAGTTATACAAAAATTATATGTTAATATCAAATTCAAAATTGACTTAATCTTTTCTACAAATGCATATTCTTCATTTTGTATCTCATAACCAATATTTTGTTTACATATCTATGTAAAATCTTCATCAATTATGTTTCTTTTTACATTAGTATTTCTTGTACTAATCCATCTATATTATCAGAGAACTTGTTATTGATTCTTAATCCTACTTATAGAGCATATATACTAATCATATTTAATACTCTATTAAATTATTATTATGTTTATTACTATAAATCTATCACTATTCACTTGATATATATAATTTTATTTTTAAATTCTTCATCCATGAGTATCTTAATATTATTCTTATTTATCTTTTTAACAACCACATATCAATACTTTTATAATCATCTATGTGCCCATATTTCTTTTTTTTTTATCTAGTTTAAAATAAGTATCTTATATTATGATTTCTCTACTTTAAGATGTTAAATAACTATATGCTCTTACCATTCAATTCAATGAAAATCATTCATTGACTAAAAATTAAGATACATAATTATAATAAACAAAGTCACAGCTTCATAAAACACCTAATGATTAATGCAAATGCTCTATCTTTAAATTTGTTTATAAATATTATTTAGTATAAATTATTTCAAGTTAGTTTGAAGATGAAAAATAAAAAATGATTTACCATGCATTTCGTTTTTTCTTTATAGATGACATCATGCTACTATTAACTATTTTTTAACATATCTATGCCATTTCAAATATTAATATTTTTATATTCTCAAAAAAGTGAAAAAATAAACATAAATTCTCTCCTAGTTGTAAAATTCACACATGAAAACTACAAATACTTCTCTTTGTTCCAAAATATGTTGATTTTATAGTAGTTACACATGAAAACCCATCACATAGCATTTTATTTTTCTATTACGCAGAATATTTAGTTTGGAGAGTGATACGCATATTGCGTATCCATTGATCGAATTCCTAGTGTAGTGTAAGTATGACCTCCTTATCCTATGTTCTCTCCCATTTTCCATGAGGCATATGGCCATAAACAAGTTGAAGACTACAAAAACTAATGTCGAAAACCTTGATAAAAAACTTCAAAAAGTATCATAGATATTATGAAATGATTAGGATTTCAACCATAATAATTTTCAGGAATGATTAGTAGAAAAGAAGGAAAGAGTTCATACCTAGCACACAAAATAATAGCTTAGCAAATTGATAAATTTCCTAATACAAAGAGTACGTATTAGAAATTATGTCTGATTAGTCTAAAACTCAATACTTACTATCATTGTTCCAATACATAGTCTTAAAGATTTAGTTACAAATGAAAATCTATCACATATCATTTTATTTTTCTATTATGTACAAATTTAGTTTAGAGAGTCATCCACTTAATTGTAGATCCATTGATTGAATTCCTATTGTGTTCTAAAATGAAAATTCATGATAAATGTTGTGGTAGAATAAGGATTTCAGCCATTGTGATTTTTGAGAATGATGGGAAGAGAAAAGAAGAAAAAAATATATTAATTATAAAAAAATTATTTCATTATATATATATATATATATATATATATATATATATATATATATATATAATATGGAGCAACCTACATGTTGAGTGCTCCCAGATAATAAAAAATAAATAAATAATATAAAATTAACCATGATTTCAATAATAAAAAGAGTACAAATAGATACCCCTATTATTACTAACTATTCGGATTATGGCAACAAACAAGTTGGGTACTCTCATCTATAATATGAGTTCAAATCTTTTCAATGTATTCTCAAAAATATTAGATGACTAATTAAATGTAGAAACATAACCATAATAATAATCATATCTTAGATCTCCTCTAAAATATTCGGATTATGGCAATAGACAAGTTGGGTACTCTCATCTATAATATGATCTCAGATCTTTTCAATGCATTCTCAAAAATATTAAATGACTAATTGAATGTAGAAACATAAACCATAAGAATAATTATATCTTAAATCTCCTCTAAAATATTTTGTAAATGAACATCATCATCACACATAACTCTACAAAAAATATAAGAACTTAAAATAAACTATAAGTATTCATCTTCACTGAAAGAAATCTCAATGCTTGTAAATTTTTTTACAAACCTTAATATACGAAGATGTATGTCCAAATGAACATATCATAAAAAATTTAAAAAATAATTAATTATATTGATTACATAAATTATATCTCTTAATAATAAATTAATTTTTTCTATGATTATTCAATCTATAGTATAATCAACCAAAGAAATTATATCAAATAAAAAATTAATATTTAATTCAACCAAAATATCTACTAAGCACAACTGAAAATATTAATATATATAGAAATATTAATTATATATCTTTTATGTGATAATATAATTCTTCTCCTAAAGTATAGAGCTTTTATCCTAAGAAAGCATATTAATCTCCCAAGATCATTCATTTGAAGTTACAACTAAAGATATTCTTTGAATTAAGTGATTTTTAACTCATCTTTGATAATAAAAATATCATCCGTAGACACAATTAGAAATATCAACAAGGTCAGGCGGCCTGAGCATAACCCATGGCATTGCTAAGTTTAACCTTGTCTGGCCCAACACGACATGATCCAAAAATGTGCCTAGTTCCAGGTCATGTTACCCCATGGCATGGTTCGTGCCATTCAGAGTCAGCATGAACTATGCATCGTGCTGAGCTAGGCATGACCTATGTGTTTAGACTGGTGACCACTCGATGAAGTGGTCTAATTTTTTTTTTAAAAAAAAACAACCAGGTAAGTCAGATATTACTTATGTGGCCTATTGTAATTGGCTGACCACGTAAGCCGACTATACATTGCATTTTAATGCAATGAGTTCTGCAGGGAACATCCAACATAGCCCGGCATGGTTCTGCACTCAATAGTTCCACCATATAGTGTTGAGCCAAAATTATTTTTCCCATGTGTCTAGCACGACAAGACGACATGGCCATGACTAGCAAAAATGTGTCGTGTCGGCACAACACGACCCATTTGACACCTCTAGACATAATAAGATGAATTAATCTACACCAACTAGAGGTGTCAAATAGGCCGGCCCGGCCCGACTCAGCCCATTTTTTTAGAGCACAGGCCTTGCTTTCATATCGAGCCAAGCACAGCACGGTTACTGTACCATGTCGTGCCTGGCCTGGCACGACATGGTACAGCCAGGCCATGCACGATCCGCCTAGAGGTGTCAAACGGGCTGGCCTGGCACGGCCCGGCCCATTTTTTTTGGGCACGTTCGTGCTACCGTGCCGTGCCCGGCCCGGCACGGTTTAAAAATTGCCGAGCCCGGCACGGCCCGTAGGCACAGCGGGCCGTGCCGTGCCTTGCCTGGCCCGCTCGTGCACGCCTGCCCGAGCGGTTCGGGATACGGGAAGACCGCTGGTCGGGTCGAATCAGACCCGACCCGCGGTCTTTTTATGCGGGAGGGGCTTCCTGAGGTCGGGCTCACGGGACACCCGGCACGGGACTGACCCGTGCCGCGTGCCGAACCGTGCCGAGTCAGGCACGGCACAGCTCAGGCCGTGCACGGCACGGGCCCAGGCACGGAATTTTTCCGTGCCGTGCCTCGTGCCGGGCTGGGCCGGCCCGGTTGACACCTGTAGATCCGCCGACATGGCGGGCCATGCCGGGCTCAACCGAGCCAAACCAGGCCGTAAGGGTATGGCTTAAAAAAAATTTTTTTTAATTTTTAAAGTTTAAGATTTTAATTTAAATAAAATATATATTATATTAAATATAGAATTATAGATAATGTATAATATATTAAATTTATAAAATAAAAATTGTTAAAATTTTAATAAATTACAAAGTTTGATTTTTTTTTATAATTAAAAATAAAATTAGTTTATAATTTATTAAAATTAAATTATAGAGTTTAACATTTTTAAATGAAACATTTAGCAAAAAAATAAATTAAACAAAAAAATTCATTAAAAAAAATTAAAAAAACAAAAGTAAACAAATGAGAAATAACCAACCAGCCAATAGATACCAAAGGTCCGAACCAAACAAATTCAAGTTTCAACAAATAAAGCGTATAATCAATAAAAAATAAAACATCGAAATCAAAAAGCAATTGATCATCATCAATCGTCAATCGGCATATCATGAGCATCATCAGGCGCAACATCAAGATCACTATCATATGGATCATCATCATTAGCAATCAACTCATCCACTTTCATAGTGGATCCGGATGCAATCCCTGTCCCAGCTCCAGCACAATCATGGATGTTAAACCTCGAATCCTCCCAATCCTTCGAACAGATCAGGGTCTCAACAATATCTGGATGTAATCTCGATCTCCTATATGAAATCACATTCACTGCAACAGAAAAAATAAACTCCGATACTACGTTCGACACCGGAAGAGTCAGTAGATCCCATGAGATTCTAGATAGTACGGAAAATATGGACTCATATAATTTCAATCACTGTTATATATCAAGATTCTTAGTATCAGAATGTGATAGGATTGAGCAATAATCAGTATCTAAGTACCGAGAAAGCTCATTCCTATGTGATGGCTCACCCCGATATTTTCCCCTCGATAGCTGAATGGAAAAATCATCATCTCCAAACAAGGTATCTATGTCCATAATCATAATCTCACTACTACCACTACCATACTTAGTATCGTAATATGTGAACAGGTCAGTCAACTTCTTGTGAATGAACCCTTCAGGTGGGTCTTCCAGTTTCATGCACGAGGAAATGTAAGTCATAGTATTTTATACCCCTTCCATCTTAACCCTAGGGTCCATACATACAGCGATGCAATAAAGAGATGGAATGGTGGACCAGTACTAAGTACTTGATTTCCATCTTTGCAATCATATAGCTAAGTGTCGGGTCTGCTCGATACTTCCTAAACATTCTACTAATGTTGCATGTATACCTGAGTACAATGCAAATAGTGGGCATATAAACCGACAAACACATGTTCGTCATGTCATAAAAAATCTTTAGGAATTTCATAAATAAAATTCCTAAAGACCAGTCAGTGTCATTAATAATAAATTAGTCACTCTTACTATTGACGTAGTCGGATATCACGTGTTCGTATCCAACACATGTCCCCAACATCAAGTACATGTAATTCCAACGATATCACACATCCGATTAGAATTTCTTCTTCTTAAGATTCGCAGACAAACAGAGACTATCAAACTTTTATTGTCTGCGAGGAGTGCGAATATATTTTAGTACATTACATATATTATCCAACGCGGGGAAACACACTTTCATACCAACTTGAACAATCAGGTTAATCACGTAACACATGTATCTGACATGAAAAATCTCTCTTAATGGTGCGTCTCTTAATGGTCCATTATTAGATACATTATCGAATGTGATACTAAAAATTTTATTTTAAATTTTATATTCCCTAAAGATTTTCATCATACACTCAAAAATGGCCGGGTCATCATAAGGATGGAGAATCTCAGAGAATTCTAAAATTTTTTTATACGTAGTCTAGTTAGAATCTATATAGTGGCTGGTTAGACATGTATAAGATGATTCATCATAACTTGTTCAGATATCGGACGTCACGAACATCACTCCACTATATACCATAAATTCATTAATTATTTTTTATTTTTCTAACTTATATATCTTTAGTATGTCATTCCTAGATGTGGACTTAGGAATCCTACGATAAGCAGGCCAAAAATAAATCTGCATGATGCACACTACCCTTGAATCTTCTGAAAATCTGATCGGAAGACCCATCAATGTGATAAGTCTGGTCATACCGTCCCTACCCAACTCCCTGGAGTATATGAATGGAATAAACTTTGAGACTAAACTAGATCCAATCTCAAAAAATGCAGTGCCAAGTTGGGTTTACCTAGGATCTAATAGACCATATTTTTTGGTGCATAATTCAGCATGCCTCTTGAGGTGCTCAATCCCAAACAAACTCTTATAAGTTAAAATTTTCATATAATATTTGCACTGTCATTTCTTCTTTCTCACTCCTAATATTTTTTTTTGTTTTATTATATTAAAATGAATCCAAACGATAGAAGTCCTAGTTTTTTGTTTTTTAGAAATTTAGGTTGAGACGATTGGAGAAATCAAAATTTTGATAGCCTCAGACTTCTACGTAAGATTTTCATTTTCTAAATTTAAATATATTTTATTAATATTTGTCTATTTTTAAAATTTTTGTTAAACAGAACTCTTATGTAGAGACTAGATGATAGATTTTAGATTTAACTATTTTAGGATTAGAGGGAAAGATTAAGAGAGAGAGAAAGAGTAAAAAAAATTTAAAATAAATTACCTGATAAAGCAGTGAGGTCGATCAAGTGCACATTGCACCACAGTCTAGTTCAAAATTTGAAACCCGAGTTTAGATTCCCGAAAATCCAAGCCAAATGACGAAATACCGAGTTCCGAGAGAGATAAGCAAGATTTTTGAGAGAATAAAAATGTGAAATTTGAGAGAATAAATATTTATGAAAAACATAAATGTTATAGAGAGGTGGGAATGATTTTATAGATTAATGAAAATAAATTTTTTTTAAAGTATTTTTTTTTGCTTTTTTTTTAATTTTTTATAATATTTTAGGTGGCAGAATCATGAGGACCGTTGGATTCTACCCCCTAGCCGTTGAGGCGAGATCTAACGGCTACATTTTAATTTTTTTTTTTTGCTAGTTGGGGCCTTGGGGGGGGGATTAGGGATCAAGACCGTGGGTCGAGTCTGATTGGACCCAACCCGAGGTCTTTGTGCGCGGGAAGCTAGGCCGACTCCCGAGTCACAAGAGGGAAGCTAGGCCTGTAGGCCGACTCCCGTGACAAAAGCCATGAGCCCAGGTTTGCGGGTGCGGAACTGCGTGTGACCCCGAACAGTGCCTACAAGCCGTACCAGGGCCACCAAACCGTGCCGGGTTAGGCACGACACGAGGCCCAGTTGGCCTCGGCACAACATGACATGGGTTGTGCCTTACCCGGGCACGAGAAATTCCCATTTCGGGCCTACACAAGCACGGCCAAACCATGTTGTGCCTCGTGTCGGGCCTGCTGACACCTCTAACACCAACTAAGCTATTTCAAAAAAAATAAAAATTAAAAACATGCATGTGTACACAAAAAAAGTGACTATCAAAAAAAAATTTACAAACTAAGTTCTTTAAAACTATTTAATATCATATGATATTTAACATAATATATAAATTGAGCTTGATTATACTATTGAAATTTGATATTACGAGTAAAAAAAACATTATAAATCTTTGTCGATAATTTAATAAAGAAAAATATTTTTTATATATAACTAATATATCAATAACCTTTAAGACATTACTAATAAAATAAGAATATATATAAAGATCATTTTAACTAGATGTGCCCATAGTTTTAAAAAGCACGAGACACACCAAGGCGCAAGGGTTTCTTGGAGCCTTGAGACGCAAGGCACAGCTAAAGCGTGAACTTTTATGAAGTGAAATGTGACTTTAGATGCACATAAATTTTTATTAAATAAAATTCTATTGATAAAAAAATAAATATTCCTAATATTTTAATAAAAAAAATAAATAAAATTATATAAATTTCAATATATAATTATAAATTTTAAGAATAAATATATTTTTTAAAAAAACTATAGTATATAAGACGTACCTCTTTAGTAAGGCGTATGCCTTGGAAGGCGAGGCGCGATAGCTAGGGAGTGGTTGTGTCTTGAGCCAAAGCACGCCTTTCACAACTATGAATGTGTCAATTGGGCTGTATCAAGCATGCATGATCTAAAATTATGTGGCCCGATCATGCCGCTATATTGTGCCGAACACGACACAATTTTTCAAATTGAGTTGTGTCAAGCCAACAAGAGACCCATTGAGCCAAGCCCAAGAAGACCCAATTATCAAATAAAGGTAATCTGGTAATGCTAGGTAGAGCTAATGTCAGCTAAAAGTGACAAGAATCATGATCAAGCCCTAGTCATCTTGTTTTGCTGTTATGGTCCGTGCACTATGATGCAGACTACAATCACCAAACCAATCAGGTCAAGCTAGCAGTGAAAACCAGGCTGAGCGGCTTGGCCCAACCTAGAGCCCAACCCAGTTAGTCGTGCTTGGCAAGGCACGACACTATCCAGGACTTGCCCGGGCTGGTACCGAGCACACTCTCGGCATGAATCATGCCATGCCGAGGAAAACCAGTCCACATTCCATGCCAGGCACGACTAGGGTGCATGATACAAGGCATGGCAAAGGGCGTCGACATGACACAAAGATGCAACATGGTGACGGGCGACGAGATGATGGCATGACACGATGAGTGGCGATGCCCAAAGGGCAAAACGGCAAAGCTGGTCAACGGTAGTGCCCGCTCAGTTTTGGAGAGCACTTGTATCCTCAAATCCCGGCACGAACCAGCCCAAAACTGGACTGATTTCAGACAGCAGATTGTGTCGGGCCTGCCTTCCAGTGAATCGTGCTGTGATAGGCGTAGCATGTGAGCCCTTAGGGCCTAAAAATAATGGTCCGTGTCAGCCCAGCACGGTGCGTTTGACACCTGTAGGACTAGCATTGGCCCTGTCAATAGGCCTGCTAACATGATCTACAGGCCCACTATCAACTTTTTTTTTAATAAGTTATTATATTATAGTAATAATATATATGATATAAATAAACAAAAAATATTTTAGAATTAAATGTAAATTGTATTAACATTAATAAAATATATTACAAAAATATATGAAATATAAATAAAATAAAAAACTTTGAATAACAATACAACTATAAAAGCAAATCAAAATATCAATCCAATATAGACGTGTCAAATGAGTCTTGTCGGACTGACATTAAATTAAATAGGTTGCCCAATCAGAACATCGTGTCATGCCAAACATGACATGAAATAGGTGCCCAGGTCATGCCTTGCCAACACGGAAACGTGATAGGTCAACACAACACACCCCACTGGCCCATATTTGTCAATTGGAAGTGCCAAGTCTTGTCGAGTCTAGCTGACAGTGGCACAACTCTGTCACTGACCAGACAAGCCACCTCAGTCACAACAGCCCACTGGCCCCAACTCACTGCAACAGTGCCTAGTGGCAAGCGGTGTGGCCACTGGCTGGTGGGCAGTGCACTCTGCAGTATTGCAATGGCACATCACTGTCATAGTTAGTGGGCAGTCCAGTGGGGTGTGGGCTTTGGTACTTCGGAGAGCAGTGTCAGTCCCAGTGCTACTGTAACATCAATATTTACTTTTAAGTATAAAATTATATGTTAATTTTTAATTTTTTTAAAAAAAATAGTTAAATCAAACTGCACTGCATTGTAAATTAAAATAAATACAATTTATAACTAAAAAATATATATATATATTTCACTTTTGCACCTCATGTTATCATATGACAATAATAAATTAAAAAAATTTAAAAGTAAACAATACCATTACATCAGCAAAAGCAACACACATCATATGTCAGCCCTCTAATATCTATAATACATTTGTGTCTGTATTATTATTTTGATCATGTCTATTCTAAAACTAGCAAGATATCAGTAGACTTAATAATACTAGATATTACATGAGTTATCACCTCCAACAAATTTTTTATTTTATCTTGAATACATAATATTGATTCTTCATAATCCTTAATGTATGAAATAGCATTTATGATATCTGATTACAATCTATATCTCATATTTAAAATAATATTCACAACCATATAAATAATAATTTGTGATATTATGCTAAATACCAAAAAAATTAATATTTTACATATAATCATATATAATATTGTAAGATAAATTTATATAATTTTTATCAATCCAATAAATTTAAATTCATATTATTATTATGTAATGGGCTAAAATAATAATTAATATCTAAATATCAAAATAACTCGCTCATATTTAATAGAATTCCTAATTATTTTTTCCTAACTAACTAAATAGCATAATCATCATATTCAAATTGATATCCATGTCTATACTCGAATGCTCGCTAAAATTATTATACATAATATCATAATATATAAACATATCTAATTTTTCATGAATCTAATCAAATGATTCTTTTATTTGGTTCATGCATGTGAATATATATTTTAGTATATTTTTTATTCATTTCATATTAACTCTAGGATCATATAAATAACTAAATAATAAAATAATAAAATTAAGAACTAATATTTTAAATATCTATACAAGTCTAATTTATATTTATTGAATTTATTATTTATTATTTATTATTTTATTATTGTATTTCACTAGACTAGAAATAAGAGAAGGATAAAAGTATTTTAAAATTTATTACTAATTTTTTAAATTTATTTATTAATCTAATAATTACTAAATAAAAAAATTAATTCTAACTTAATTATAATTTATATCTTAACTTTATGTGTGTAATTGAGAGTTTGGATGCTATATCTCATTTTCTCATGCCTAGCAATTATTGTTTATTACCAAATTAACATTAAAGCTCATTAATATTAAAATTATAAATTATTAAAAAAATTAGATACAAAAGAGCACATAACAAATTTTAGAGTAAAAAGAGAAAATAAGATAAGATGAATTTATAGATTAATTATATAAAATATAAAAGAATATGAAATTAATAATTTTTTTTATTTTTTAAATATTATTTAAGGTATAAATTTGAATGCATTCAGATTTCTACAAATAAGTCATGGGATGCAATTCGATGATTCAAAAAAAATTAAGAATTATTTTTTTTTTATTAAATCCGATAGTACAATGACAAACATTGTCCTATCACTATCTTGTTGGCATAGCCAAACAACAAAATAAAAGAAACAATCATTTTAAAAAATGACAATTTTTTTTAAAATCCAAGCATGCCAACGACAAACACTATTAATGGTCCAAGCACAGCACAATTCTAGATTATATCATGCAAGACCTAACATGAATAAATTAAATATTGACTCGTGTCGTGCCTAGGCTGCATAACTCACTTGACACCTCTAGCTCAATATCAATATATCAATTAGTATGATTCAAATCGTCACAAGTCATAATCTCAAAAATAACATCATCCTCATTTTTTTTGAGCATCTACATTATCATCAAATTCAACTATCTCATTTTTTCATAAAAACTTATTTATAAATCTTGCTAATTTTTTAAATAAAAAATAATTTCAATAATATCTAGTTATAACATTCTCCTCCTATAAAAAATTCTATTCACAACAATAAAAAAAATAAACTTTAATATTATACTAAGCATCAAAAAAGTCAATACATCACATATCTTTATAGATAGCATAAAAAAAATAAATTCATATAATCTTTACTAATTCAATATATCAATTTTTAATTTCATTATGAAATAAAATAAAGTAGTAACATAATCTAAATACCTCAATAGCTAACTTCCATTTAACGAACTTCCACATTATTTACTCCTAGCTAATTGAATCACAAAATCATTATCCATGAATACAACATCAATGTTCATATATAGATGAATGTTAAAAATAATATAATTATTATCATAATTTCAAAATATATTATTTATTTATTCATAAATCCTAATATCTAATTCTTATAGTTGATTCATGCAAGTGAATATATATTCTATAATATTTTTCCACTCCTTCCATCGTAACCCAAAGATCTATACAAATAACCAAATAATAAAAAAATAAAATGGATACCTAATATTTTACATGCTTCCTTTCTATTTTAATAATCATGATACTAAAATTTAAGTATTCTCCATATTTACTAAACATACTAATAATATTACATATGAACATAAGTATAATATATATAATAAAAGTGTACACAACCAAACATATATTCATCAATTTAAAAAATATTTAAAAAATTTTATAAATAAAATTCTTATTTACTAAACATACTATTAATATTACATATGAACATAAGTGAAAAATATATAATAAAAGTTTACACAACCAAACATATGTTTATCTTATAATAAAAAATTTTAAGAAATTTTATAAATAAAATTCTTATTTCCTAGTCTGATCTATCAATTATTATATCTCAACTTTTACTATTAACATATTTATATATTAGCTATTGATAACCAACTAATGAATCCAATATCATATATATATAATTCCAATGATATATAATATCCAATCAATTATTATGTATTCACTTACATTGAGTATGAAACTCTTATTGTCAGCAAAATATCTCTATAAAGTTAAATGAATTTTATATATAATCTAATGCGAGGGAAACTAATTTTATTCCTACTTGTACCATTAGATTAATTATATAACACGTATACCTAAAATAAAAAATCTTATCGATAAGCTCATTTATAATAATTCACACAAACTTATTTATTATCATGAAATTATTTAAAATATTATCAATTATTATACTAAAAATTTTATTTTAAATATCATATATTACCTAAATACTCTTGAGATATACTAAAAAATGATAGAGAATCATTAAAATAAAAAATTTCATGAAATCCTAATATTTTTGTATTATTTTTTATTTAAAATTAATAAAGTAAATAAAGATAAAAAATAACAGGGCAATTACATTAATATCATGACTTATCCAAACATATGACATCACAAACATAACTTTACTTTGTGTCCAATTTGACTAATTACTAATTATTTTTTTATTTATAATTTTTTATTATGTTATTCCTACTTGTAGACATAAAAACCCTATGATAAGTGAGATTGATATATTTGTATGTAAGATGAAGTTATCTATGATCTTCTGAAAATTTAATCAAAAAACCTATACTAACAATTAATAGTCAAGGTAGTAAATAAATAAGTCATTAAAATAAAAATTTATCTAACTTCAACGATTTTATTACTAAGATGAATTTATTTGAGATGTAATACATCATATTTTTTGATATACTATTTAATATTTCTCTTAATATGTTCAGCATCTTCAATAATACTCTTGTATTTATTTTATTACTAGCAATGAATAATACTCTTGCATTTATTTTTTAAATATATTAAACTTTAAAAATTTTTGAGTAAGATATAAGTATTTTTTATTTAATTTGAATATATTTTATCAAATAAAAAAATAATTTAAAAATTAAACTAAAATACTCAGTGTATTATGTGTAACTTGAACAAACATGCCCAACATACATCAAGTTCACAAAACACATTACACAATCATCTTGTACCAACCAAAAAAATATCTGTCCAACAATATAATAATTTATAATTTAAAAATTTTATTTTTGAAAAACAAAATAAAAATAATTTAACATAAAAAAGGATTACTTTTAATATTTTAAAAGATTAGAGAAAAAAAAATTATAATTATATAATAAAAATCTAAAAAAACTAACATGAAATTTGTAAAACAAGTTTAATAATAAACAAATATTTTTAAATTTTTTTTTTATTTAAAAGAGTATCCAATAGTCATTAGATTTCTATCTTATAGACATTAGAAGAATACTAATAGGTGATGGGTAAAGTACATTTTCTAATTTTTTATTTTATTATTTTTTTATTAAACATTACTAACAATAACAGTGAGTTGTCGATGTCCTATTGGCAACTAATGAAATTAATCATTTAACAAGTGTAGTTTTTAACTTTGCCACAAATCACGAGCACTTGCCACATTTCATTAATGTCATGCCTAGCATGGCACAAGGTCCATGCTGCCTTAGAATAAGTCCGAGTCACTTGGCCCAATTGACATCATGAATTTTGACAAAAGAAAATATTTTAATAATTCATATTAAAGATCTAAGTAAACTTTCTTACAATTAATTTCATTCTAATGTGATTTAGTTTCTAATTTAGATAAGATTTCACCATGATCACCACAAACAACAAACAATAAATAATAATGAATGTCATTTTATTAGTTATTAAGTTTCATTTAAATAATAAATATATATCTATTCCAACAAGGACTAACATCATCTTAAGCAAAATATAATTTTAAAAAAAATTAGGTATCATTGTATCATTAAGAAAATTAATAAAAAAAATAAAAATATATATATATATGACATGTAATTGAGTGACGTGAAATACAACCTAGAATGCATATTAATTTTATAAAATATAATTTAAAATCTGATTCAAAAAATAAAAAATTTAAGATTCCAAATATTTAAAAGAAATATTCAATAAAAAATAATACAATTATATAAAATTTAATTAATAATTAAAAATTATAAGAATAAAAATATTTAAAAAAAAAGGAAAAAATCAATAAATTATGACTCTTCCATAAGGCACATGACTTGGCTAGTGAGGTTCTATACTAGGCAATTATTGCACCTTGAGCCTCATCATACTTAAAAAATACCTTTTAAAACTATGAGATCAAGAAGTTCAAATGTAGGGAATCAATGACTCTCTCTCCTAGCTAGAATCCCAAGTGTAATAAGAAAAGAATAAGAAAAAATAATAATTTTAAATGCATCTTCTAGACTATTATACTTCTTAAACTCATTAAAATATAAGTCATACTAAAAAAAATTTTTTAATACTCAAAAAAAATTTATTTAGTTCGATATTGAGTACAAAAATATCATATCAAAAAATCACTCTCTCAGAAAATAAAAATAAAAAAAAAACAAGTAGTTGATTAATAAAATTCAAATATACAATAAGATATTATATTATTGAAGTAATAATAAATAAATTATTATGCTCGATCTCAAAAAAAAATCTTGTTTAGAATATTTTGAACTTACAAACAAATATTATATAAAAAAATTAGAATTAAGCTACGTAAAAAAATAAATCACAAAAAAAGATTAACTGAACAACCATAAAAAAATATAACACAAAAAATAAAATAAGCTAAATATTATCATAACAATAACTATATGACTCTTGGTAGTCAACTTATCCCCATCAATAGTTTATATTACCCTTTGTCTCCTCTCTAAATAAGCTTTTAATAACTTTCTAATATAAATCCTCCTCCTTTAATGTTGGCACTTAATTAAGACTCTTCTATCTCTATTTCAGCTAATATTATCTCAACTACCAATATATACTAAATGAAATATCTCTCTAGTAAACTTTAGTAAATCTTGAATATAGTAAAATGACCAATGATGCTACTATGACCTAGTGAAAAACATCTAATTACCTAGGAATATATATAAATTATTAAAGAATTATTTAATTATGAGTATAAAAATATCATACCAAAAAATTACTTGATCTATCTTATTTTTTCATATGAATCAATCTATTAATAAAATCTCCAAAGCTACTTAACATGTTGAGTGATATAATAAAAATGAATAAAAATCACTTAGATTCTCTAAGCTCATTTAGTATTAATCATATAGATTAATAAAACTATAACATATATATGTATTATTTGGGATGAATATAATAATATTGCTAATTCTTATAAAATATTACATGTCATACAACATAAAAAATAAATAATTTTAACTTGATAGATTATTACTTAACAATCAAAATATGAAAGTAAATTTGTAATAATTTGTCATATATTTCATCTTTATGAGATTTATTTGTCAAGTAATTAATCATCTCTAAATCAACAAATAACATATATACTCCTTATAATTCATCATAAATAATTTCTAATTTCAAGCTTCCATAAAATAATTACCATGATTGTAACTTTCTCCATATATGAATAAACATGTGGCATATCATATAAAAACTAAATAATCACACCAAGTCATTATGCACATTATGACTATACTACATAGATTATATTTATTCGATCAACAATACACTACAACCACTTGCACAATCACTACACACGTGGTGCACCTTCAGTGCATCCAGAGTGCACCCATGGTGCACAATGCACATCCATTAAGTGGACATCAACGCCATCAAACATTATGGATATGTAACAATGATACATGTATGAATGCATGTTTATCACACATACATAGGGCACACATGTGCACCTTCACTACACCCATGGTGTACAATGCACATTCATGAAGTGGACATCAACGCCATCACACAATATAGATATGCAACGTGGATACATTTATTAATGCATGTTTATCACATATACATGAGGCACACATGTGCATTATTATACGAATGTGCACCAATGCACTATGTTGTTAAAATACATATCTCTTTCTAGCTTACCTAGATTAGTTTCCTCTGCCTTGGATTTGACTTTGATATCATATAGAAACTCAAGTCATAATATTGATAGAATAACCCAATAAAAATCATAAAAAATACACAAATAGATACCCCTATTAGGGCAGCCCACAAATGTGCATGTTTATTCATATTAGGGCAGCTCATGTATTGGGTGATCTCATCCACAATGAAAAAAAAGAATAAAAAAACAATAAAAAATAATCCACGAGACACTAATCTACCATTTTTTAAACCAAACACAAATGGATGCCATTAATTGAGTAACTCATTTAAATAAAATTAAATTCGGCGTCCCATTACAATATACCAGCTGTTGTGATGCATCTATATTGATCCTTGAAATCTCGTAAGAAGAGGTGTTCCACCATGACACAGCCATGACCTTAGTAGCTCAGCAACAACTTCTGTTGTGCCACGGCTACTCTTGGATAACGTTTTCCAGAACCAAGGGGGAAGAAAGATGACATTATATGTTGCCTAAATTTTAAATGATTACATATTTTTCTTCCTAATTTGAGCACGATTTTTTGTACTTTAACCAGTTACCAATTAATGAGCCGCTCATTTTGTTTTTTATCGTATGTGAAATTGTTGCGTTTGCCTCTCTTTTTTATTCAATTCATCAAAACGAAACAAAAAATTACTTTGAAGATTAGTTTCACATACTACTCTGTAACGTCTTCAAGTACCATGTTGACATAAACGTCAAAACCCGCAGAGTACCAACAAGCTCCTTGTCTCCTTTCATTATCACCCACAGTTTCGACCCCACGCATCTGTCTATTAGCTCTGCTCAAATAATTTGTTAGACCATAATCCAATAATCTTAACGTTCTCTTTTAACGACTCAACAAGTAAAAGAAGAAACAATCATCAAAGAGGAAACACAATGAACCTGATGGGAGCAACTGTGACAGATTGTTTGCCATTCTGTTTGGCTTGGACTTTACCTGGCGACTCCGGTAAACCACGGCGATTTCGCAAAATCATAAATCGATCCACGGTTGCTCGTTTCCAAGCTAAATCACTCCTTGGATTTGATGACATAGAAGCCAATTAAAATTTTGAATTAAAAATACTTTAAAAACATTGGTCTAAAATGAAAATATTTAAAAATTATCCCAATTTCTCATATGTAAATTTTAAAATATAGTATCCCAAAAATGATAACACAAGAAATATTTATGTTTAGATACTTGAAATAATAAAAATCTGAAAAATATCATTATCACTTAAAAAAAATAGTATGTGTATATATTTATACAATATATGTATAAATGGTATATGATACATTATCTATGTATGTATGAATGGATGGGATACATATATATTGTCTATAACTATATATTATAAATATATATGACATACATATATATTTATAAGTATATAAGTATATACTATATACACACACACACACATGCATGTATATGTATATAATAGATATGTATATAGGTATATATACAATATATAGTATATATGTATATACTATATACATATATATGTATAGATATTATATCTAGTATATATGTAAATACTATATACATATACATATATACATATGTACATTTAGATAATGTATATGTGTATATTGTGTAATACACACACACACACACACACACACACATATATATATATATATATATATATATATATAATTGTGTGTGTGTGTGTGTGTGTAATAGTATATATATGTGTGTGTGTGTGTGTGTGTGTACTTATATATAGTATACATATAGTATATACATTTATATTATATATATATATATATATATATATATATACACATATATTCACATTATGTAGGTAATACCATATACATACATATACAATAGATATATATATATATATATATATATATATACAGTACATATATAACCAATTGATATGATAGTTTTGACGGCGATATATTAAATGTGGTTCACCTTCATGAATGTGATCCCTTCCAGCTGTTTTCTATTTACTGGTCTTGGGATACAATAAACTTGACTTCCATTGGACCTATGTAGGAAACTTGTCTTCCATGGGACCTAGGTGGTTCACCTTGGGCCCAACAATGTGGCCCCAGGATTTATATATAGGCACACTCACGCATGTATAGTACATATATATGTAAATTGAATATACACACATACATACTTATATATATATATATATAAACATATACACTTTTTTTTATATATGTTAAAAGGTATTTTCAAGTTTCCAAATATAGAGGTACCAGACTATAAATATTTCTAATTCCTGGGGACTTTTTTTTAATATGGAAAGGTTAATGGTTTTTTTTAAATATTTTCATTTTTGAACTAAAATGAAAACAATACTTTTTGTATTTGAAAAAATTGAACTAATATAAAAAATATTTACATTTTGATACACTTAAAAAAATATATACAAAATTATGCTTAATATATCACGTTGTTATTAAAAAAAAAACATATGTATATAGTATATACAATATACATATATGAATATATATATATATATACACACACACACACACACACACATACACATAAACACACAATATATATATACAATATATTCACACACATATATACATACTTATTCATAAACATATAACTATATAGTATATATATATATATATATATATATATAGTATATATAATAGTATATACTATATATTCTCTATATACACATTTATAGTGTATACTCTTATTTTTATTATGTATATTTTGTTATTTTTGTATACATATATATAGTATATATGTGCACATTTTTTTTTATTTTTTTTCAAACAATTTTTTTTATTTTTTTTAATATGTGAGGGTATTCTTGGGTTTCCAAATATTGAGGTACCAAAATATAAATATTTATAATTTTTGGTACTTTTTAATAAATATGAAAAATTAATGGTCTTTTTTTAATATTTTCATTTTGAACCATCTTTACATAATTTTCCCCTTCAAAAGGAAAATCATGTTTTAGTATTCTTGAAATTATTTAAAAAATCATACTTTTTTGTATTTAGAAAAAATTGAATTTAAAATATAAAATTTTATGATTTGTGTACACTAAAAAAAATAAATACAAAATTAGGCTTAATATGCCATGACATCATTAAAAAAAAGACTTAATGTTTTTGAAAATAATATATGACTTACATATACTATTTTTGAAAATAATATATGACTTACATTTACTATTTTTGAAAATAATATATGACTTACATATACAATTTTTAAAAATAGCCACATAAATATATTTAAGATATAACATTATGTATATATATGTTTATGCATACACATATAATGTTATGAATAACATTAGATATACATATATGCAGATCAATATGCATATATATGTTTATGCATAAGCCTATGGTGTTTGCTCATAACATTATGCATATATGATAAAAGCATTCCTTCTTTGGTACCATATTACCCTGCAATAGAAACCAAATATCAATTAAACTTGGTTGACATCTCACACAAGATTCATTCAAAAGGAGTTACTTAATATTAGCTTTGTAAATAGGAACATCCCTTCCACTTGCATTTATAAAAGTTTAATAGGTGTCTTGTAAATAGGAACAACCAATCTTTCTTATGCTATATATATTGTACTCTCTACTTGCATTTAAATTAATTAATTCATATTCTTTTATTTGTGTAGCATCTTTATGGTATTAGAAGAATAATATCTCCAATGAGTTTTTTTTTTCATGGATTCTGATTCTTCCACTACTAATGTCACATTTATTACCACTTCACCATCTCTCATCACAATCAATCCTACAGCTTAACTTCCCCTAAAACTCACTAAATTTAATTACTTCTCTTGGAAAGCTCAATTCACTACCCTCTTATTTAGTTTGGATCTTCTTGGCTACCTCAATGATACATCTATTTGTCTTATCACCACTATTCTCTAAGATTATGTGCAATTTTCCAATCTAGCCTATATTCATTGGTGCCATCAAGATCAACTTATCTTCCATGCTATTCTCAATTGCTTAAGTGAATATGTTGTTCCACTTGTCTCCTCTAGAACCTCTAGTAATGATGCTTGGACTCATTCATCACACTTCTTTACCAAATGTTCGACTCAGCAATTCATTTATCTCAAAGATAAATTAACCATGATCACATGAGGTGATCTCTCTGTTAATGATTTCCTTGTTTCAATCAAACAAATTGTCAATGAACTTACTCTTCTTAGTTGTCCTCCTAGTGTTGTTGACCTTCTTGTGTATACTACTTGTGATCTTGGAACAGCCTACAAAGAACTTATTGCTATCTACACTTTCGACTCAGTAATTTTACTACCTACGAGAAACTTATTAATACTATCCACACTCATGCCATCAAGATGATTGATCATGAAATATTCCTTCTTCATGATAATAAATTCAAACTGGATCATATTCTACCTACAATCAATTTTACCAAACATAACATTTTGTTGTCCTTTTTTTTTCCAAACATCAATCCTTCTCTCCCTCATCTAGTTTACTTCCCACCCTATCTCAGCCTAAATCATCATTACTATCAAAACCTTTCTTCCCTGTGTCTATCTCTTCTGATTTTGTTGGTTGCCAATACTGTGAAAAATATGTGCTAACTATTGTTTGAAGCTTTTCCACAGCTATGTCCTCAATGTCCATTTGCTCATCATGCAACCAAATCATTCTCTACTCATCTTCCATGAATCCTAAAATCAAGCACCTCACACCATGTCACATCTCACCTTTCCAATTTATCCATACATCAATCTTATGAAGGTTTTGATTGTATTATTATTGGCGATGGTTTAGGTTTGAATATCACACATATTGGGTCTACTTCTCTTTCACCTTCTTTTATTTTATTTAAAGTCCTTTGTGTTCCCACTATTAATCACAAACTCACTTATGTTTCACAATTTTGTCATTCTAACAATTCATCTAATGAATTTTTTCCTCCATATTTTGTTGTTAAGAACTTAAAAATAGTGACTCCTTTACTCTACTAAAAGAATCAATATGATCTCTATGAATGGCTAGTGGTTGACTATGCAACAAAACATTCTTGTATTACTTTCTCTATTGGTGTCCTGCAAGCTGTTTCTCCAACTACCTTGCATGGTTGTCTTGGTCACCTTTCCTTTCGAATAATATTTAAACTTGCCAATCTTAGCCTAGTTTCACTACCTTCTTCATGCTCCTCTAATTTTGTTTTTACTTATTGTCTATGCAATAAAGTCAATATTTACCTTTTGGGAAATCCACTTTGTAAAGTCATAGTCCTCTTGATTTGATTTACATTGATCTTTGGGGATCATCTCCAATTGAATTTATTACTAGTCAAATTTATTATGTTATTTTTGTTGATCATTTTACCAAATATGTATGGTTTTATCCATTACACTTAAAATCTAATGCCTTCACTATATTCATTAATTAAATGTTATCATTGAAAAGTTTTTTAATCGACTTATTATCTCTATTTACTCTGATGGTGGTGGTGAATATATTACACTTAAAGATTTCTTATGTAATCTAGGAATTCAACATATTAAAACTCTGTCATATACACATCAACTTAATAGCACTTCTAAACACCATCATCATTATATTGTTGAACTATATTAACTCTTCTTCATCAAACCAAGCTCCCTTCCAAAAATTGGACATGTTTTTCAAACAACTTTTTATTTAATTAATCATCTTCCTACACTGATTCTTAATTCATATTCTCTTTATCACAAGTTATTTTCTAAGTCACCAAATTATACTAAACTCAATATCTTTGGTTGTTTATATTTTCCTTGGCTAAAATCTTATACCACTAATAAGCTTGAACCTAAGTATATTCCATGTGTTTTCCTTGGTTATTCCTCTATTCAAAGTGCATATTTTGTCTAGATTTTAAAATACATAGAATCTACACATCTCGTAATATTCATTTTATTGAAGAAAATTTTTCTTTTTCTAAATATGGTTTTCCCACCTCCTTGACTTTACCTTCTCATAATTAGTTTACATTTCCTCTTATTTTTCCATATCCTTTTTTCCCTACTCCTACTACTCATCATACACGAATTCTAGAAGCAACATCTCCTCCACTACATATCTTATCATTGCCATCATCGACACCACCATTGCCCACTTCTCCAATAGTAAGTATTCCCTCATCATCATCATTTTCTTCTCCCTCCTCTTTGGATTCCATCTCCTCTACACCACTCACAACTACCTCTATTACTCCATATGTATTCTTGTCCCTACCACCCCCTCCTTCTCATAGTATGATCGCCTATTCCAAAAATAATATTTTCAAGCCAAAACATTTTTATCACACTAATACCAAACATCCTTTGCATGAGTCTATTGAACCATCTTGTATATCTCAAGCTCTTAATCATGTTAAATGGAGATAAGCTATGTCTGATGATAACCTTCTTCATAATTGTACATGGGAGCTAGTACCACCTAGCTCAACTCAAAAAATTGTTGGATATAAATGGGTGATTCATCTAAAATGTCATCATGATGGTTCCATATCTTGATATAAAGCATGCCTTGTTGAGAATGAATTTTATCAGTGCTCTAGCATTTACTTTCATGACACATTTAGTCATGTGGCTAAACCTATGACTATCCATGTTATTCTTTCCTTTGCTTTATCTCATGGTTGGTCCCCCCACCAATTAGATATTAATAATGCTTTCGTTCATTTTACATTCTCTGAAGAAGTATTTTTGCAGCAACCTCTAAGGTTCAGTGATACTACAAATCCAAGCTATGTGTGTCAGCTTCATAAAGCTATTTATTATCTTAAACAAGCTTCTTGTGCATGGTATAATAAATTAAAAGAATTTCTATTATCTTATAGTTTTATCAATTCTAAGAATGACACATCCTTATTTATTTATCATAACTCTAATATCACTATTTATTTCTTGGTGTATGTCAATGATCTCATCATCACTAGTAATGATACATGCTTCCTTGACCAATTTTCTTCATTCATTGGCTGCTATATTTTCCATCAAAGATCTTGGTGACATACATTTTTTTCTTGGTATTGAAATTATTCTTATTCCATCTATATTATTTCTCTCTCATCATAAATATATTCATGATCTTTTAGCCAAAACCAACATGACTAGTGCTAAAAAGTGTGCTACACTAATGTCATCTTCTCTGCCTCTACAACTTCATGATGACTCTACATCTACATATGCTATATAGTATTGTCAAGTTATTGGAGCTCTCCAATACTTATCCCTCACTCGGCTAGATGTGTCATTCACTATTAACAAGTTGGTTTATTTCATGCATTATTCCACTAACATGCATTTGTTTGCTGCTAAACATGTGCTTTGTTATCTCAAGGCCACTTTTCATCATGGACTTTTTTTAAGCAAGACCAATCACTTCACCTTACTGCCTTCTTCGATGCTGATTGCCTGAGCAACCTTGATGATTTCACATATACTTCAGCTTATATAATCTACATTGGGAGCAATGTTAATTCTTGATGTTCTCAAAAGCAAAAGATAGTTGCTAGATCCTTTAAGGAGGCCAAGTATCACTCTCTTGCCTCATGTGCTGCTGATGTTCTTTGGATTAAAAACTTATTGCATAAACTTCATTTTCAATTTCCTCCTCTACAACTATTATGTGACAATATTAGTGCTACATATCTCTTCATCAATCTAGTCTTTCATTCACGTATGAAACACATTGTGCTTTATTATCATTTTGTTCATGATCATGTTACTTGAGGCTCTTTTGTCATTTCTCATATCTTTTATAAGGATTAACTTGTTGATGCTCTTACCAAGCCACTTCCTGTTGCACCCTTCAATAGTTATGTTCCAAGCTTGATGTCTCCAATGGGAGCACCATGTTGCGAGGGCATGATAAAGATGTTCCTTTTTTGGTACCTCAATAGAAAATATCAATTAAACTTGGTTGACACCTCATGCAAGAATCATTCAAAGTAGTTACACTATATGAGCCTTGTAAATAGGAACAACCCCTCCGCTTGAATTTAAAATAGTTCAAAAGGTTCCTTGTAAATAGAAACAACCAATCCTTCTTATGCTATAAATATTGTACTATCTATTTGCATTTAGATTAATCAATTCATATTGTTTTATTTATGTATTATTTTTATATATACAATTATGTAACATGTTTTGCATATCTTTTGCATATTGTTATGCATATATATATTTTTATGCATAAACATGTAAATGCATTAAATTATGCATTATATATATATGTATATATTATATAATGATATCTATACAGTATAATATTATGCATTATGCTAGACATATATATAATGCATACTTTAATGCATATACATGTTTATGCATGAATATGTGTGTGTGTGTGTGTGCACATTGTTATGCATGTATATATTTATTCAAAATGTTTATACAAAATATTTTATGTTTGTACATAATGTTATGAAAATATAAACATTTATATTTTATAATATTATGCATAAACTAATGCCTAAACAGGTAATATTATGCACAAACACAAAATGTTATGCATAATGATAAGAATAAACCAATGCCTCTACGAAAACAAGTTGGATCATTATAAAAAAATAGGAGAGCTTGCTAACAAAACATAAATGAAGATGAACAAGCAAAGTGAAATTAATGAGTGGTGGTTTGGTTATTATGCTAAAAATTAATATTAAGAATTAGAACATGAGACAAAAGAATTCAATAATTCTTTTTTTTATTAACACATTCACACATTTAGGCTATGTATAGCCTTTTTCAAGCTCAAAGTAATAACTTTACCCTAGCGCCTAGGACATATCATAACTTATTCAAACACATAACACAACCCCTAAAGATTAGGATGTATCCAAGATTCATTCAAATACATAATAAAACCCTATAGACTAGGATTTATCAAGACTTATTCAAAAGTCTAAAGATAAAGATTTATCCAAGGCTTATTCAAACATAACATAACCCTAATGACAAGGTTAATTGAAATAATTTAAATACACATAAACTCTTCTTCATTTCCTTAAACTTAGTATTGTGAAACAATTAGTTTATATCAGAAAATTTAGGTACTCCCATCATCATTTGAAGCTTCAGAAAAACTTCAAGTTTCAATGGCTTGGTCATTATGTCTGCTACCTAATTATGACTCCAATAATAAACCAAATCAATTATACCTTCTTTTGTAAGTTGCTTTATTAAATGAATCCTCACATCAATATACTTGTTATGTACATGCATAAGTGGACTCTTAGATAATTTGAAGGTTGAACTGTTATCTCACATTATAGTAGTATAGCCTCTATCAAAATGTCACAACTCCTTTAAAATTCTCTTCATCTTGATTCCTTGACAAGCATAATCTACAGCTATCACTAACTCAACTTATGTGGTTAACAAAGTTAGAATCTACTATTTTTTTCTGAACACCATGAAATGACACTTGAATTCAATAAAAACACAACAAGATGTGCACTTCTTGTCTTTCATATCTCTAGTATAGTTATTATATGTGAATGCTAACATCTTACCATCTTTTCCTTTCTTATGATGAATTTGATAGTTTGTAGTTCCTTATAAGTATCAAAGTGCTCTCTTAGCTGCCAATAGATGAATCTCCAATGGGTTTGACTTTGACATACATCTATTGATGAGATAAATAACAAGCACCATGTCAAATGACATGTCAGTGAGATACGTTAAACTACCAACTAAATACTTGTAATACAATTCATCAGCAATATTGTCTCCATTTTGATCTTGTTTATCGTGAAACCTAAAGTTATTTCAAAGCCCACCAATTTACTTTTCATCATACCTAACTTTTTCAAGACCTCGAATACATATTTCTTTTTGACATATATAAATACCATCATACTTTTGTAGCATTTCAATCCCAAGAAAAAATATCATTTATCCCAAGTTAGACATGTCAAACTATCTTAACATAGTGTCTTTAAGTTAGACATCATAAATTCATCATTACTAGTTAAGATTAAATCATGAACTTATATACTTCCTATACTAATTTTCAATTATCTACTTTTTTTGTAAATAATGTCTACTCACTATTGCATGCTTGAAACCCTTCACTAATGAAATATGCTTTGATTTGACTAATCCAAGCTCGTGGTTCTAGTTTAAATTCATACAAACATCTTCACTTGGCCCATTGTGTGGCACTCTATGTACCAAATATTTGGATTGATTCGGCATGATTATTTTATTGTGATTATACTTAATTGAGTAATTATTGAAAACATTTTACTAAATATTTATTTTGAGGAAATTTAATGAATGTTAATAAAATCATAACTATTTTGGATAAAAGTGGTAGACTCGGTAGAGCAGAGGATTGGGAGGAGAGACGTGATATAGAGGTATAATATTTTTCATATCATGACTCAGGTACACATTTTAGATCTTAATCAGTAGTTATGGTATCATTTCTTAGCTGTAACTCTACAAAATCAGTAGTTATGGTATCATAACTCTATCATTGAGTTATCACAATTTGTTTATGGTGTAATATAATCTTCATAGTCATGATATTTTTTTGGAGTGCTGATCAAACTATCTCTAAAATATATAATTACCACAATATCATTTTTATACCATGATAACAAAGTATTCCACTTGTATAATTAGCCATAATAATTTCTAGATATGTGGCTTATTCAATATAGAGCTAAAATAATAAGTATTTTGAGTTGTGATATTATTTTATGCAATAAAATTTTATTTAGGGAGCATTTACTATTGTCATGGTGTTTCCATCACTATGATTTTGTGCTATAGTTAAAAATTATCAAATTCATTTCCATTCCAATATTGTGATTTTATGTTATAGTAAATAAATATATTAGTCATGGTCATTCCCAAGACACTTTGTTCCATATATAATTTGTCTTAGTCGTGATATTCTCTCAATGTTGCGATATTATGCTACATAAGGAAGCTACTTGAGTCATGACATTCATTTCTATCATGCCTTTGATACTCCACAAAGTCTTGACCTCAAGCCAACAACAATTAAAAGATTTTGGAGAAAGAGGAAGAGAAAAATTGGATTTCAAGGTAAGAGTAATGACAAACACTAGCTAGCATGATTACAATTTCTAATCAAGGAAAAATCCAAGGAAAACATGAGTAATATTTGATTGGATTTAGGTTTGGACACTTATATATCAATTAGGCTAACATTGGGAACTCTCGATTCTATGAGTTACCTCTCAAAATATCTAATGCAAAATATTCTTCTATATTAAACTAAATTAAGATTAAAGATTGGTTAATATACTTGTGTCTGATGTATACATAATTTTACAAATATTATCTTATCTTAATGTTGTGGTTTGTATGTTGATAGATATAGATATTATATAGAATTCAAATATTGGGTTTTTGCTATTTCATAAGTTTATGCAAGTCAACCATGGATGATGGTAACATTTATGTCATGAGACACACTCATGTGGTATGGTAAAAAAGAAGTGACAACCATTTGAAATATAACCATTACACATAATATTGAGGTAAGTTTAATCATTACAAGTCTAGTATTCATGAAGCTGAAAGTATAAACCCACTTATAACCAATCCTTTGTGCATATTCTAGAAGAACTGACTTTGAATGATTGTGGGTTAAGTAAAACATTTAACTTAGGAGTCTCACCATAGTGTGAGAGTTATGTGTTAGCCATGATGGATGATGAAAGGTAAGTTGTGGGGCACATGCAAGAGAAGATAATTTGTATGGTGGTGATGACCTTGCAAGTCAATTCCTCTTATATGATTTTCACCGGTTCGAATTCATAGGAATACATATTATAATTGTTATAAGTATAGTGCTTACGAAGCCAATAATATAAATATATTTATTACCATATTATCTCATGTATTTAAGATATTAAGAGTCAGAGAATAAAAGTATATATATAAAGTAATTATCAAAGATATTTGACATATTACATAAAAGAAGTAGATATGCAAATAACCTATAAATGAAATACTGTATGGCTTCGATAGTGAAATATCAATGAGATAACTATGAGAAGATCATCTTTGATAGTGATAGTTTAAAGATGATAGCCATATCATATGCTAATAAAGCACGAACACATTTTCTTACTAATCTACCAAATATTTGATAATTTAACATAATATTGACTAAATACTAAGGAAGTATCATTGTTCAAAATATAAAATATTAAATATTCATGTGTATTTGTGGTGATATTAGATGATATGTGAACTTGAAATTGGACAATAATTAGATAGATTTCATGACTTTGGAGTTTTGGTGGATTTTGATGAATAGTCATGAAATCAATATATTTTTTAAGATAATTAGTAACTTGGAGATATGTTATTTATTAAGTAGCCTCGACATTTATTCTTGCTTAAAACTCTATTTATTTAGTCAAGACAATCTTTGTATGATACAATTATACTACCTCTTTAGCATAATTCTTAAACTATGCAACATATTCTGTTTGGTTATGATATTATTTTAGAGTGGCAACCATATTTATTTCATAACAATTAAATGATGTTGACATTAATTTCATGTTATAATAACCAAGTAACCTACTATTGATATAGGTTATGAAAATATTTGTATGTCATGACTCTACCATCTTATTAGTATTATCCTTCAACTAAGCAACATATTCTTTTTGACTGCAATATTATCTTAGAGTTACATCCACATTTATCTCATAATAATTAAATGATTATGATATTAATTTTCATGTTGTAGTAACTAAGTACATCATAGGTGCTAAAAGTCATAATCACTTTCTAGTGTCATGACTTTATTTTTAGTAAAGTTTTGTATTTATCAAGTCAAAGCCATCATTTTATCTCAAATTAATTACTTTTGGGCTACAAAAAATTTGTGAGTCTAAGCTACTTAGGTTAAAATTGTAGCAATTATTCAATGCCATGAACATTGGACACACATCATGTTATATATGGTATTACTCAAGCACAACTAGTTTATAAGGCTATGACTCTTGCCCTTAAGAGACGACAATGTTGCAACTTTGATGTATTGGCTAATTAAAAAAACTATGACCATTTCCAGAACCACAGCTGTTTGATGCATATGAAAGATCAAAACCAAAGTCATAGTCATTCGCAGCACCGTGACCATTTGATACAAAAAAAAAACAAAGCCTAAATCATGTTCATTCCCAATGCAATGACTTTGTGTTATCAAGACAAAATACATAAGTCATGGATACTTCTAGAATTGTGACTTTGTGTTATAGAAATATTAAAAGATATTCCAAATCATGATCACTTTCTAGAATTATAACCTCGAGCACAAGAGACAAAGGCTAAAGTCATGATATTTTCTCAAAATTATAACTTTCTACTTGGATAAATATCAAAGTTAGAAGTCTAAAAGCAAACAAATCATGAAGACATAAAGTATCATAGAAATTCATCTTCTACATTTTAAAAGACTAAAAAGTGCAAGAATAACCCTAGCGAAAATTTTTTCATACAATGAGGGATTCACAAGAAAGCATGGGATGCAAGATATAAGCTAAACCTAAATTTAGTGAGTACAACTCTCAGACCATCCCTCTCTAGGTTAGATTTGGGAAATCAACCAAAATAGTTTGAGATTAGGATTTGTATCCTAAACTATTGTGAGAGTTGTATTTAATGTCTTTATTATGCTGCCTAATTTTATTAGTTAAATAATATATCAAATATAATTTATAAAAGTATATCATCAATAGAGATCCACAAGTACATGGTCGTATAAGTAGTAAAGAGAACTTTTATCTAGATATTGATCATGTAGAAATTATATTAGCAATGTCACTATAAGAAAATGTATATTTAGCTAGGAAAAAATTCCTAGCTAATTAGCTATGGATTAGTAAGAGATTTTAATTTTACATTGAAATAAAAATTTACGACGAATTAGTGATTGATTAGCAATGGAAATGTTCGATTGAAAATTTCAACGGTATTAGCGACATCTTTTCCTTAGCTAATTAGAATGAGATACAATCCGTCTCAAAATAAATATCTAAAATTTCTTTTTTACTATTTTATATTTAATATAAGCTATTATTCCTTAAATTTTATTTTTTACAAAAGATATACATTTAGCTAGGGGAAAATCCCTAGCTATTTTGCCTGGGGATAATTTTCCTCACTAATCTTAAATGATTTAATTTTTTTTAATTTATTATTTGTTTTAATATTTTATTTTAATTTTGCATTATAAAGGTACGTATGACATAGTCTAAAGTTGAGTGATCCTTGAAAAACATATTCTCCTTGTATACTTTTAAAAATAGGTTATTATAAATAAATAATTTAAAAAATATATAAATACAAAAAAAATTATATTAATAAAGACTACAATAACTATTTTCATGATTATAAAATTTTTAAAATATTATACAAAAAATTTTTCAAGAATTTTTAATTTATAAATTTAATATTTTGTATTAAAAAATATCAAATAGTTAATTGTATAATTATAATAATTTTTAAAGATATTTTTAAAAATATATGAACATACATTAAAATTTCTACTAATAAAAAGATAAAATAATTTATTGTATGATAAAATAAAATATATTCACAAAAATATCCGAATTAATGAAAAAACTAGTAAATATTAATATTATTAAGTATAAAAAAATAGTTTTATGATTATAGGAAACATTTAAAAAAATAATTACTAAAAAATTTGAAATTTTTGAATTATAAAAAAAATTTCAATTTTTTCATAATATCTAAATGAAAATAAATTAATATTTAAAGATAAATACAAAGAAGTTTGCCCCTTATTGAATTTTATAAGAATAAAATAATTGAGTAAGATTTATACTATTAGTTTTTGATATTTCATTTTTATTAAATTTAATAAATATAATATTTATTAATAATCATCTCACTTTAAGTAGTTTTTAGAATTTTATAAATTATAAATTATATCAAATAATATGAAATTTTATACCTTTAAAATTATTTCATATTATCTTCATAAAAATTAATATGAATTCTTAAAAATTTATCAACTTAAAATATATATTTTTATATATTTTTTAACATAAAAAAATATTTATAATACATAGGAAAGTGGCTTTAAGACCAATAATCTTTTCAAGTGTGCCTTGATATATTAAGTTTACAAATTGTATAGCCATTTGATTTGTTTTCTATTTGGAAGGCTAAATATCTATTTTTTTTGAAATTGTTTATATATTTATTGTTTAATTAATTTGATAATTAAAAATTGAAATGTGTTTGTTTTTCATGTGTGTCTTGCTAAACACACATTAACTTGTTGAAAATAATTTATTAAGTAAAAATTATGATGAGTCTTAATATTTTATATATATTTTAATGTATATTAAATGTTTTGATATTTTAAAATTAAAACATTAATGGAGTTTTAAAACCTAATAAAACATAATAAACTTAATTTCTCCATCGGCCTCTCTCTCAACTCTGCCATATTCAAAATGAAACCTAACAGTGGAGTAAGCAATCTCGTTCAGCCATAGCAATGAGTTTCTTGTCGATTTTAAGTATGCTTTCCACCCTTACTCTTCATTGCTTATCTTAATGCAGGAGTGTTTGATTTGATGTAATCCTCTCTACCCTTACTCAGCTAAATGAAACCTAAAATGTGATTTTTCACGTTGTCAAAGAATGGAATGTCTTGTCCCATTATGTTCTTTAAGGTTTTCCTAAATATTTTAATGCAGGTTTTAATGATATGAATGTGTAATATTTTTCTTTAGTATGATGTGCTCCAGATTATTATAAATTAAACCGAACTCACATTAGAGTAGAATACAATAGCTAACAATATTATGACATTAAGGTTTGCAAAATCATGACATAGAGTTTTTAGTGAAGTAGAATTTAGTATGGTTTACATAAAATCAAAATTTTGCAAGGTTTGTAGTAATCTAAAACCCTCCATCTGTTATATCTACTACTAAACTATACGTTTATGTGCATTCTCTATACTGATGTTGCACTTTAGCCTTGTTTCTTTTTTTTATAATTGTTGATTTTCATCATGATATTGGTTAAGAATATGATCACTTATAATTTGTTCAAATAGAGACTAATATGCACGTGTATTCAAAATAAAAAGTAAAATGCTTAATATGGTTTAATAATGTATATAATATAGCTATAATTGCTCTAATTTGTAAAGGTGAAGATGAAATAAAATAATTGTGAGAATTAAAATTGACATTTTTTAGGATTATAAATGATGATGTTCTTTAGCACATTTTAACATAATATCATGTTCATGATAAATTTGAATCGAAAATAAAATTTATTTAATTAATTCAAGCCAAGTGGAGGTAATGATGATATTTTGGACTATCTTTATATACCAAGTGATATATTACAATTAAATAAGATAAAATAATACCTTGAAATGAAAATGTGAACATATAAATATTGAATAACTCTCTCCATTTTCTCTTTGAAGCTCATCCATATAAAATAAAGATATATTGAATATCTTTATATACTAAATTATATTTTCCTATAATTTAGGAGTCATTCCATGCATATCCATATAAATTACTTTTTATAACGTATTTTGCTATGATGATAAGCCTAATGTGAGTGTTCCACTAAACACAAAATATGAGTCTTGATATAAAGAGAAAATGAGGGTTAAGAAACATGATAGCCACAACCTAATGGTATATATTAAATTTATACATCTAAAGTTTTTCTCAGATGAGACTTTATCATGTCAGCTGATTTAGTTATTCTACGTAATGAATCAAATATGTGTTCTACTCAGTTCATATTTATTATGTATAACTACTTATAACTACTTGTATGAATATATCTATATATAACTATATGTTTAACTATATATAACTATCTATAACTATCTATAACTATATAAATCATATGTATGATAACATATAACTATATGTATAGCTATAAAAACTTTATACATAAATATATTTAAATATATAATTTACAACATATATTTAATATACATTTTTATATATTAGTATATAAAAATGTATTAAACTATATCCATACAAATACATAACTATATGTATAAATATATAAAATTATATGAAAAAATATATATACCTATAAGTATAAATATAAGAACACATATAGTTATACAAGTATAAATATAAGTATAATTATATGCGTAACTATATGTATAACCACATGTAAAAATATTTATAATCACATGTATAACAACATATAACATTATGTTTAACTATATGTGTATAACTATATATAAATATTTGTATAGCTATATAAAACTCTATATAATTAAATATAAATAATATTTGTAACTAGGTATACATATATGTAAGTCTATATATTTGTTTATAACTTAGTATATATTTATGAATAAATATTTATAACTACTTGTATGAATATATCTATATATAACTATATGTTTAATTATATATAACTATTTATAACTATATATACGATATGTATAATAACATATAACTATAAATATTTGTATTTTATTATAAGTATAACTATAAAAACTTTATACATAACTATATTTCAATATATAATTTACAACATGTATTTAATATACATTTTTATATATTAGTATAAAAAAATATATTTTGCTATATCTATACCTATACATAACTATATGAATAGATATATAAAATTAAATGAAAAAATATATATACCTACATGTATAAATATAAGTATAACTATATGTGTAACTATATGTATAACCATATGTAAATATATATATATATAATTACATGTTTAACAACATACAACATTATGTTTAACTATATGTGTATAACTATATATAAATATCTGTATAATTATATAATACTCTATATAATTTAAATATAAATATATTTGTAACTATGTATAAATAAATGAAAATCAATATATTTGTGTATAACTTTATATACATTTATGTATAACTACATATAACTACTTGTATGAATATATATATATATATATATATATATATATATATATATATAACTATTTATAACTATATATACTATATGTATAATAACATATAACTATAAATGAGATAATACTAATTTGTTGCAGTAACTTGAAATTAAATGGCAGAAGATATAATATCAACAATATGTAATCACATACCCTCAGATTGTCCGTAGGTCAGATATATCACGCTGTTGAAATTTGGGAATGGTTGCATCCATTTGCACTCACACAAGTAGATTCACAATGCCAGTACAGAACATGATGCAAAAAAAAAAACTCAAAGCAGAATCAACACTAGTGTACCTTGTTGCAGCAGTAGGTCATCTGCTTGATGTTGAGGGTGAAAGCAAGAAGAGCATGTTCTCTAGTCTGACCATCCTTCGAGATTCTAGCCTCGAAGCTACTAGTGGTGGAATCTATGATGAGGATGACACAGTCAGTCTGTGACGTTTCGGTGATCATGTTCTTAATGAAGTCATGGTGACTAGGAGCATCAATAACAGTGCAGTATAACCTTGTGGTCTCGAAATTCTAGAGAGCAATATCAATTGTGATTCCATGTTCATGCTCAGCCTTGAGCTTGTCGAGAACCCAAGGATATTTGAATGACCATTTTTTCATCTCTATTGCTTCCTTCGTGAACCTCTTAATCACATGCTTTTGCCCTTGGAATTGCAACAGAAGACCCCAGTTGGAGTAGGGGTGGGTAAATTCTAGTTTTTTCTTTGCATGTCATTTATTTGGAAGTTGGGATGATCTAATTATGATGTTCAAAGAATGATTTTGTTAGTTACTATGTTGTGCATTTTGATTTTCATGTAGGCTACTGCAGGATTGAGAGCTCTAGAAGGTGATACATCTAGCAATATTTTGCAAGCATCAATCATTCATTTGTGTTCTGTTTATTTCTTACATGGAGTTTATATTTTCTTTCTGTCAATATTTGCTTATTTGATTCCCTTTAATTAAGGTTAGGGATCTCTTGAGAGAGAAAAGCATGCTAAAGTATGAGATACATGGTGTCATTATATTGGATGGTTCTCAAGAAGGTTCTTATCAATGTGTATGTCCATTAAGCACTTAAAATCTTATTAAATTGCTATTTTAGAAGGATATGTCAATATGATAAGATAATTCTATTGTGCTCTGGATGAAAATGTAGGGTAGTGCTTTTTTTAAGGCCAAAGAAACAAAGTCACTTAATTGAACTTGGTAATACACAAAACTGATTGGGTGAGATTGTGACTAAGGCATTAACATGGGCTTTATTAATAAAAATAGTGTAGCACCTCATAGGGTGTGAATTGACTCAAAAGTTTAATGAAACTTCACTTTCTGGTGTTCTTTTGAGGGACAAAATCTGGGTGCCATCTCATCAAAATGTCCGAGTTTTTCACTTGCTAATGTAAGACTGTCATTAAAGGTGGCAAATGTGTTGAGCAGCCTAGCTGCACGGCCAATTTGCATGGGCTGTGCCGATCCTGGAGGGAAGCCCCATGTGCCGCAATATCATGCATCATGATGCTATATGAATCATCACCCCACCCTTGTCAAATTTGTTCAGGTTGACAAATAGTGCTCAGGTCATGCTCGAGTGCTACCGATTAGGTTGAAACTGTCAACCTAATATCAAGTGCCAAATTTGTTTTAAAACTACTAATAGGTTGGGTTAGGTAGAGCTAGACTCCCAATTTGAGTTTAACATATGATCTCATGCACTGTATTCTTTTTTATAAATGACTGAGTGTTTGATCATGCCGAATGGATGCACATCATCTTTGATTGTTGGCTTGTCACAACCTATAGTCATTTTAGATTATTAATTAATTAATTAAATTTAGATAGAATGACTATTCTAGCCATTGCATAACCTTCAACAGTCAATTGTTTAGATTCTATCACGTCCAAATCCAACATTACAAAAATATTTTTAAAAATTCAATTATTTTTATAAGTAGATAAAAAATATATACAATTTTCTTTATATTATATCTTTCTTTTTATGATTATCTATGATTTTCAAAGATTGAAAGTTAAAATAAAATAAAATTTTTTATTTTTTATTTTATTTTTTTATTTTTTATTTTATTTTATTTTTTATTTTTTATTTTTTTTAATTTTATTTTTTACTTTTACTATTATATTTTTATAATATTACATATTTTAAAGTATGTTAATTATAATTTTATATAAATTTCTAATATATCAATGATGGTGTCCAATTAACAATGAAATAATGAAAATGTTGTGATGAAAATTTAATTTTGTAAGGTACATTATATGTAGTTTTTTTATTTTACTTTTATATAAGAGAGTTATAATGAAATACTATATATATATATATATATATATATATATATATGTTTATTCCTTCTAATAAAATGAATCATAATAAATTAAATAAAAATGAAATTAATATTATAGATGTTTTTAATTTAAATAATAATAAACAAATTTAAATGTCTGTTTCTAATTTATCTTCCAATCTTAAGTATTCCTATGTACAAAAAAAAATTAGGTTTAATAAATGAATTTTTGTAGTACGACTTATTTATAATATAATAAAAAATAAATATTAAAGAATTCTAAGAAAATTATTCTCAGTGTAGATAATATAAAAACCTTTAATTACAAAATTATTAATAGGACTGGACACATAAAGAGATACGTTGAATAATATGCCAAAAAATATGATATATTGATCCTAGGCAAACTCATTTAACTATTGTATTATTAAATTTAGATTAACTTTATGATTAGTGATTTTCACTTTATTTATAATAATGAGTTTATAATAAAAATATAATTAGATTGATTATTATTATGAATCTTTAGCTTAACTTTATTGAATATTATAGATTAGTATATTTTATATAAAAATATATCTAATTCATATATATTAGGATCACTAAGTTTAATTTAGAATTTTAGAAAATTTAGTAGAATGATATTAATGGTGTTTGATATATATACTAGTTAGAATGACATATTTTTCACATGTATTAATATCAATTTTATAGATTCTAATTGAAAATTAATAAAAAATTATTTGATTTTTATGAGTTATTAAATTTTTATGATGATTTTGTTATATACGAGTATATAAAAATTATATTGGTAGAATATGAAATATTAAATAAATATATAATATCATATATGATAATATTATAAATAATAGTGTTGTAATAAATTTATTTGTAAGAATAATTAAAGAGTCCATAAGGCATAAGCTGGAACATAATTATATATTTCATATCATAAACTTAATGGTATAAGTCAACTTACAAATATTTTTTCAATCATTAAAATATATTTGAAATATAATAAAATGTATTAATATGTCTAGTAAATTATAAGAATTTTATAGTTTATGCAAGTCAGTAGATCTATAAAAATTAACTTAATTTAAATGTTATTAGAATGCAATATTTTTAATATTTAATTTGTGTTTATTACTATTTTGTTATATTCAATTTCGTAACTAGTAAAGGAAATGAAGTCATAGTAAATTAATATAATTAGGATATAAGATTTTTATTTTTTAAAATTATTACATATTTTATATTTACATTATAATGAATTTGTATTGGTTTGTATATATTCACTATCTTGTATTGTATTAATGTGAATATTTGTAATATTAGTAATATATTTAAATAATATAGAGAATGCTCATATTTTTAATATGAAATACGTATTTCATATTATATTCATAAAAACATATTGAATTCATAAAAATTTATAACCACACACACACACACACACGAAATACTTTTTTATAATTTCATATTATTATTTTTATTTATTAATTAATATTATAAATTTATCCATCAATTATCCAAAAATATGAGATGTTATAAAGTTTGCATGGTTATACGTTTATACAATTTTTTTGGCTTTATGAAATAATATGTTTTTTAAATAAATGAAATAAATTAAAAATTTGATTACCAATTAATAGTTTTCATGTTTATTAGTAACATTAATTTTTTTTCTCCATTGTTATAACAATAAATAATTTTTTTTTTTGAAATTATATTCATTAATTTATAAATAATATTACAAAAGATAATCATAAAAAATTCATAAACTATTAACCATAAATTTATTTATTTATGAAATAATATAATTAATCGTTAAATATAAAATTCATAAACTACCATCGATGACGAGATAATTGCAATCCAGACTTAAGGTGGTCCTGACACGGCTTTGACAGAGAACCTAGATATCTCTATCTTCTCTTCCTTCTCCCTCATGGCTCACATACTGATAATTGATGCAACAAAATTCCGAGATAATGCAGCTCAATCATCTGATACAATAGTGATTGCATGAGAGAGAATGCAATGCCATAATAGGGCAGACAAGGAAGGATAAAATTCTTCGACTTGAGAAAATTATGGATGATGTTCTACTTGATGAGTTTTTGGAGGAGGAATTAGCATCACTTATTGATGAGCACAAGGTTTGTGATATTACTTATGTTTTGCTAAGTGCCATATTTTCCACTTTATCAATTGATATGTTGTTCTATTTATAGCTTTTTAGAGTAGAAATTAGCATGTCTCACACATTGAGGCATGCCTCACACATTGAGGCATACCTAACACACTCAAGCACACTTCAAGAGTGAACCACATGACATTGGCATTTATTTTGAAAAAAAAAGAAAGAATAGTGATGAAGATGGTGTCATCTCCGGAAATATTGGTGGTGGTGGTAATAATAATCTACTACCTTTAATTTCATAGTACTATCTAAACTACATATATGACACACACACACACACACACACACACACACACACACACCATATACATACATAATATGTTTATTTGGTTGTATTTATGTGTGTGACAGTTTGTCTCAAATGTCTAAGCTATATAGATTTATGGGGGAGGAAATGGCCACTTCCAAGCAGACCATTCTGGAGACTCCTTGTTCAAGTCCATTCATTTTTGTTCTGCACAATCCTCTCGCAAAGCATGAGGATTTGGTTTTTGGTGTGTTTTTGTCTTCTGAAGAGGTATATTGGTGCGATCCAGCTATAGTTGCTGACGAGATGGAAGTGATTTATCAACAGCGCACCTCTGGAAGTGAGCTAGGCTCTCTCTTAAGCAAGAAGCTATGTCATGCTCATGTCCTCTAAAGTTGGGCAGTCTTTCTCCTTTATCAATTGGACTACTATATTATTAGTTAATTACTACTAAAAATGTAGTTATTAATCAACATTGAAAAATGAATAATTTATTAAAATTCATCTTCTATATAAGTTAAATATGATATAGATATATATATATATTCTAATAATAAAAATTAACTTTATTTCAATAATAGTTGATAGTTATTTTAAAAATTCTAATAATAAATTAATTTTATTTCAAAGGATTTTCAGTTGAGCAGGGTTGCAATTTAAAATTCAATACCAACAGGGGAAGATGAAATATAGTCAGGAGCCAGCAACGATCAAACAAAGTCCGTTTATTTCACACTAGCCTTATGACCACTGACCAGCAAGGACATGATCATGACAAGCCACAAAAAGAGTGGGGCACGTTTCTTTTTGAAATGATCATGCTAACACACTCTCCCCTACCATCCCACTCCACCACCACTAGTTTCCTTTCTAGTTAAGTACTATGCTGCAACATTCTTTTGTGCCTCTTGTTATAATTCATAACATTCACTTTTCATTACTTCTCGATACAATTGTTTTGGACAAAGCAGATGTTACTATTGGAATTTGAATTCGTTGTTTGCATTTTGGATTTGTGTAATTGCCATCTTATGCCAATTTGATAATGTTTTTGTTTTCAGAATTGAATTATATAAACAACATGGAGTTTCAGTTATGATGTTTCGTTTGTTGAATTGGATTCTGAGTAGATTTTAATTTAGTTTGAATTCTGAATTTTAAATTAATTTTTTCATGTGGATATCATAGTCAAATTTCGGAACTAACCATAAACTTAGGTTTTTGATTTGAAATTTGATGTGAGCTTGCTTCTTATTTCACAGATATCTAAGTGATTGATTACAATGGAAAGCAAGTAGTTAGAAAGGGATAGAAATAGCTTCATCATCTAAAGGTAGCTCTAAGCAGGTGACGACACAACCACAATGGCAGATCACTAGAACACATACAGCTGGTAACCTTAGAGAATCCATATTTGATAGCGATTCAAGAGATGAAGCGTGTTTTCCTCTCTGATTCAAGTTTCACAGGAAAACTAAAGTCTCTTGTAATTCGAACAAAAATTATGTGGTTGAATCAGGCAGTGCCACCATAGGAGTTTGTGCGAGAATATTCTTGATGCATTGTCATTAGATACATTGATGAAGAAGATATAATCAAGCCCCCCCCCCCCCCCCCCCCCCACACGTTTTTGTTTTAACTATGTAACATATTGTATCAAAATGAATTATTAACTGCTTTTATTTTTTGTTTTATTATAAATAATGGTTTATAGTTTATGATTTTATTCAATTTAATATACAAACATGAAAATATGTAATTAAATTTTTTGTAAAAAAATTAAAATAGTGAAAATAGTTTTGAAATGAAAATAGATAGGGATTTTTCCCTCGCTAATTTAGCTGGGGACTTTTCTAAAGCTCTAAATTATGATCAAAATTTGCAAGGAAAAAAATAAATTTGGCCAGGGAAAATTCCATCGTTAATAAATTTGGCCAGGGAAAAAAATAAATTATGATCAAAATTTGTTTGCTAGGGAATTTTTCCCTCGTTATTTTTTTTTGAGACGAGCACTTTAGCTTGGGATAGGTTATGTCGTTAATATATTTTAGCGATGAAAAAATCTTATTTAGCTAGGAATTTTTCCCTAGCCATTTGGGATTATTCTTTTAGTAATGAGTTATTTAATAATGAGACAACTCATTTCTAATAAAAAATGTATTTAGATTGTGAGATAATTTTAGATTCATGATTTCTTTTATATAATTTATATGATGTATAATTAAATTAGCTCAAATTATATTATATTTGAACATAAAATAAAGGTTAGAATATTATGTAATGACTCATTGTCATAATGGTATAAAAGATATTATCATTGAGCTCATCCCACTAATGATCATCTCATAGTTGTCCCTTTGAAACATCACCACTAATAGAATAAATTATCCATACTTGAGAGTCATTTATATTCCCATATATCTTTTAGACAACTTTATCAACTATCCTTGATGGTTGATTTATATACACACTCTTATTCCCCAGCCTTAAGTACCTAGACCAAGGATTAGTATAGTTTATAAGTATTTATACTTTTAAATTTATAAGTATCATACTCGCATAATTAATATATACTTCTCTCAAGTTTCACCAGTGAGCATCATATGAGTGGAAGCAACTCATAATGGCTATCATCATTTTATAAGTCATAACATACTCATATAAGAACATTTTATATAATATTCATCCCAATTAAAAACTAATTCTTTTAAGATGTGTACAATAGATTGACATGTAAAAGTATTCATACTTTCAGCTTCATAAACACCATAATTATGATAATAAACATACTCAAATTTTGAGTTTTAATGTAAGTTTATCTAACACATCATAGTTAGAAGCACTATAAATTTTTTGCTACTATATGTGTGAGTGAGCCTTAGGTTTACCTATACCATGACAATATCGCAAAAACATACCAATATCAAAACCCTAGTTTATGTTCTTTCTAATCACTCATCCATTAATATTTATAATATAATATAAATTAAATATATTCATCATTAAAAAATTATTTTCATATCACATAAATCTTATACCATATGTTATTTTGTCAAAAATTCTTGAATTTATCTTAGAGAGGGGGATGTGAAAGTTGAACCCCTCAACTCTAGATATTAGCATTAAGTCTTCCATTCCTTTGACTTTTTATGGAGTCCCTAGGAAGTATGCAATTCACCTCTAGGATTTAGTATATATCATGGTATTGCTTGTTGCATGGAAGAGAAAATATAATATTTTTTGTAATTTCTTTTTCTTTCATTTTTATACTTAGGAGATTCTATATTACTCTAAGAGTCTAAGTAGGAAGTCACAACTTTCAAAAGAAATGCATCACTTTGGCCCTCATCTCTTGAGTTTGAGATTGCAAATTTAAAAAATAGTCATAACTCTAAAATATATCATAATCTTTTTATAACAAAAAGTTATAGTGCTAAATAATGATCATGATTAGGACCTAAAGTCTCTATTATATAAAATCATAGCATTGTGAAGTAGCAATGGCTTCATGTGCCTGTCTTATTATTTTTCATAAAGGGTTGCATCACTAGGAAATGTCATGACATGGTAAAGGGTCTTTCATATTTGTTATATAGAAGTGGCATTCTAGAATAACTACTTCATTGACATTGGTCTTTATGGATCATTATATAGCCATGATGTTCATAAATCACCATAGTACTAAGAAGGTCTCTTATATGTATCATATGACCATGACACAAAAATTACTCTTCATATGTGTAAGTGTCCAACGGTGCTATGAGTGGTCATGAAACTAACCTTCACTTCTCTCACATATCATGTCACCACGATACTACAAAGATACCACAACCTTGGTATTTGTCCCATATATAAAAAAGAGGTATTAAACAAGCCATGTTGGCATGACATGAGATCCCAAACACTTGGCTCAACACCACCTTTTGGCTCATATCCAGACACTTCCATTTTGGGTTGTACTAGGTCATACTGGTTAGGGTAGCCTAAATGCCTAGTTATAATTTTTTTTAAAGTTTAATTTTTTATTGTTAGAAATATTACATTTACATATCAAAATATTATAATAAAAAAGTACATTATATCAGAAATTTTAATGAAGTAAAATCATATCAAACTTAAAAAAATTGTTTGACATCTAGCTCACTCAAAAATCAAAATATCATATGAAAAAGATATAATCCAAAATATAATACATAACATAAGATGAAATAGAAATAATTAAAATATGTATTGAAAGATTCAATCTCATGAATCATTAATCCATGTCTATAGTATAGTAGTACAGATATATATCATTATCATCATATATGATTCTGAAGGTAGCAATAGTGGCAGCCTCAATATCCTTGATGTCTCTTGAGTCATCATCTGTCAACTACTCTTTTACTTTATCCTACATACACAACCTTGAATCTTCATAATCTTTTAAGCAAGTAATTACCTTTATGATATCAGGTTGTAGTCTTAATCTCATATCTAAATTTTGAAATAATATTGATTGCCACATAAAATATATATAGTGATACAATGCTAGACACTAGAGGGGCTAGTATACCATGTGATATCTTATAAAGCATAGGATAAGTAGATTAATAAGATTTCTACCAACTCAAAATATCTAAATTCTTATTATTATCATGCAATAAGATAGAACAATAACCAATATTAAAGTACTGAGATAACTTTCTCATATTTAATGAACCATCATATTGTTTGTTCATGGCTAACTGAATATAAAAGTCATCTCTAAAAAATAATGTTCATGTATGTACTCAGAGCCTTATAACAATTATAATATCTAGTGTCATAATATGTATTTTTATTAGTTGATTTGTTGTGAATAAAACTTTCAAGTTTGTCTACTTGGTTCATGCAAGTGGATATGTGTCTTAGTATATTTTTTACCCTTTCCAACTTAACCCAAAGATCCATATAAGTAGCCAAACAATATAGAGTTGGAATGGACTAATATTTTAAATATTTAGTTTACATCTCAATAGGCATGATACTAAATGAAGGTATCCTCTATACTTTCTCAACATGCAACTAATATTACACATACAGCAAAGTGTAATATAATTGGTGGAAGTGTATACATACAAAAATATATTTATCATATCAAAAAAAATCTTAAAAATTTCATCAATAATAAGTTCATTATTCTTATTATTAATATAGTCAAATATCATGTGTTAGTAGCCAACACATGACTTTAACATTATCTAGGTATAATTTTATTAATATCTTACAACTATTTGGAATTTTTTCTTTTTTAGATCAACTGAAAAATATATACTACTAAACTCTTGTTATTTACTAAGCATTCTAAGATATTTAAGTGAATCTTTTATTTTTCTAATGATGAAAAAAATTTCTTTACCATTGATGCTATTGGGTTAATTATGTTACATATATATTTAATCAAAAACTTACCTTCAACTTCATTCTGATTCATTTCTTTATCTTCATAGCTTTGGATAACCTCTATTTACTTATATATTTCTTTATCACATAGTAGGGGCCATAGCTTCTTAGATAATTTCAATCGAGGCTATGACTTTTGAGAAAATCATAGTGTTATCACTCCCAACAATTCTATAATCCTTTTGTTCAAAATATTTTTGTATCTCATTCTCACTTCTAAGTAATATAAAAGAAAAAAAATCTTTGGATTTACTTTAGTACCACTTGTAGTTCAATTACTCATCTTTCTTTTATGAATAATGTCAATTTTCTGATTTAATTCTTTATATTCATCATCACCAAACTTAGTTGATTCATTCTCCATTTTAGCACCCACATCCAATTATTTTTGGTATCATTCCTCTTTTTTTTTATACCAAGCTAGCATGTATATCTTCTTTTAAATTTGATTTCACTTCTATTTGTGACAATTGACAATTAAAATTTGAGTTTCCTTGATTATTGTTTCTCACTATATTATTCATAATATTTCTTAAAGATTACCTAATATTCTATAGCCCAGTATCATAACCTCCATATAAAAAATTCTCATGATTTTACATATTTGAATGGTAATACATTGAGATATTATTGTAGGGTTGAAATGCATACTTTTTGTTTTGTATTTGGTTAGCTATTTTTATTTGATAAACAGGATCCAAATCCACTAATTCATGTGGATTTAAAATGGAATGTCTCCTAACATTCTTCTCTCTTCCTTTTTGGTGTCAAGCTTCCTTAAAAGAGCATTCATCTTCACTTCAATTATGGTGAAATGATCTACCTCCAACATTCTAGTTTGTCTTCTCTTAAATAAATGATATGTTGGAGTATGCTAGTTATTTTTTACTAGCTCTTTTAAAAAATAATATGTCACCTCAAGTAATTTATTCATAATTGAATATCTAGTGGATGTACCAATCATGCATCTTATCATATAATTTAGCCCATTAAAGAAAGTTTGAGCTCAGAACCATAACTCAAATCTATGTCGATGATATCTCCTCAACAACTCCTTAAAATAATCCAAGTATTGTATAAAATCTCATGCTCATCTAGTCATCTTGTTATAAATGATATATCTCACTCTATAACTGAGATATAATATGAGACAAGAAGAATTTAGAAAGAAAAGCCTTCAAAGTTCATCCCAACTTTCGATGGAATCCTTAAGGTTAATATTGAAATCAATTTCATGCCTTATCACTTAATGAAAAAAAAAATAAAATCAATCTTATTACTTCATGGCTAACTCCATTCATTTTTACTATGTCACATATCTCTAAAAATATTATGAGATATCCATTAGAATTATCTGATGCCCTTTTGTGGTACTAGTGTTGCTAAACCATAACTATGTGTTTCAACTTCAACTCAAAGTAGTTAGCTTCCACTAGTCATAATTGAATACCCAAATAATTATCCATCATCATGCTTCTAATAATCTCCCAACGTACGGTGGTAAATGGGTTGTTGGATAGCTTACTCATTATCACGTGGGGACTCTATATTACTTTTAGTATCTTTCATGAACTCTTTATTAGCTCTTTGTATGATAATTACTCTTCTAGTTCTTTTAATTTCTTAGTCTAGAAGGATTAGTTCAGACATAGAGATTCAGCTCATAGGAGGGTACTAAAAAGAAAAAAAATGAAATGATACAAGCAAAAACCAAAATATAACTATTAATTTTCCAAATAGGTCAACAAGACTTATTATTTAAATTCGAGAAGATTTATTAAACTCAATGTTATCTAAAATTCTAAAAAAGAATTATTCTTTCATAATAAATTATTATGTCAACCCATATTGACTAACTAAACAAATAATCAGTAAAAATAATACCAAAAAAATTTTTTTGCCTTTGTGTTACACAACTAATTTTATTAGTTAGATAATTTCTCAAAAAGTCATTAATAAGAATATCTCATTAATAAAATTTTTTTAAGTGCATGTGTCGTATAAATAGTAAAGATACTTTCATCTAAATATCAATCTCATTTAAATTATATTGATAATTTGGTTATTTGATAATGAGACAACTCATTTTTAATAAAATGAATATGCAAATTATGGAACAATCTTAGATTCATGAGTTTATTTATTTAATTTATGTGATATATATTTAAATTAACACAAATTATATCATGTTTGGATATGGAACAAAAGTTGGGGTGTTGTGAAATATCTCATTGCCCTAATGGTATATAAGGTGATTGTCACCAATAAATCCATCCTAATGGTGGTTCTCTCATAGCTATCTCCTCATCACATCATCACCAAGATAATAAATAATTCTTACTTGAGAGTTTATTCACTATCTCATACCTTGGCAATTTCTTCAAGTACTTATTATGATTGCTTTGTATGCGCACTCTTATTCTATATATCTTTAGGTATCATAAAGACCAATGATTAGTATGATTTGTAAGTATTTATACTTTTTACTTCATAAGTTACATACTCATATAGTTATGAATGTTTCTCTTAAGTTTCTCCTGTGAGAATTATACTAGTAAAAGTAACTCATAAAAATTGTCTTTACCTTAAGAGTCACAACATACTCATACCTATTTTGAAAATTACCTATCATTATCCTTTTTGGTGATGATGTGGCTCTCATACTAAAAGTGAACTCCTTAAGATATTATTCTATCTAAATTACATACCAATTAAGAACTTATTCTTTTAATGCATTTATTATGGATTGACATGTAAAAGTATTTGCACTTTTGAATTTGTAAGTAATATACTTACGATGATTAATATACTCAAATTTTAGGTTTTAATGTATATGTTAATCTTATGCATCATAGTCATAAGGACTCTCACTTCCTTCTTACTGTATGTATAAGCGAGACACATGATTTACCTATCAATCTCCACCATGATAATTTTACACAAACCTACCCATAGTTGAAACCCTAGTTTAAGTTATATTTAATCACTCCTCTAACAATATCCATCCATAACATAATATAAATCAAACGAATTTATTTTTTCAAAACTATTGCCATATCACATAAAATAAATTACACAAATCCTAGACCATATGCTATTTTGATAAAAATTTTGAATCTATCATATGGGGGGGGGTGTTTGTAAGTTATGCCTCTCAATTCTAGAGGTTAGCATTAAGTCTTACATCCATTACTTACTTGAGCTCATAGGGAATGCAAAATTTTCCCTAGTATTTTGTAGCAATATCGTGGCCTTGCTTGTTGCATGGATAGAGAAGAAGAAAATAAAAGATTTTTTGGAATTTCTATTTTATCTATTTTTACTTGGCTTTTTCTGCATTACTTTTAGTAAGAAGTCATGGATTATAGAAGAAAGTTTTAATTTTGGAGTTAATCTCTTAAAATTGAGGTTGTGACTTTAAAAAATAACTAGAACTCTATAATGCATTCTAATATTTCTATTATACAAAGTCATTGTGCTAGGAAATGACAATGATTTGGGCATAATATTTTTGTAACACAAAGCTATGACACTGTGAAATGGTTGCAGCTTCATGTGTTTTTCTTCTTGTCTTTCATAAAGAGCCATAGGATTTGGAAAGATCACGACGTGGTAAAGGGTCATTCATATTATTATATGGTTAAGATTCTATGAAATAACAATGACATTAGTATTGATCTTTCTTGATCATTATATGGTTGTGATACTAAGAAATAGTCATGACACAAAAATTAATCTTCATATGTTTAAGTGTCCCTTGCAATGTGAGTGGACTTAGCACTAGCATTCACTTATCTAATATATAATGTCATTGTGTTGATATAAAGATGTTATAGCACTAGCAATTATCTCCTACATAAGAGTTATGATATTATTTTCTTTTGAGGATAAGAGTCACAATCTTTGGAAATGATCATACTCAAGTAATATCATATGTAATATTTTATGTCCCAAATGTTATAGTGTTGAATTATTATCATGTATTTAGCCTGAGTAGTTTTGGCTCTGTATTTTTTTGTATCTCAAAAGTCATGAATTTGTGAATATGTTATGACTATGACTTGAGACTATCGAGTCATATTATAGATAAAGATATGATATTAGGATATGACCATAACTTTTAGTACTAATAGGGTACTTGGCTACTATAAAATAAAATTAATGGCATTTTATGAGATTAATATTACTGTGACTCCATGATAATATCATAACCACAACGAATATGTCACACAAAGAAAGAATTGTACTAATGAGTTAGTTGGGTCATAACGTACAAAGATTGTCATGGTTAATTAGATAGAGTTTTGGCCAAGAATGAATTCTATAACTACGTAAGACTACATATTCTACTCCCTCAACTAAATATCTCTAAAAATCTATCAATTTCATGACTATTCATCAAAACCTACTAAAACTCTAAAATCATGATATTAATCCATTTTCATGCTTACATATAATAATAAATCATTATAATATATAAAAATATTTGATAGTTTGAATGCCAAATACCATCAATGGAAATTTGAGATTCATAAGACTTTAATTAGTTTGAATGGTTTTATGAGTAATTAATATATTTGATTTATGTTGTGGAATATAAATTAATAAAAATGTTAATTAACTAAAACTTAAATTAGGGATTTGACTATTAATGGGTTTATGCATGTTTTCATAGTTGATGGTAGTATCTAAACCATGAGGCTCACTTGCATATAGTAGGAAAGAATTGATAACCCTTTTGACCATGTTGATCATAATTCAAAACAAGCTTATATATTAAAACTCAAAATTTGGGTATATTTATTATTATGAGTATGGTGCTCATGAAGAACTAGTTTTTGGTTGTGGTGAATATTTTATAGAATATTTTTTAAGGGTTTAATCTTTAGAGTGTGATTATTATCACCAGCTTGAGAAATAATGACATATAATCCACGAGACATGCACAAGTATATTATGACTCATAAGATTGTTACATCCTTTTGAGTTGTTTTCACTCATATGGTTCCACCTAGTAAAATTTGAGGAAAGTATATATTAATTATGTGAGTATGGTACTTATAAAGCTAAAAGCATAAATACTTATAAACTATATTAGTTATTGGTCTTTATGATACTTGAGGCTAGGGATACATAATATATATACAAATCAACTATTAAGTGTAGTTGATAAGTTGCCTAAAAGGTATGCACTTATAAATGAATCTCAAGTTGAGATAATTTATTATCTCAGTGGTAAAATAACAAAATAACAACTATGAAGGGACTATCAATGAGATGGGCTCAATGATGGTATGTACCTTATTTACAAATATGATAAAGGGCTATTACATAATAGCCCAATCTTTGTTCTATATCCAAATCTAATATAATTTTGAATTATTTGAATATGTATCATATAAATTAAATGGAAAAACCCTAATATTTAAGTGTAACACTAAAATCCTTAATTTTATCATTTATTATAATTGTGTTGTTACACTATTCGTTGACTGAACTACTAATATAATCTTTGTGAGATTGATATCTAATAGAAAGTCCTCTTTACTACTTGTATGAGTCATATATTTATGAATATTTATTGATGAAATTCCCTCACTAACAAGCTTTTGGAATATTATCTAACCAACAAAATTATATAGCATAAAAAAGTCACAACATGATCCAACCCAAGAGTCTAAGTATATCCTTTCAAAAGTTCAAGCCTATCTATTCAACTCAAGTAGCTATTAGTTCACCATTAGTTGATCAAACTATATATAAATTCTTATGAGATCAATATATAGATTTATATCTATTTTACTACTTGTATGACTTATATACTTATGGAATACATTAGTTGAATAATAATTACACAATGAGGTTTTAGGAACATATCAATTAACAATAAGTTTTGTCACTCTCATAAAGTCTTAATAAGCTTTTGGTACCATTAATGAGAATTGTTTGATTGTAGTTTAATTAGTCAACTTGAACTAATATAACTATCATTGTAAAAATATAAATTTTGTTTCTAGTTGTTTGGATACATTTATTACTTAGTGTTTGTATTGCATTTGTATTTTGTTTTTGTTTTTTTGTTTTTTATGTTTTGTAGCCACTACACCTTGATAAGCAAAAAGTTTGGGACTAAGTTAATACTACTAGGCCTAGAAATTGAGAGAATAATGAGATTACTATTGATATAGAGAGTAGAGAAAGAACATATGGAAGGAATTGGTTGCAACATAAACTGCCAAGGTAGTGAAGGATTGACTATCCAACAACCCAATCCTTATCAAACCTTGGGTGATTATTGACAAACAACCATTATAAATTATTATTCTAGGATTCAAATATAATATGCACAAGCAAATTATTTTGAGAAGCTGAGTTTGATAACTTAGGTACAAAAATATCGATAAAGTGGAATAATTTCAAAAGATCCTAATGGTCTCATTATAATTTTTTTGGAGTTGTGTGATATAGTAAAGATGAATGAAGTTAGTCCAAATATGATATAATTATGACTTTTTCTATTTTTTTAAGAGACAAAGCCCAAAGCTAGTTTTAGCGTTAAACTCAAAAAATTTGATTTAGTGTTGGACAAACCTGTGCAAATATTTTTCAACAAGTTCTTCCTGCCTCAAACTATATCTTAGCAATGGACATAAATAAGCCAATTTTGAAAAGATAAGTATGACATGATATATGATGTTTAGGATCAATTCAAAATTTTTTTGAGATAGATACAATACAAATTTGAATAGTAATTCCAAGCTTGGACTTTCTATAATGGGCTAAACTATATAATTATATTCATATGGTTTTGGTGGTTCTTTTTTGAACAAATTACACAAAGAAGTATATTATCTATTTGAAGAGCTGTCAAAGATCAACTAACAAACTCTGAATGATCAAATATTTGGAAGAAAGGAAGTTAGAGTTTTAAAGTTATAAAGGGTGATCATAATGGAAGCCAACATGGATGTGTGTTTCAATAAGTTTGGAGCCCAAAAGGACAAGCAATTGAGTATGTGAGAATTTTTGTTCGCCACAAGTAAAAATAGTAAATTTTAACCCCATATATCAAGTGGAGGAATAGAATATTTTGTAGAATGAGGGTACAAATTTTGACCCAATAATAATTCTCCCACACACTACCATATAAGCATGGGAAACAAAAAAAAACTTGTCATATAAAAGATATGGAAATATCTAGTAGAACATTAATCAATTTAAAAATTTTTTTAGGAATAACTATTTAATGTTTAAATTACCAAATATTTTTGACTATTTTTGTACTATTAGATGAGGTGTAACTTGTAAGTACTAGAATGAGTCATAATTGGATTAATTTCATGATTTTAAAGTTTTTGGTAATTTTAAGAATAATCATGAAATTGATAGAGTTTTAGAAGATTTTGGCTACTTAGTAGATTATGGTTCATTGAGCAGTTTTATGATCTATTCTTGGTTGAAACCCTGCATAATTATTCATAATAATTTTTACACAATTCTTCAAATGTGTAATATATTCTTTGTGATTGTGATATTATCATGGAATCATAACCATACTTATCTCATAATAGTTAAATAACTATAATATTAATTTTATATCACAATAACTAAGTATCTCACTAGTACTAAAAGCCATGACTAATTCTTGACATCATGATTTTATTTTTAACAAAGCTTTATTGTCTCAAAATAAAATCACAACCATTTTACCAAGCTTTATAGTCTCAAAATAAAATCACAACTATTTTACAAAGCCACTATTTTGGAGCTATAAAAAGTTATAAACCCAAAACTACTCAGGTCAAAGCTACAAAAATTATCTAATACCATGACTTGTGGATAGAAAATATTAAAAAGAACATTTACTTGACTATTACCATTCATCAAGGGCACAACTCTTATCCTCGAGAGAAGACAAAACTATGAATTTTATGTTTGAGCTAATTATTAGTATCAGGACCATTTTACAATGCTATGACCATTTTGTAGTCTCATAATAGTATCTATTTGATGCATTAGAGAGACCACTCTTTGTGCCATAATATTTCTTAGCATTGCACCCATATGATGTACATGAGAGGCTATTCCCAACACCATGACCAATCTTAGTGATATGCCTATATGATGAAATAGAGAGACTAATGTCAAAGCCGTGACCACTTCTAACACTTTGAATTTGTATTATAAAGATAATAGGCCCAAGTTATAGATAATTTCATTATTATAGTTATCTATTACAGAAAGATTGGGACATACAATAAGGCAATGACCACTATCTAGAGTTGATACTTCAAGTTCAAGAGATGAAGGCTAAAGTCGCAATATCACCCAAAATCTAAAACTTTTGGTTTAACAAAATATAGAAATATCAAAGTATAAGAGAGAAGAGAAAATAATGAGAAAAAATTTTTCTTCTTTTCCAAGCACCAAGAAGAAGTCAAAGCGCAACAACCAATTTTAAAGAAAATTTTTACACTCCCTAGGGAAACTACAAGCAAGTAATGGATGCAAGATATAAGCACGAATAATGCTACCCAAAAATTCATTGTACATATCTTATAAATATAATTCTTGATTGAGGTGAACCTTTTATATTTTTCTCAAGATTTTACCTTTAGTATAGGAGTTGCATCATCACTGATGAGGACCACGATAAGTAATCCATGAGTTATATTTGAGTGTATTATAACTCACAAGGTGGTGAGATCCTTTTGAGTTACTTTCACTTATATAGTTCCCACTAGTAAAACTTGAGGGAAACATATGTTAATTATGTTATGATACTTTCGAAGCCAAAAATACAAATGCCTATTAATCATGCCAGTTATTAATCTTTATGACACATAAGGTTGGAGAATAATAACATACATACAACGTAACTATCAAGAATGTTGATAAGTTTCCTAAAAGATATTGACTTATAAATAATTCTCAAGCATAGATATTTTATTATCTCAGTGGTAAAATACCAAGGGGACAACTATGAATGACCATCATTAGGATGAGTTCAATGGTAATAGTTACTTTGTATGCTATTGGGGAAAAGAGGCATTGCACAATAACCCAATATTTGTTCTAAATTCAAACCTAATATAATTTGAACTATTTAAATATATAATACATAAATTAAATGGATAAACCCTCAGACCCAAGATTCATACCAAAATCTATAAATATCTCATATACTAGAATTATATTATCTCATTGTTGGTTGATCAAATTGATAATACAATCCTTATGGGATTGATATTTAATGGAAAGTCTTCTATACTATTTGTATGACTAATATATTTGTGGGTATTTATTATCAAGATATTCTTGCTAATAAGTTTTTGAGATAATATCTAACTAATAAAATTGGATAGCATAACAAAGTGATAATAAGTTTTTTGTATCATCTTGAGGATTTTTTTTAATTTGATTAGTCAATATGATCTGACATAATTATCCTTGAGAATGGATAAATCTCTTATAGTAGTTTAGATATAATTAATTTTGAAAATTTTTTCTAGATCTAATTGCCACTCTTGTTATATTGCTTGAAAAGTGGATTGTTATATTTTGTATTTTGTTTATTTTTCAATATCCTTTATGAGCAGAAGCATTAGGTTTGAGCTAACCCCTCTAGACCTAGATATTGAGAGAACTAGGAAAATAATTTTTAAACAAAGAGTTGGTAAAAAGCTTATGAAGGGAACTAATAGAAATAGAGAGCCCCTAGGCAGTAATGAACAAGCTATCCAAAAACTGATCCACCTCTGCACATTAGAAAATCATTGGTCACTCATGATAATAAATAGTTATTAGAGTATTTGGATGAAACAAATGGAATCAAACTAATGGACATGTCACTAGTATAATGGAATGATATTGGATGATCCTAATGGACATGTCATGGATGTCCTTGATGCCAAAGCTAAGAGTAAATGAAGGAAATTGGATGAAGAAAGAAACTAAAATAGAATAGTGAATAAAAGTTACTTGAGGCTATAAAAATAAAAAAATAAATTAGAAAAAAGCTAAGAGTAAGTTTCTAATAAATTTTTTATTTTTATAATATTATATGAAGAAGAAATTGGATGACACTTTGGAATGTTTTTCAACATGTTTCAGAAACTAGAAGTGAATATAGTATTTTCCCAAACTCAAGCCCAAATGGTAAACTATGAAAGATATCATGAGTAACAAGATAAAGTTGAAGTTGTACGCAAGCATAAATATGACCAAGAAGTATAGTATAATTATTCAAAGAATACTTCAAATAAAATTGAATCACATCATAAGTTTTACTATACTTTGTACTATTGAGGAATATATATTTTGGAAGAGATTGTAACTTGGGATCAAGTGTCAACTTGATACCCTTATTGATTGTGTGAAGGTTTAATCTTGGAACAATCAATCCATCATCTCTCTCACTCAAAATAACTGATCAGACTAGGAAACACTCAAATGGAATTATTGAAGATATTTTGGTCAAGGTCAACATCTTATTTTTCTAATAGATTTGTTGTATTAAATATGAAAGAAGATAATCATGCACCATTAATTTTATGATGTCTATTTTTAACCACTGGACAAGCCCTTATTGATATCAAGAAAAAGGAGTTCACTCTCTATATTGGTAAGCAAATAAAGTTTAATCTAACAAATACATAAAGGGTCTAGATGATGATGATGATGATATATGTTGTTGGAGACTAGATAATTTCTCCACACTTCAATGCAACAAAAATGAACTTTTAATGGGATGATTTTGTAGAAAACTATGAGACATATGAAGATGAATGAAATAATGTGGAAGAATAATTTTATAACTATGAAAGTGATGAAGATGAGGAATATAATGAAGACCAAAATTTTGGAGTGGTAAAATTAAAGAAAATGAGGAAGATGTCTATTATGAGATTGTAATATTCTTTGAAATCAAGACCTTGGAGAAATCTAATACATACAACTTCAAGAAAGCTAAGGAACTAAGTTAGGAAGATAAAGGTGAGATAGAAATTATGGAGATTAGCTAAAAGACAAAGTTATGGTTATGCATAATATTATAACTTTGGAGGTACAAAAATAAATTGGTCAAGAAAAACTCAAAGACAAAGCCAAGGTCTTTGCTAGTGATGTGACATTGATGTTATATAATAAAATTGTCCAAGATAAATTCAAATACTAGACCATGACTAAGTATAGCACCGTGTCTTTGGTGTTATATAATGAAATTGGCCAAAAAAAACTCAAAAACAAAGTCATGGTTATGCACAACATATTGACTTTAAAATTAAAAAAAGAAATGGACCAATAAAAGTTATATGACATAGCCACAACTATGCTTGATGCAATGACTTTAGGGATGCATAAAAAAAGAGCTAGATTAGCATTAAAGAAGAAGTTGTAGTATTCACCAAAGCTATGATATCCAAATAAGAAAAGGATAAATAAAAAAGTAGAGTTGAAGTAAAATAGATGGAAGAAACAAAGGAGGAAGTAAAATCATATATCAAAAATCTAGCATGGACTAGAGATATCGATGGAGACGAGAGGTATTGATGGTTTGATTATTGATATTAAATATAGTATTATTTGGAAGGAAATCCAAGAATTTTTTGATTCCCAAATTTGTAAATGTAATAAATACCCTATATCCAACACATAAATGATTATACATATCCAACTTCCCATGAGTATAGTCATGGAATTCGAACCCTATCATGACTATCAATATGTCAATGCTTTATTATTTGAGACAGTATTACACACAAACCTAGTCATAAAAAAATATTTTTTTGAGATAAAGTATAGTTTTTTTATTAATAACTTATTACTCAATGATGAGAAATGATTTAGTTTGAGAGTTTATTTAATATTCAAATCATCAAACATTCTTGAGTATTTTAGTACTATTATATGATGTGTAAGCATGATAATGGAACATAATTATATTGATTTCATAAATTTGTGTGTTTTGAATAATTTTGATGAATAATTATGAAACCTATAGGTTTTTTCCTTTTTAGAGGTTTTTGGCTATTTAGTAGTTTATGGACCATCAAGTAATTTTGATATCAATTCTTAGTTAAAATTCTATCTAATTTGTCATTATAATATTTGTATACCATTATATTAGTATAATTATTAAACTATGTAATATATTTTTCGTGGTTATGATATTATCATAGAGTTGTAATCATTCTTATCTCATAATAATTAAATATATGAGATATTAATTTTATGTCATAGTAACTAAGGACCCTACTAATGCTAAGGTCATGATCACTTCCTAGTGTTGTGACTTATCTTTAATAAGCATTTGTCATCTTATGATAAAGATACTACCTTTTCACAAATATATGACTTTTGAGTTATAAAAAATTATAAAGCTAAAACTATCCATACCAAATCTACGACAATTATCTAGTATCATAACTTTTGGATATAAAATCTTAAAGAGGGCATTTATACAAGTATGATGATTTCCCAATGTCACGACTCTTGTTCTTAAGAGAATATAAAACCATAACTTTTATATTTGGGCTAATTGCTTATGTTGTAGCCTTTTTGTAGTACCCAAGCTATGTGATATTTAAGAAAGGTTAGGGCCAACATCATGATCAATCCTAATTGTGGCCATTTGATCTGCTAGAGAGACCATTCTTTGTGTTAAGGCCACTCTTAGTACAATAACCATATGTTGTATATGAGAGGTTATTCCCAATGCCACAACCATTTTTAGCAGTATGACTATATGATGAATGAGAGAATTATTCCAAAGTTGTGATCATTCCCAACATCATGAATTTGTGTTACAAAGATAAAATGCCTAACTCATAAATATTTTCTAGTGCCACAACTTTATGTTAAAGAAAGTTTGAGACAAATTACAAATAGACAATCACTTTCTAAAGTTACACTGAGATAAAGTCCAAAGTCATTGCATAATCTTAAGTTCATGACTTTTTATTTAAAGAAATACATAAAAATTAGAGTATAAAAGAGGAAACAAAAAATGATGAGAAAAAAATTTATTTTTTACCCACCAAATAGAAGTCAGATGCAATAACCAAACCTATGGGTAATTTTCACTTTCTATAGGATCCACAATCAAGCAAATGACACAAGAGATAAGCTAAACCCTAAAGGTGGAGGGCATCATTCTCAACTGCCTCTTTCTAAGGTAGATTCAAGAAAATTAATCAAAATAGTTTGAGGTTTAGGGTTTGTAAAAATTTTGTATATGTGATATTTGTTTTGACATTAATAAATGTATTTGATCTATGTAATAGAGTGAAAATTAATGGATGTGGTGATTAAAGTGAACTTGAATTATAGATTTGACTATCAATAGATTTTTATGAGTTATTATGGTGGATAGTTCAGATAAACCATGAGGCTCACTCACACATATGGTAGGAATGGAGTGATAACCCATAAGATTAAGATGCATGAGATAAACCTATATGGTAAAACTCAAAATTTGGATATATTGATCAATATGAGTATGATGTTGTAAGAGCCAAAAGAACCAATGATCTTACATGTCTTATAAAAACTAGTTTTTGATTGAAATTACTATTTTATAGAACATTCATTTGAGTGCTTCATCTTTAATGTGAGAGTCATATCATTATCAAGAAGGATAAAGATAGGTAATATATAAGACATATGCGAGTGTATTATGACTCACAAGGTGATGACATCTTTTTGAGTTTCTTTTACTTGTATAGTTCCCACTTGTGAAACTTTAGGGAAACATATGTTAATTATGCGAATATGATACTTACAAAGCCAAAAATATAAATTTTAATAAACTACATTAGTTCTTAGTCATTATGATACATAAGGTTGAAGAATAAGAATACACATATAAAGCAACTATCAATTGTAGTTAATTAGTTGTCTAAAAAGTATGAGCTTATGAATTACTCTCAAGTATAATTGATTTATTTTGTTAGAAATAAAGTACCAAGAAGACAGCTCGAAGAGGATCATCATTAGGATAGACTTAATGTTGATGACCACCTTATATACCATTAGTGCAAAGAGTCATTTAACAACAACTCAATCTTCATTACATCTCCAAACCCAATATAATTCAAACTATTCAAACATACATCACATAAATTAAATAGTCAAATAATCAAATCTAAGATTAATACAAAAATCTATAAATATTTCATTTATTAGAATTGAGCTATCTCATTGTAAGTTGATCAACTTACTAATATAATCCATAAGAGATTGATATTTAGATAAAAGTCCTTTTTAGTACTTGTATTACCCATATTTTTGTATATCTCTATTGATGAGATATCCCCACTGATGATCTGTTGGGACGTTATCTATTTAACAAAATTGGGTATCATAACAAAATTATAATAACAAATTAATAAATTATCAATTACAGTGAGTCTCAAGCTCAAATTATAACCAAGAGAATAGAAAAGTCATTACTTGAAGATAATATACTTAACTTTCTCAAAGGACAGAAATAAAATGATTTCTAATAGAATTAGATGGAATATATTGAAATGAGGTTATAACATATAAATATAATAATAAAGATTATTGGGAATCAAGTTAGATAATTAGCACTATCTATGAAGGATAAGAACATTAATAGATTATTTAGCAATTTAAATGAAAATCCAAAGAAATGTCAATCCCTTACATTAAAAAACAACAAATAATTACATGTGCAAAAAATAGAAACCAAAATGTGAGCTAAAATTGAAGAAGTTGTAACTAAAAAAGTTGTGCCTTTTTTCAAAGTTATGACCCAACCTAGTACCATAACTCGAGATTGCAAGATATTTTCCAAAGTCATAGCATCCACAGAATCAAATATCCAACTCATACCCCCAACCATGACAAATTGAAGAAGCATAGAAGGAAGAGGAGATGCAACTTATCCAAAGTAATGATTAGAATGATGTGTAAGAAAAAGAGTATAGAAATGGTAAATATCTTTTCATAATCTTCCTTTTTCACAATATTTTGGAAAGAAGAAGATGGATGAGCGGATTAAGAGATTTCTCAATATTTTTTTAGAAGTTGAAAATCAATATTCCATTCATTGAAGTCGTATCATTGATACTAAATTATGTGAAGTTTATAAAGAATATCATGAGTAACAAGAGAAAGTAAAATACATATGAAATAGTAAATATGACCAAAAACTATAGTATTATCATTCAATATAAACTCTCAAGAAAGATCCATAAAATTTTATGATTTCATACATTATTGGAGAGTATAATTTATAGAAGGCACTATATGACTTAGGATCATTTTTGAATTTGATATCATTGTTTATAGTATAAATATTGTTTATAGTATAAAATCAATATTCAATTAGATGATCATGTAATAAATTTTCCTAATGATATTATGGATGATGTATTTTTCTAGTGGATTCTATTGTGCTAGATATGGAGGAGGACCAACACACTCCATTAATCTTGTGATGATCATTTTTAGCCACTGGATAGGCATTAATTGATATCAATAAAAAAGAATTCACACTTTATGTGAACAAAGAATAAGTGAATTTTTAACTTTATAAAACCATATATAATCTCGACTATGATGAAAAAAATTACTAGAGATTAGATGGCCTCCTATGCATAGTAATGAGACAAAAGATGAACTTCAGATGGAAAGATTTTATAAAAAACTATTGACCCAAAAAAGATGAAAAAGATGACAAATAAAATGAACTTAAAATTAAAGAAAAGAGTGGAAGTGACAATGAAGAAGAAAACTACCATGAAGTCGTGATATTCTTCAAATCACAACTTCTAGAGAATCCAAATTAGACTACTCCAATGATGTGAAGGAAGAAGGGGGGTGATAAAATTCTCAATTTAACAATTTGGTTAAATTTATAAATAGAATCTCAAGATTACAAAATATATACAGGAAAAAAAATCCATAGTTAATGATTGATTCACTAGAAGATAAAGTTGAGGCATAAATAACAAAGATAGAATATCCTAAGGCATATGAAGATGAAGTTTTTGTAATAAAGAAAATCATGACTTTTAAAGATGCAATGACTTTACATGCTAGATCTATGAATAAAGTTATGATAGTAGATACGGCCATGACAATGGAGAAATATAATCTTAGAGAGAAAGTTACGACTCTTTCTAAAGCCATGAAAAAATTAATCAATAGAGAAATTCTACTTGCCATTATTTCTCAACAATCCGTGGCATTACCAAAAAAGATAGGCAATGATGCCACAACTTATTCTAAGTTCATGGCATATATGGAAGAATACCCAGGGGTGCTACATTGAAGAATAATTTGTTGCTAGAGAAGAAATTGAGGAAGACAAGTAGAAGCAAAATAATATATGGAGAAACTTTCCTAGACCATTGAGATCACTGACTGAATTGGAATTCCAACGGAGGTTTAGCTGTAGATGTTAAACATAGTGGTTCTTGTAAGACAACCTATACATTTACTTTTTCATTATGTGATGTAATAAATGTTTTTATGTTTTTGATGAAAATATACATACACACTAACACGCCTATATGTATGGACACTCAAAAGAAGTCACAACACTCAAATCTAGTTGACTTTCTTGTAAGTCAATTGAAATCACATCACTTAAACCTAGCCATGATATTCCTTTTAGAAAAAAAAATTCATGTCAATGCAAAAAAGTCATCAAATTTTTCTAATTAGCCATGACAAACCCAGAGTTAATATAAAGCTCCTAACCCTAATTGTTATGACATTTCTAAATTTTTTCCCTCTCCTCCAATAAAATATGTGTAATCCTACCTATTGAAGAACTGAACAAACATAGATGATGATACATTGATTTTAAATCTAAGGGTAAGAAAAGAGGAGACTGAATCGAGTTGCAAAGTGAGAAATAGGCTACAATTGAGACTTCTTCCAAAGTCTTGTCATGAGAGCCAACTTTTCTTATAGAAATGAGGAAGAGATAGATGACCTCTATGTTAGTCAAAAAAAAAACTCTTTATAGGAGAGCGAGAGTTCAACAAAATTTTCCACCTTTTGAGAAATGATTGAGAGGAGAAATTGTTACAGATTGTGCATGCATAAGGAATGAGGAATGAGTTTATTATTAAAAAGTTATACTTTAATTTAGATAACATGCAAGACAAGAGGTGTTATGTATGAAGAGTTTAGGTATAATTTGATAAAAAATTTATCAATAAAATTATTGAAGTTCGAGCCATGGATAGTATGAAGTTGAAATCTTTGAAAATGCTATTTTTAATTTTCAAGAGGGTAAATTCTCTGGTCAAATAATTTACCCTTATTTGATCAAAATACTATGTAAAGCTAAAAGAGTATTGATGATTGAAGTTATACACAAATAGTGACCACATATGTCCCCCCTAACAATCTCTAGGTGTTAAGAAAGGACTTGAAGGAGAAAAAAAATGCAATTCTTCAAGCTCTCTCTAATTTAGAAAACATACCAGAGAAGAGGTGTTATGTAAAAGAAGTTTGGGTGATATTCGATAAAGAATTTATCAATACATTTTTATTCAAAGAACCATGGATGGTATTGAGTTCAAACCTTTGAGAAGTTTATTCTCAATTTTCAAGAAGGTGAGTTCTATTACCACATAATTCATCCTTATCTGATCAAGATGATATGTCAAGCTAATGGAGTCATAACAAATGAAGTGATTGATAAATAAACCCCACTTGTGTATCTAGAGGTGTCAACTGGGCTAGGTATTTTGGGTATGGCTCAGTTTAGCCATGTTTAGCCCAACACGATATGATATATAATTATGCCTAATTCTAGGCTGTGACACCGCAAGGCATGGTTCGTATCATGTTGGGTCGGCTTGAGCCATGCCTTGCACCAGGCTAGGAACAACCCAAATGCCTAGTCCAATGGCATGATCCACCGGCCCAAGGATTTGGGATCAGCTAATGGTCATGGGTCAACTCCAATGGGGTGACTACCCGATGGGGCAGATTATTAATTTTTAAAAAATTCACCCATATAAGTCAAATCTTGCTTATGTTGCTGATTGAAATTGGCAGGCCATGTAAGATTGTCATCCATTATGTTTTCATGTAAGCTTTTGTGTCATGCTAAGCTGACCAGATGATTCCCATATAAAGGTGTCAAATAGGCCGGACATCTCAGGCTCAGCCTAAGGCATGGCCCGACTCGATCGTGCCTAGCACAACATGACATGGTCCATACCTATACATGGACCCATGTCACACTGGATCTCAGCACAGTTTGTGTCATGTCGTGTGGAGGTATGCTAGGCCTCATGTTAGGGTAGGCATAGCTCGGTACCTTAGCCCAAAGGAACAAGAATGTGGCACAACCAGAACCATGCTCCCTGATGCCCTGTGCTTGACATTTGGTTGGTCACAAACTCAACCTAGACCCATCAGTCCTGTCTCCCCAGCCCAAGCCAGATAAGTTCCATAAGCTGAAGCGTCTGGAACCTATGACTGTTTGCATCAATTTGATGGTCGAATCGATCCAACGGTCCAAAAAAATATGTTTTAAAATTTTGGCCGTTGGTTTTCACCCCAACGGCTAGGAAGCATAATCCAATGAGCCTATAGATTTTGCCCCTTTTAATTATAAAAAAAAAATCAAAAAAAATGATTTAAAAAAAATATTTTCAAATCTATAAACACCTCCCCCCTCCTCCTCATTCATAAATTTTAACTTATCTCTCTCTCAATCTCTTGTTTTTTCTTACCATCTCCTCTCTCTCTCTCTCTCTCTCTGTTTCTCTCTCATTTTGTTTCGGCTTTCAGGTCTCGGGTGTTGAGTGCAACCTATCGATTATGGTGCGGTATGGACATCAGAAGGTTAACATGATTTTATGCATTACTTGTATTTTTTAAAAATTTTGTTTAGTTAAGTTTTTTTTTAACTTTGGTTAATTTTAAACTTTAAGAGTTAAGTTTTAGTTTAATTAATATTAATTAATATATTATTTTAAAAACATTAATTATAATATAATTAAAAAATAAATAAATAATTAAAATGATAAATAGTAATTTTAATTACAATAATATCTAAAAAACAAAAAAACTATAAAAACATCAATAGCTTAGACTTACTTTAATATATTATAACAATAAATGATAGGAATGCCAAAGAAGAATTGGCACATTGTAAATATTATACAAAAAATTTAACTTGTAAGAGTTCATGTGAGATTGGGCACCTTAAGAAGCATGTCGAATAATGCACCAAAAAACATAGTGCATTAGATCCTAGGAAAACCCAACTCAATGATATATTCTTTGAGGTTGGATCTGGTTCAACATCAATGTTGACCCCTTTCATATACCGAAATAAGTTAGAGAGGAAAGACATGACTAAACTAATTATCATGATAGATTTTTCCGATAAAGTTTTTGGAGGATCTAAGGGTTGTAGGTATCATGCAGACATATTTTCAACATGCATATCATAGGATTCCTAGGTCCACATCTAGGAACGACATATTAAAATACAATAACTTAGATAAAGAAATAATAATTAATAAATTTAGGCAGTATAGTAGAGTCATGTCCATGACGACTGATATCTGGACTAGTCACGATGATGCATCTTATGCATGCCTCATCGTCCACTATATTGATTCTAAATTGATACTAAATAAAAATATATTAGTATTCTCAGATATTCTCCATCCTCATAATGACTAAGCCATTTATGAGTGCATGATGAGAATCTTTAGAGAATATAATATTAAAAATAAAATATATAGTATCACATGTAATAATACATCTAACAATAGAGTAGTCATTAAAATGTTTGTTAGAATAATTAGAGATGAACTATTAGGAAAGATTTTCTATGTTAGATGCATGTATAATGTTATTAACCTCATAGTACAAGCAGAGATGAAGGTTGTTTTCCCTACTTTAAAAAATAAAAGTAACTAAAATTTCTTCATATGCCTTGCAGATAAAAGGAGTCTGATAGTTTCTATTTATCTGTGTATCTAAAGAAGAAGAGATTCCAATCAGATGTGAGACACCGTTGGAATTACACATACCTTATGTTTGAGTCATGTGTTGGATACAACACTTGATATCTGACTATGTCAATAGTAAGAGTGATAAACTTATTATTGATAACACTTACCAGGCTATAGAAAATTCATCTATGAAATTTCTGAAGATCTTTTATGACATGATGAACATGTGTTCATCAATTTATACTCTCATGATTTGCATTGCATACAAGTGCATATGCAATATTAGTAGCATATTTAGTAAGTTTAGAGATGATCCAATACTTAGTGATATGATTGTAGAGATGAAAACCAAGTACTTAAAGTACTGATACACCATTTTATCTCTTTATTGTCTGGTATCCTACATGGACCCTAGGGTAAATATTTAAGGGATAGAAAATATTTTGACATACATATTCTCATGCATGAACCAGGAAGACCAACCTAAAAGGTTCATTTACGAGAAGTTGACCGAGCTCTTTGCATACTACGATACTAGGTATGGTGGTAGTAATAGTGAGGCTCTGAGTATGGATATGGATACCATATTCAAAGATGATGAATTTTCAATTCAGTTAGAAAGGGGGAAATGATGGGGTGAACCGTGTAATAGGAGTAAACTATCTCAATACTTAGATACCGATTACTAATCAATCATATCACATTATTATAATAAGAATCTTAATATTTTATAGTGGTTGAAATCATATGAGTCCACCTATCCCATGCTATCTAAGATGACACAAGATCTACTAACTTCTTCAATGTGAGCATAGCATCAGAGTCAATTTTTTCTATTGCAGTGAATGTGATTTTAAGTATAGGAGATCCAGAAATAGCCAGATATTATTATGACACTAGTATACATGAAGGATTGAGAAGATTCAAGGTTATGCATCTAGGATCATGCTGGGACTACAATAAAAGTGGAAGAGTGAATTGCTAATTATGATTCATGGGACATTGATATTGATGATGATTGATGACTGATATGAAAATGTGATAATGATGATTAAGCAAAGTACCTGAGCCTACTTTATTGCCTACTGCTATTGATACACTCATACTGATATTATCATTGATCATATACTGATGATATTTTTCATTTTTATTTATTATTTTTGGATTGTCTTTGTTTATTTTTTTTTTGTCATTTTACTTTAAAACTTGATTCAGATACTTATATTTTTGTGATTGACATTGGATTGGATTCATATTTTATTAATTCAGGCACTAATACTATTATTGATTCAGATACTTGTTAGTTTTGAGATATTAGTTGTTTATGTTTTATTAATTTAATAAATTTAAAACTTATTAATTAATTAATTATTTTTATTTTAAGTATTATAATTTAAATTTTTTAATAATTTTGTATTTTGGATTAACATTTTTCTATTCTGCCTGAACTCGCCCCGAACCCGGCCCAAAATGGCCCAAACGAGCCAGATCTAGCAACTCTAGGCATGACCCAGCCCAAAAAACTGAAAATTTATGCCAAAGGGACATGCTAAGCTAGCTCTACTGAAGTCGTGCCATGCTAGAATGACATAGTGGCCTGACTAGGCCACCAAAAAATGAGCTGACCCAGCCCAGCCCATTTGATCTCTTTATTCCCATGTCATGCATGGCTTGACACGAGAATCATATCATGCCATGTTTGACATGACATGGTGGCATTACCATGCCTAGCAAATTTGGGCCGTGTAAACATGACTCGACCTATTTGACACCTCTATACATATCCCCTAAAATTATGTGGCTGTAAAGAAAGGGCATGAAAAAGATAAGAAGAAAATAAATTCTTCAAGTCCTATCTCCGCCATCATCCGAGATAGGATGATATTGTTCTTCACCCTAGTGAAATGATTTAAGATTAATTCGAGGAAAATCTTTATGAAGTCTGAATACGATGCAATGTTAAGCTGAGAAAATCTTGATGAATGAAAAGAATAGTGAATAGTGCTCATGGATATCCTCCTTGACATTGTGGAGGTGTGAAGAGTGGGTTTGAAGGAAATAAAAATAAAAGACAATTTTTGAAGGGAAAGAATCGACTAAAGTTGGGTAAGCTGTGTCACTATTTCCCGTAGCAATATAGAAGCGATGAAAAGAAGTGGTGAAGGGCGTGAAGAAAAATTGATGAATATATTAAAGTACTATTTGATGAGGTAAATAGGTGACTTGCAAGTAGAAAGATTACACGTAAAAGAAAAAAAAATGAAGACAAAACTAATGTGGAGAGAAGAGATGCATCATGGGGGATTCATCTCAACAAGTAGTACCCATGGAAAATTTAAAGATAACATTATGAAGATTTTGGAAACGATGATGAAATGAATGGAGACTAGAGTAATGAAAATACCAAACTATTTGGAAGCTCTACGAGTCCTTCATAAGTGAGTGGTAGAAAACTATTATGAATAAAGATTAAATAACATAGAAAAAAGTATACTATATGGTTAAATAGTGGATCAAAGATTTGGGAAAGAATAATGAGAACTAGATATAAATATACTTTGTGCTTGATTTATTTGAAAATTCACTGAACTCAATTGGAAAGCAACAAAATACTTTGTACAATGTGATCATGTTGATGATAGAAAGATTAGCAAGAATAAAAAGAGGTTTAGAGAGCCCTTTCACATCTATGCCTACATTTGAGCAATCTAAAGTGAAGTTCCTATTTTAGAATTTTGATCATCATGATCAATCATGTCACCCTACTTCTTTTTTACATTGAGATATTGTACATATGTATTTCCTTGATGATGTTGTACTATATTTATTCTTAATTGTATTGATAATTATGATTTATTTGGAAAATGAAGAAAGATTATTGCTCAATGATGACCAATGATTTTAGTATGTGAGTCTATTTGACACTAAGTACTAAATATCTTAGAAGATTTGGCATATTTTTATTATTTAAATTGCAATTAATTAAGTATTTAGTCGAGAGAATTATTTCACCAAATATCCATTTTGAGGGAATTTGATGAATATCAATGAAATCATAATTTTTTTTGGGTTAAATTTAGAGGTGTCAACCGGGCCGGCCCGGCACAGAAATTTCCCAGCACAGTTCGGTGGCCCATGGCACAGCCCGTTGGCACGGATCGAGGTCATACGCAAACCTGCACCCACAGTCCCGCACCAGTTCAGTGGCCTCTAATATTTTATTCAGTTATGAATCTCTAGTTGTTGATCACTGGGTTGGTGAGCATTGCGGGTTTATGCAAGTTCTTTTAATGCAGGAGTGGAAGCTAGAGAAGAACTTGATATTTCTTTTGCAAAAAGCGTTGAAGCAGAGCTATGTGGGCAATCTAGGAAGAATACTGTTGCCAAAGGTACTGAAAACTACATAGTCTATATTTGCAATTCCAGTACAGAATTGCAAAGTTTTAATTGCTAGCTCCTTGCATGCACCTGGTTTCCTGTGCGCAAAAAAAACTTCTCGAGTTCCATGTAAGATATCGAAACTTCTTGAGTTTGGAACATGCGATATAGGTTGCTTTTGCATTTGATATTGGAATTTCAATTTACATTTTCTTTATTACATTTCTGCGTCATGTTTAGGCATGACAATTCTTATTTCATTTCGTCATGATCGGATTCAGGTTCTGGCCAAAAAACAAAAGCAGAAAGTATCTTCTAGAAAACACAGGTTGATTTCATCTTGTATTTCTTTTTTTGTCTTGAAATTGAATGTTTAATCTTAGGGGACTTGCGGAGGACTAATGGACTTCAAGGAGATTTCATTGTCATTTACTCAAATGTGATGTGTAGCAAATATGTAGTACAATGATCTTTTTCTCCATTTTACGTGGTACATCATCATGTTCAGTTCTTTGCGTTGTTGACTTTTCAAATTGCAAAATTATTCCAGTTAATCCGAGTGGTCAGGCAAACAGAACCCAAAAAAGAGACTAGAAAGGCAGGGAAGATGCAGAGAATTATGCATGGAAATTCTCCAATTCTTGCTGCTGATTATTAATTGCATGAATCACCATGCTATTCATCCATGTTTTATCTCAATCATGCTAGCCAGGAAGAGATAGTTCTAGGATTTGGACGGTCATGACTATCTGCATTATTTTGTTCTAATCCTTCCTGCCTCTGGAGATGCATTATTTGGTTTCTCTTCCAAACACGCTGTCAATGTCGTATTTGCTTGGTTATGACTGATCTTAAATTCAGATACATGTATGGTAATATCTCATATACCAATCCATACGTGAACGAGTTGCGGTCAGTCTTTATTTGTATTATAAATTATCAAGATTTGGATCAATTCTCTATTAAATTAATTTTATTAAGATCCAATTATATTGTAGAGTATAAGAATAACATATAACTAATGACAACGGTGCAAAAGTTACATAATCAATAGAAAAGGGTGTAAATTTTATAAAATTATAAATAAGAATATAGGAAAAAAAATGATAAAAATATGTTTGAATATAGTATTTAATTATGTTTTTAATGTTGTTGATTAAAAAAAAGATAAATTATTTTACAGAATGTGATTTATCATATCCAAATAGTACACTTTTCATGTAAATTAAAAATTTTAAATTATTTTGTTCCGAAGATATATTTTTTGAATTGATGCCATCTTTTCCTCCGTAAATACATAATATAGTTAGCATGTAGAAAGAAGTACAATGTTGATCATTTCTTTCCAAACAAGTGATATCAAAGTGAAATTCTTTATGTATTTAGCATTTTTTATAGTTGCAGATGTTGATAGATTTTTCACATCAAAAAAGATTTGTTGAGATTATTATTACTTTAAGATTTTAGGCAATAACTTTAGTCATTAGTAGAGAATAATGAAATATCTTTTTATTTAGCAGGAGGTCCACAAGACATTATCTAGCAAGTCCAAGAAATCTGAAACTATGAAAGATGACCAATGAAAAGAGATGAAAAAAATAGATGCCAATGTAATACAATTAATTCTTTCAGATGAGGTGAACTATAACAATGTCAAAGACTACACAACTATAGAAGAGATCTAGAAGAAGCTAGAGAAATTATACATGACAAATAACTTATCAAACAAGTTGTATTTAAAGAATAAGTTATATAGTTTGTGCATGTCAAAAAATATAGATGTGCTACAACATTTAAGTAAATGTAGTGGCCTTGTGTGCTAATTGTTATAATATCAAAAAACTTTTAATGAAAAAGATAAGGCTATGCTCCTATTGACATCCCTACTTTTATCATAAGAAAATTTGGTGACTATCCTATTATATGGAAAAAATACTTAGAAATTTGAGCATGTGTCATTTTTATCTTATAAGAGAGAATCAAAGTTTCCAGCAAAGAGTCACAAGCATTGGTTATATAAAATATGGGTAGGAGTGGAGGTAAAATATCAACAACTAAAAAAGATAGATCTAGAGTAAAGTCAAAATTAAGAGGCAAAGATTATGTGCACTATCATTGTGACAAATAAGGTCTCGTGAAGAAAAATAACCAGTATGAAAGTGAGAATAAAATCAAAGAAACCAAAAGAATGAAGATAACAAAAACACTATTACTCCCATCACAAGTCGTGATAAAGATATAATCATTCTTGTAATGAATTCTACATATTGGCAACGAGATGATAGTATAAGTGGTTGATACTGCCACATCATACCATGTTACACCAAACATACAATTATTGATCACATACAAAGTAGGAGACTTTGAGTGTGTGAAGATGAGAAATATTGTCACTGTTAGCTCCAATTTTATGGGAATTGAAGAAATTAAATACAGACAAGTGTAGGTTACTAGTTGATACGAAAAGATGTAAGCCATGTTCCATATGTATGAATCAACTTGATATCTAGAGTTAACTTTGATGAAGAAGGCTTCCAAAATTATGCTGCTAATGGTAGATAGAACCCCTCCAGGGGTAAGATGGTCATTGCTAGAGGAGAAGTATGTTGTACATTATATAAGATCCAAAGAATACTTGTAAAAATGAGTTGAATCTAACAATAGATTCCTTATCAAGTTGGTGGCTTAGGAGACTTGGTCACATAAGTGAGAAATGACTAAAATTTTATAAACAATATTCCCTTTCCAAAGGTAGACACTTATATTTATGTGATTATTACTTGGAAAGTAACATAGAATTTTATTTAACGGCAAATCTATCAAGAAGTCAAATATACTATAGCTTGTATATTAATGTATCAACTCATAGAGGTGAAAAGTTTAAGAGGATACAAATACTTTGTAATCTTCATTGATGATGTTTAAGAAAAATGTGATTATAATTATCGAATCCAAAAGACTAAATGTTTGAGAACATTCAATAATTTCATGTCATGGTAAAATATGAAATTGGGAAGCTTTTGAAGTCTCATTTTATATATAATGTATGAGAATATATTTCTTGAGAATTTAGAGAGTATTATGCCAAACATGGGATTCCTCATGAGAAGATGGACCCATGCACCTCTCAACACAATGCTGTAGTAATAAGTAGATAAATTATAGAATATTTGTGGAGTTAGATAATGTGAAATTACATGAATGATCATAATTCAATCAATTTCATGACTTCAAAGTTTTAATGAATTTTGATAAATAATAATAAAATTGTTATATTTTGAGGACATTTGGTGACTTGGTGATTTATATGTCATTGAGCACTTTTAGCAACCATATTTGGCTAAAATTCTACTTATGTAATAATGATAATCTTTGTATTATATAACTTTACTACCTCATTAGCATGATACTTGAAATGTATAATATATTTTATTTAAAATAATATTTTGAGGTGTCAAATGGGTCATGTTGTGCCAGTACAACTCTATTTTTGATGGCCTAATCGGGCCACGATATCATATTGGACATGGTACGATACAGTAGTCATGTCGTGCCAGACATGACATGACTGAATAATGGCCAGCCTTAAAGACTAGCTCAAGGCTGGCCATATTCATGTTGTGTCATGTTGGGCCATGCTGAGTTGGGTTGATTTAGGCTTAGTTATTCTAGCCTAGGCCTGGCCTAGCATAGCTAGCCAGCTACGACTCCAAATTCAAGACCGACTCCCACTCGACTCGACGCACCTAGTCACCCTCACCATCATCATCTTGGTCTCACCCCCACCCCACCCGACCCCCCACAAATTGTAAAATTGTGGATTAATTACTTTAATTTTTTAAATTTTTTTTTTAAAGTTATCCTTTATGCGTGGTGACATAATATTATTTATTTATTTCACATAAATCACAAAAAATAAATTCATTAACACAAATGACAATGTATAATAAATAATCAAAAATATCAAAAAAAAAAAAAATCTCTTCCCACCATTCATCATTCATCAATTCAAAAATAAATAAAACAACACAAGTCAGAACTCACAACAATAACATAAAATAAAAATTATCAATCTCAATCGTAATAATATAAGCTCAAATTCTCAATTCTAATGCCAATCAGCATGAGTATACAACTGATCATCATCATGTAAGTGTCTGATAGTTTCACAAAAAGTAAGCTCAATCACCTTTAAAATCCCATGAGTCACCATCCGCCAGCAACTTTTTTACTCTTGTTCTAGCATGATCTTAATCTTGAATGCTCAACTTCAAATCTTTTTAATATTTCATGCATGCTAGTACCTCAATGATATATGGTCGCATATTTAATCTCCTATTTGAAATCACATTGACCATAATAAAAAAATAGACTCTGATGTTACGCAAACATTGGAGGAATCAATTGATAGTGTGTCATTTTAGATAGTATGAGATAAATGATCTTATATAATTTTTATCATGATAAAATATCAATATTCTTATTATCATTATGTGATATGATTGAACAGTAATCAATATCTAAGTACTAAGACACATCATTCTTATTCAATTGTTCACCTCATTGTTTCTCCTCGTTAACTGAATGGAGAAGTCATCATCTCCAAATAATATATCCATGTCCATACTTAGAGCCTAGCTACAATAACTATAATATCTAGTATCATAATATGTAAACAACTCAGTTAATTTCTCGTGATTAAATTCTTCAGGTTAGTGAACAAGGATACATATGCCAAAATATTCTCTACCTCTATCACCTTAATCATAGAGTTACATACAGATAGTCATACAATAACGAGATAAAATAGTAAATCAATACTTTAAGTATTTAGTTTTCATTTCAAAAATCATATCACTAAATGTCAGATCATTTTTAAGCTTCTTAAATGTGCCACTTATATTGCATATACACCCGAGTACAATATAACTAATGAGAGTATAAACTAACGAATACATATTCATCATATCATAAAAAATATTTAGGAATTTAATAAATAAAATTCTTATATCTCAGTCATTATTAATAATAAGTACATCACTCTTACAATTGATATAGTCAAATATCATGTGTTCATATCAAACACGACTCCAATATTAGGTATGTATAATTTCAATAGTATCTTACATCTATTTGAAATTTCTTAATTTTTAGACACGTAGATAAATAGAGACTACCAAACTCTTATTGACTGGTAGGTATCCAAAAATATTTTAGTGAGTTATATATTTTTTCGTAACAGGTGAAGCAACCTTCATCCCTACCTATATTATTAGATTAATAATGTATCACATGCATCTAATTTGAAAAATCTCTCATAATAATCAATTTTTAATGATCTTAACAAATATGTTAATAGATACTTTGTTTAATGTATTATTAAATATGATAATATATATATTATTTTGAATATTATATTTTCTAAAGATGCACATCATGTACTCGTATATGACCAGACTATCATGAGGATGGATATCTCTAAAAATCCTAATATCTTTTTTATTTAATATTCATTTAGAATATACATAATGAGTGGTGAGATATGCATAAGATGTATCTTCGTGACTAGTTCATAATATTATGTCACAAATACCACACATCTATATTCCCTAAATTTATTAGTTATTTTTTACTTTTCTAACTTTTATTATTTTAGTACGTTGTTCCTAGATATGAACCTAGGAATCCTATGAAATACAAGCACATTTCCCTATATTTGTGAATCTTGGTCTGCAATAAATTTTTTTCACACATTAGTAATATACTCAGGCGTTTTTCAAATGAATTAGTATTTCACATCACTTTAGCCTCTATTTTTTTTATTGCCTCCTCCAATAATTTTATGATGTTATCTTTTATTTTTCTTGGGTTAACACCAATATAAGCTTCTTCTTTTAGAGATGTATTATAACTTTATTATGTTGAATAATGTTGGTAGTTATATGGTCTCCCAAAAGTGAATTGGTGAAATTATCTTAGTAATAAAGCTACACAAGTATATGCACTATACAAATAGTAAAGAGAACTTTCATCTATAAATCAATCCCACAAGGATTGTATCAGTATTTCAATTATTCAAAAATGAGATAACTTATTTCTAATAAAATAAATAGTTTAAATTATGAAATTAACCTTAGATTCATGAATCATTGCCCTAATAGATTACAATGTTGTTATTATTATTAAGATTGTCCTAATGATGATCTCATTATAGCTATCACCATTGTACATCACTATTGAGACTATATCATTTCTATTCGAGAATCATTTATAATCTCATATATTTTAGAGAACTAATAAACTACCCTAGTTAGTTCCTTCAATGTACACCCTTATTCTCTGATCTTAGGTATTATATAAACTAAGAATTGATATAGTTTATAAATATTTGTACATTTGACTTCATAAAAAATATATTCATACAATTAATATATATTTTTCTCAAGTTTTATTAATAGGAACAATATAAATGAAAGCAACTCATTAGACTTGTCACCACATAATAAGTCATAATATACTTGTTTGTATCTTAAGGATAGCTTATCATTATCTTCTTTGATGATGAAGTGAGTCTCACGCTAAGGGAAAAACTCTTAGGAGAATAACATATATAATATCTATCTTAATTGAGAAATGGTTCTTTTAATATATGTATAATAGATTAGCATATAAAAATATTTATACTTTTAGTTTGGTAAGTATTATACTATAAATAATTAAGATTCCTAAATTTTAACTTTTTATGTATAAGTTTATCTCAAACATTACATTTATAAATATCATCATTAACTTTCTACCATATGCTTGAGTGAGCCTCAGTTTACTTGTTACGATCCACCATAGTAATCTTGCATAAACATACTAATAGTTAAAATTAATGTTCTATTTAATTACTTATTCATCAATATTCATAGCATCACATAAATCAATTCATATTAATATATTATCCATCACATACATCAAGTTACACAAATCCTAGACCATATACTAATTTGATAATACTTTCCAAATCTACGTAACAAAAGGAGGGGGGGAGGGGGAGAGAGGGGTTAGGTTGAGTCATGCCCCTAACTCTATGATTAATATTTAGTCTTGGATTCCTTTCTTACTTGTGGATCATGTTGCAACGTTGTTATATAACATAATTTTATTAATCACACAATATCCCAAAAAATCATTAATGATAGTATCTTGTGTATAAAGCAACTTTCATAGCTACTGTATACTATGTTTGGAGAAAAAGGAACATGAGAATTTTCGAAGGTAAAGCTGAAGATGCTGTATCTTTAGCTAGGAAAATTAAAACAAAAATTTATATTATATTTGGTAAAGTATGCATTGCTTTTAATCTTTTGTAGCTCGTACGGAATTTTTGATAGTGAAATTTATTTCTTATCAAAAAAAAAAATTTAATGATAATATCTTATCAATATTAATTTGTAATTATATGAGTCATATAAGTAGTAATGAGGACTTTCAGCTAGATATCAATCACAAAAAAATTATATCAATAGTCCGGTTATTTAATAGTAAGAAAACTCATTTCTAATAAAATGAATATTTAGATTATTAAGCAATCTTAGATCAAAAATTTCATTCGTTTAATTAATGTTATGTATATTTAAATTATTTTGAATTTTATTATATTTAGATGAAGAATAAAAGTTGATATATTATATAATGACTCTTTTTTCTAAAGGCATAAAGATGGTACCATTAAGCCCGTCATAATGGTGGTCTCTTCACAACTATCCCCTTGATACATTACCACTGAGACAACAAATTATTTCAACTTAAGAGTCATTCAAAATCTCATACCTTTTAGACATTTATATTAACTACCATTAGTTACTTTATATGTATACTTTTATTCTCTAATCTCACGTCATTAAGACCAAGAATTATCATATTTTTTTTAAGAATTTTTACTTCGACTTCGTAAGCATCAAACTAACAAACTTGATGTATCATTCTCTCAAGTTTCATCGTAGAGATCCATATGAGTAAAAGTAGTTGGCAAGGTCTAACATCACCTTGTGTGTTATAACAAACTCATACATATTCCAAGTATTACTTATCATCTTTCTTGATAATGATACGAATTTCACACTAATAGTTGGTCCCTTGGAAGAATATTCTATATAACATCATTTTCAATCGAGAACTAGTCCATGTAAGATGTGTATAATGAATTAACATATAAAAATATTTATATTTTTAACTTCATAAGTACCATACTATAAATTATCAATATTCATAAATTTTAGGTTTTACCATATAAGTTCATCTCATGTATCATAATTAGAAGGATTGTCACTTATTTCATATCATATGTGCGAATGAGCCTCATCGTTTATCTATCATCATCCACCATGACAATCTCACCCCCAAACATATTCATAGTTAAATTCATAATTCAAGTTATATTTAATCACCCATCTATCTATATTAATAACACAATATTAATCAAACATATACATGAATAAAAAAAATGAGTCATTGCTTTTAACTCTAGGAATTATTATTAAGTCTTGCAGTCCTTACTTGTGGAGTACTTAAGGAGAAGAAAATTTACTCATAGGATTTGATAGCTATACCAAGACATTGCTTATTATGTGGAGGGAGAAAAAGAAGAATAAGACAGAATTTCTATAAATGGATATTGCAATTGCAAGAGTCATAAGCAATAATAAAAAATTCCGATATATCCACCAATATATCTCTGATATATCTATAAATTCAAAGTATCAATATATTCATTAAGACCAATATATCTATCCTTGATTAGTGCTCATTTATAAATACACACCGATATATTTCGATATATCCGTAAAATTCAAATACCGATATATCTATAGAAACCAATATTTTAATCATTGCATATAAATAATAAAGAAGACTTTCAAATAGATATCAATTACATAATAACTATATCAAAAGTTTGGTTATTTAATAGTGAGTTAACTCATTTTTAGTAAAATAAATATTTAGTTTATTAGATAATCTTAGACCAATAGGTTCTTTCATCTGATTTATATGATGTATATTTAAATAATTTTAGATTATATTATATTTTAATATTTAATAAAGGTTGATGTGTTATATATTGACTCATTTCCCTAATGAAATACAAGATGATTGATACCATTGAGTTCATCCTAATGATTGTCTCTTCATAACTATACTTTTGATACATTATAAATAAGATAATAAATCATCTCTACTCGAGAATCATTCATAATTTTATCCCTTTTAAGCAATTAAGTCAACTACTATTGATAGTTACTTCATATGCATACTCTTATTCTATAGTTTCACATGTCATAAAGACCAAAGATTATCATAGTTTGAAAGAATTCTCACTGACTTCATAAGCATCATATTGGCATACTTAATTCATCATTCATTTGAGTTTCATCAGAGAGATCCATATGAGTAAAAGTAGCTAGTAGAGGTGTCAGTCGGTTCGGGCTGGCCTGGCCCGGCACGAGGCCCGACATGATTCGGTCATGCCTATACCGGCCTGACACAAAAATTTCCCGTGCCCGGGCTCGTGTTGTGCCTGACCACAACACAATCGTGTCGTGCTGTGCCGAGGCCAACCAGGCCTCATGCCGTGTCTGGCACGGTACCATGTCGAAATCAATTTTTTTTTAAAACTAGGGTTACGGGGTGACGAAACCCTATTTTTTTTTAATTTAGGGTTCGGCCTGACCGGACCTAACCCGGCGGATCATGCTGCGGGCTCGTGCAGAGCTGAAGCCCACAAAACTATGCCTAGCCCAGCATGAAAGCACGGTCGGGTCTGAAAAAAACAGGCCAAGCCAGACCGGCACGTCCCGTTTGACACTTCTAGTAGCTAGCAAAGACTATCATCACCTTGTATGTCATAATAAACTCATACATATTCTGAATATTATCTATCATCATCCTTCTCGATAATGATATAACTCTCACACAAATAGTTAACCCCTTAAAAAAATGTTCTATATAACATATATTCCAATCTAGAACTACCCTTTAAGATGTATACAAATGATTGACATATACAAATATTCATATTTTTAGCTTCATATGTACTGTACTTGAAATAATTAACATTCCTAAATTTAGGGTTTTACATATAAATTCATCTCATGCATTATAATTAGAATGGTTGCCACTTCCTTCATACTATATGTGCAAATAAGTCTCATCATTTATCTATCATCATCCACCATGACAATCTCATACATACCCTACAATAGTCAAAATCCTAGTTCATGTTCTATTTAATTATTCATCTATCTATATCCCTAACACAATATTAATCAAACATATACATGAATAAAAAAAATCATTATCATTTTACATAAATTAATTAATAGAAACTCTATACCACATACTAATTTGATATGAGTTCCCAAATCTACCCTAGAGAGGGTGATTTGATTGTCATGATTTTTAACTCTAGGGATTATTATTATGTCTTGTATTCCTTACTTGCTTGTAAAGTCCACAAGGATTACAAAACTTACTCCTAGGATTTGGTAGCTATACCATGACATTGCTTATTGAGTGGACGGAGAAAAAGAAAAATGAGAAATATATTTCAATTTGTTTTCTACTTTTATGCTTTAGTGATTCTTAATCACTCCATGAATTTTAGAATAAAGTCACAATATTGTCCTTCAAAATTTTAAGCTTGAGGTCATGAATCTAAAAAAAAATCATGACACTAGAAAGTATCTCAATTTATCATATGGTCTTTATATTGAGAAATGACCACAATACAAAAAGTATCTTTCATATATCTCAAGTGTCTATTGAGCTATGAATAACGATGAGACTAGTTTTCATTTCTCTCATATATAATGTCACCACAATGCTACAAAAATATCATGACACTGACAATTAATTCATACTTAAAAGTCAAGACATTTCCGTACTTAGAGGATAAAATTCTTGGCCTTAGGGAAAACCAATATTGAAATAATATCCTTTTTATATTTAGTATCCAAAAATTTGTAGTGTTGGATAATTATCACGACTTTAACAAAGATTTCTTTGCATCTTTAATTTTTATAGCCTAAAAATAATAACTTTGGAAAGAGATTGTGACTCTAACTTGAGGTTATCAAATCATATTAAAGATAAAGTTATTATGCTAAAACATGACTATGACCTTTAGCATAAGTGGAGATATTTGGTTATTGGGATATATAATTAATGTCATCGCCAGTTTAATTTTTTCAGACAGTATAATTGTGACACCATGAAAATATTACACCCACAAATAATATATTTCTCTAGTAGAAGAAAATTACTAATAAGTTAATAAAATTATGATATATACAGATTTTCATAACTAATTATGTAAAATTTGGCTAAAAATGAACAAAGAAATTATACAAGACCCCATATTCTACCAACTCAACTAAATTCATCTAAAAATTTATCAATTTCATGATAATACATCAAAACCTACCAAAACTCAAAAGTCTAAAATTAATCCTTTAATTTGTATATTTCAATGCCTACAACATCATAAATTACAAAAATATTCAAAAATCTCAAATGAATTTGACACAATATGTACATCATCACAATATGAGAATAAATGATATAATACAAATCAAGGTTGTGATGAGGGTGGCTGGCGTGCTTTCTCTTAAGGATCATACTTCTTAAATACAAAATCTAAAATTGATTGCTCAAATGGTGATAGAAAAGTAAATGATATTCTAAAATATCTGTTCTATATTACTAACCATACAATATATTTGTCAAAATATCTGAAAGTGTCTTGTCTCTTTGACTAATCAAATATAGTGCACTTTGAAAATATTCTATCACAAAATATAATTTCTTTTGATTTAAACTATATCTTTCTATTTCCTCTAACAACTAGCACTCCTAATATATTGTTTTAATTTCTAATTTTATCTTTTATTCATTTCTCTTTTCTAATCTATTGCAATAGCCACATATAGCATTCCAACAATTCAACACTCTACATTAATATAATATCCTCATATCTCATTCCTTCATATAAGAATTTGTAAATCATATCTTCAAACATTTCTTATGTTATGATAAAAGAGATCATTTTTTTGATGGAGAATTTTTTCATATCAGATCATTTTTTTGATGGAGAATTTTTTCATATCAGATCATATTTTTAAACTTCTACTACTACTATGCATAGGCAATGGACCTCCATTTTTAGCTCTTCATTATTTCCTTATGTATTTTGCTGCATATTTTACAAAATATATAAAATATCCATAAATATACAACCATTTGCAGCTAAGGAATATTGAATACGAGCTAGATCATCTTCTTGTATTCCTCACATTCTCTTCGACCCTCACATGTCAGCTATAATGAAGGATGAGTCTTTTTTCCAGAATTTTATCAATTCTTACCCTTCAAGCAAACAATTCTTCCCTTTTATATCTTATTCTATTTCTTTCTTTACACCCGACAATATTAGAGAGACCATCAAACAAATTATATCAACCTATTTATCCATAGGGCTCTCTCGAATAGACATAGCAAAGTTATAAGGGAAGAGTAAATTAACTATCTAGCAAATTCAGCCTCAAAAAATCCAAAAAAATTTTGTCTATAATCTTTTCTACTTAAATATGATATCTAATGAGGATAAAATATAATAAAATTACTCTGTTCAAAATGATAATCTAAATATAGAGAAATCATAATATAAATGAACATAAAAATACAATTAAATTTTATACACCTTCATGAGTTCTTACATGATCAAATATCTATATATACTTTTTGATATTACTCTCTGTGTCATATCTATTTGTCAATAATTTAGCTATAACTAGAAAATTGGGTTACTGTTTAGTATTCAATTTATTGAAAATTCTAGAATATTTTAGCAGTTGAGAATAGTGAGTATGCTTAGAAATAAGATAAATATATATTTATTTCATTATTTTTAGTCTTTTAAAGAATTTTAATGAATAATTATGAAATCAATAAGTTTTTAGTTGTATTTAATAGAAGAGATAAGTCTAAGTATTTCATAGTTTCAATATTTAATCTTGGCCAAAATACTATCTAATTGGTTGTTGGTAAAATCTTGTAAGTCATGATCTTATCATCTCATCAACACAATCTTTTTATTATGTAATACTCTCAATAATTATAATCTTATCATAGAGTCATAATCATACATAACTTACAAAATTAGAAAATCTATAAAATTAATTTTTATCACAACAACCATATACTCTACTAGTACTCAAGGTACAACTAAATTCATTAAATTACGAATTTATCTTTATATGACTCAAAAATTTCAAGTTAGAGCTATGACTCTTTCATAAAGCCATTATTTTTAGCTAAAGAAAACTAAAGAGCCACACATACTTGGGCAAAAATCATTACTTTTATATCACTAAATATTACAAAAAATATTACATAAGCATGGCTATTTTCTAAGGCTGTGACTCGTCTTTAAAGAAAAGCATAACCAAGACTTATATGCACAAACAAAGTTTAAGTATCATGACTAGTTTCTATCGTCACAACTATATTCTTATCAAAAAAGATGAAAGGATAATGACATAACCTCCATATAATACTGTGACAATATAATAATGTTGGAAGTCACAGCCACTTCATAGCGACTTCATAGCATCTTAGTCATCTATGAACTAGAAATAATAAAAGTATGAAGAAATGATCATTTTACAATACCATACCATTGTGTTATAAAAAAATTTGGCCCAAGTCATGATCAATGCTAGCACCAAAACCTTACATTATAGATAGATCAAGATATTAAAAAGAGTCATGACTATTTTCTAGAATCACGACCTCAAGGTGAAAAGTTGAAGGCAAAAATTATGATTTTCCTTGGAAAGTAACATCTTCATATTCAGAGCAAAATAAAGCTGTTCGAGTATAAAATTGAAAGTTAGGAAATCTTTAAAAAATATTTCACTTCTTTTTCTTCTCTCTCACAGAGAAAACAAAAATCACATCAACTACAAATTATATGGATAAATTGTGCACTCTCTATAAATTTTACAAGAAAGAGACAAGTCAAATGCCAATCCCTATAATTTAGGGGCATGACTCTCAACCTCTTTCCACAAAATTAATTTAGGAATTTGTATTATATTAGTGTGGTATATGCTTTATATTATTTAGATTATATGATGTGATGATTTGAATGATTAATAAAATAGTAATTTGATTAAATTCTATGTATATATATTGATAGATTATAATTAAATAAAACTCAAATTAATATTTTGACTAATGTTGAGGTTGCGTGAGATTGTCATATTAGATGATAAATAAGTCATGAGACTCGCTCATATATATGATATGAATGTAATGATAATTCTTCAATAAGGATGTATAAGATGAACCTATAAGTCGAACCACAAAGTTTGTGTATGTTGATAATTATGAGTTTAAAATTTTTGAAGATTTTACATGCCAATTAATTGAATACATCTAAGAGAGAATAGTTCTTGATTGGGATGAATGTTATATAAAATATTTTCTCAATGAGATAATCTTTAGTATTTGAGTTACATAATTATTGAAGAGAATGATTATAAGAAAACATTGAGATATGCATGAGTATGTGGTGATTTGTAAGGTAGTGATAGCTATTGTGAGCTACTTTTACTCGTATAATTCCAATAAGTACAACTAAAAGAAAATATATATTAATTTTGTGAGTATGATAATTATGAAACTAAAAATATAAATACTTACAAACCATACTAATCAATAATCTTTAAGATAATAGAGACTGGTGAATAAATGTGTGCATACAAAGTAACCTTGAAGGATAGTTGAAAAAATTATCTAAAAGATATAAGATTGTGAATAACCTTTGGACATGAATAAATTATTATCTTTATGATAACATACAAAAAGAACTATGATGGAACCACCATTAGGAAGAGCTCATTTGAGACAATTATCTTGTATACCATTAAGGAAATGAGTCATTGCACAATACCCTAACTTTCATTTGATGTCTGATATATAGATATATCGAATAAATTAATGATGTCACATAAATTAGATAAACAAACCCTAAACCTAATATTATTTAATAATCTGACTATCCATTATACTAAAAATGATTTGTCTCTTGTTGAATAGCCAAACTACTGATATAATCTTTATGATATTAATATATGAACTAAAATCAATTATACTACTCATATGACTCATGCACTTATTGATCATAGTTGGCAAGATACTCTTGTTAATGAGTTTTTGAGATACCTGATTGATACATTTAGGCAAAGTTATAAAGTTACAATAAATTTTGTGCCATTATGTAAGATTATTTATCTTGGTTAATCAACATGAAATTACATTAGTCTTAAAAAAGAATATTTTCTTTTTGATAAATTGGATAATATTATATTTGATAAATATTCCTAGATAAATGATTAATTCACATTAATTTGTTTGAATGTGGATTATTATACTTAGATTTGTTTGTTGTTGTGCATTATCTTTTCTTTTTTTTCTTTTGTTTAGCAACCATTGATGAACTGAATCTCTAGGATTAAGCTAAATCCTCTAGACCTAGAAATCAACAAAACTAAAAGAATCCTTACCAAATAAAAAGTTAAACTATATTATAAAGGGCATCAATAGTAATAGAGAGACCCAAAGAGGTAATGAATAAGCTGTTCTACATCCCAACCAATATTGTACTTTGAGAGATTATTGGAGACCCATAGTGTGGTTGACAATTATTCTAGGATCTTCTTACAACCAATTGAAATTAATTATTTTGAGTTAAAGTTGAATTGAATTACTATAATCAGCAACACTAATACAAAGGAAATGTATTAGAAGACCCTATAAAATATGTACTATTTTTAGAGTTATGTGACACAATAAAAATAAATGATGTTGACATGGATACAATAAGATTATGATTATTTCTAATTTCATTAAGTGGTAAAATATGAAATTGATTCTAATATTTACCAAGGAGTTTCATTGAGAATTAGGATGAATTAGTGAGAGTTTTTCTCACCAATCTATTTTCACCATAATTTTCATTTCAACTTCGGAGTGAGATAAGTCAATTCTAGCAATAGGAGCACGAGAACTTAAATAATTTTTTAGATCATTTTAAGAAGTTATCGAGAATGTGCCCTTAATATAGTTATGAGTTGTGGATCCAAGCTCAAACTTTCTACAATAGGTTGAACTACATGACGAGGTATATGATTGATATGGTTATCGAATGATCTTTTATTAATAAATCACTATATGAGGTATATTATTAATTTTAGGAGTTTGTAAAAAATAATTATCAAATTTTAATGAATTACTCATTTGTGAGAAGATAAGCCAGAGTATTGGAGTTAAAGAGATTCACTATCGTTGAAGTAAAGTTATAAGTCATATTGAGAAAGTTAGATTCCCAAGAAGAAAATAGAAAATGCCGAAGAAAATTACCACTTTACATTTGTATGAATCAGTCAAATTGGAGACTATTTATCAAATAAATGAGACATTAAATGCATAGCAAAAGGTACATATTGCGACCTAATAAAAACAACACAATGTATTATCATTTGAATATGAAAAATCATGAAAACCCTTTATACGAAAACTATGGGAGTGAGCTTTAGCATATTAGGTCATCCTCAAGGATTATGAAGGATAATGTGATGAACTATATGAATCAAGCAAACTCTAGTTTTAATTTACAATTATCACAAAAGAAGAAAAATTAATTATGGACGATAGTGTACAATTCATTATAGCAAAACTTTAGAAGAGATAAAATGACCAAGACAAATGAATGGGAGTGCTTGAAGCTAAGATTAATGAGATTAATTCATATTAATTAGTTGTCATTATCAAGAAAGGAAAGTTGGGTAAATAAATTGTCAAGTGATATTGAAATAAATTCAAGAAAGTATTCCTTAATATTGCTTAAAAGTGGAGTTGCAAAAGCAATCTAAATATAATTTATCTAGACAATTTGAGGGTATAAATGCCATGACTCTTCCATGATGTATTACATCATTGGTATAAGATGAAATCCAGTAAAAAGATTCTAGAAGCTGGAAATTCTCCAAGAAATCATGTTCTCAACTAAAGAAGCCTAGACATAAGATAACTATGAAGACGTGACACACACCAAAACCATGAGTTGCAAAGAATGGCAAGACTGAATTTCTTCAAAAGCAGAGATAAAAAAAATTTAGAATCAAATGAGCAAATGAAGCCTACCTAAAGTTATGGAGAAAAAGAAATAGATTCGAATGAAACCAATGATACGTTTTTTGATGAATTTTCCATTAGTACAATGATTTAGGAAGGAGAAATTGGTTTAATACTTAGGAAATTGAATGATCCAGTCTAATTTACTATACCTTGCATTAGTATATATCATATTCTGGAAGACAATTTGCAATTTGACATTATGTATCATCTTGATGCTCTTTCCATTACATGAAATCTCAATAAAAATATTATAACTTCTCTCTCACTCTAAATAGTGGATCGAACAATTAAGTTACTAGATAAAAATATTAAAGATATATTTAAAAAGGTTAATATTTTTTTTCTAATGGATTTTATATTTTTGGATTTCAAGGAAGATCAATATGTACTATTAATTTTGAGACATCATCTTTGCCCATGGAAAAACTCTCATAGATGTTAAGAAGGAAGAGTTCACTCTTTACATCGATGATGAATTTATCTTTACAATTACTTATGATGTCTAGATAACTATGAAAAAAGGTATTAGAGATATGAAAATCTACTCCATACAATCATACAATAAAAAGTAAATTTCTTGTATAAGGACTTTGTAGAAGATTATTGGCTGGATAAAAATGAAATATATAGATTGGAAAAACTTTAAAGCTATGAAGCAACAAATTTTATGGAATAGAAGGAAATTTTTGGAATTTAAAATGTGATATAGTGTATGAGATAGAGGAGCACCTTTGGATTTGTAATAGTAATGAAAATAAAAAAGAAAATATATATTATAGTTGAAGAAATGAAAAAACAAAGAAAGATTATTATAATGAGATAATGACATTCTTAAAAGTTGCATCCACTAAGTAGTCTTATAATACATTTCTAAAGAAGATATGAAATCAAAAAAAAAAAAGGATGAAAAAAAATTTATTGAAGGGAAAATCAAAAACAAGTCACAATTATATATCATGCCATGAATTTAGTGTTCTAGAATAAAAAATATTCAAGAAATAATAAAAGACAAAGTCGTGACTATGCCCAATGCTATGAATTTAAAGTTACAAAATGAATTAGTCTATCAGAAGCTTAAAGAAAAAACTGAGTATGTATATTATGACTTTAGAGTTATAGAAAAATAAGAGAAAGAAAAATGCACATGACAAAGCTATTATAGTACTCAACACTATGACTTTGAGGATTCAGAAGAAAAAGAGACTAGAGAAAAGCCCTCTGGGCTTACTAAAATTGTGACAACAACTAAGGAGATGGCCTTAGAGATGGATGTAACTAAAGAAAGACTGAATAAAAGACCAACAAGAAGGAAGAGAAATCATATACTAAAAAATTTACTTGGACATCAAATATTTCCAATAAAATTAAGGATATTTAGATGGTCTAGCAATGGATGTTACACATAGTACTTCTTAAGAAATAACTCAAGATTTTTTTATATGTGTGATGTGATAAATACTCATAACTATCACATAAACAAATACACATGCTGAATAACCTACAAGCATAGTCACGACTTTCAAACCCCACTACAACTATAGATATGTATGCTTGAAGATGTTCCACTAATATTAGACCCTTTGACACTCAAAAATAATCATAGGAATTCATTTTGATTATGTTTTATTTATTTTCTATTGGAAGAAATTATTGCTTGGTAATGAACGATTATTTTTTTATGAGATTTTATTTGATGTTCAATTTACATTGCATTCTATTATATTTTGATGGCTGAGAATGATGAGTATGTGTGAAAAGGGAGTGGATATAAGTTGAATTAATATTTTTAAATATTTCGGAGAACTTTGATGAATAATTATGAAATCAATAAATTTTTGGAAATATTTAGCAAAGGAGGCAAGTCTCTAAGTCTTTCAATATTTTGACATTAATTCTTGGCAAAAATTAAATCTAAATGATGATTGAAAAAATCTTGTAGGCCATGATCCTACCCTCTTGTTAGCACAATCTTTCCATTGTGTAATATAATCTCGATGATTCTAATATTATCATAAAATTACAACCATATATTGCTTATAAAATTATAATGACTATAATATTAATTCTCCATCATAGTAACTAATTACCCAAATAGTAATTAAAGTCATAATTAATTACATATAATCATGACTTTACCTTTATACAAATGATGAGAGTAACAGAAGAAAGGTGGCTAGGTGTATATATGGTAAGAATAAGAAAAGATAGAATTGGAAATATAATTATTAGGAAGAATATTAGAATAACTCATATTATTGATAAAATAAGGAATATCCATTTAGGGTATTGTGACTTGGGTGATCCGGGTAGGCTATAAACCATGCATGGCTGGCAAGGCTCTAACCCAAAGCAGCTTGGGTCAAGACTGTGCTATCATGCTTGGTCACCCAGGTCAAAATCAGCGCTCATGAGCCAAAGTGCTGAGTAATTCCGTGCCACATGTTTTGTGGCATGCAAGCTTGATACTCTCATTTCTCCTGGCACTTCTACTACATCCAATATCTTATTTATTTTCTTCATTCAGTTTTCAGCTTCCATGAAATTAGGACCACCTTGGAATGTTAAAGGAAGAAGCATTCTTAAAATCTCAAATTAAGTTCACATTCTGATTTTTTAAATAAGCCCTTGGGGGAACAATATTCCTTCATCTAGCCTCATTATTTTGAGTTGGTGACAAAGATTTCACAAATCATCTACCCGTAAGTGGCACTCAGCCCCTTCCTTTAAGCATTTTGTTTCACTTACTTTCTTATTAAAGAAGAGAGTTAGGTTGTTAACACATGGTAGACTAAAATCTATTCATGAATAAAGACATTTTTAAACTAATAATTAAGATATCATATCATCATCAAATTCAAATAAAACACAACCAATCATACTCATACAATATATTCATAGCACTTAAAAATTCAAGTAATCCTCACACCATAAAGTTCTTATCATACAATACTATCACATCAAAATCAATACAAGCTATCATAAATAGGCAAACTTCTTCAAAGCAAACATGCATTCATCTCCACAATATGATACAATCCTAAGCTTTCACCTTGAAGACTATGCCTTAAAAACTATATGAATGATGATAGTGCAGACAAAAAACCTTGGTTGACCGAGTGGGGTATCCACCTAATATCCCCTTTGGACTCTATTACCTTACCTCAGATACCAAACTAGTAACACCTAATAACCTCATATCTGTAGGGACTACAACCCATGGGTATGAATAACCCCATGTCTTTAGGGACTACACCCAGAGGCAAGACCAACCCCACACACCCACACGGCCACACCAAGGTGTCTTTCTGAGGGCAGACTTTAGGGACTTTCACCCTAAGACCCATGGTCGCTCAAAACAAATACCATGTGTTGATATAAGTATCTCATAAATATCATTTGATGTCAACTCTATCTCATCATTAATTGTTAGTGTTCAACCAAACTCATGAAATAAATATATCATAGGCCATATCCACCATAGAAATCATAATTATTTCATCAAGAATTACATCTCATCTCAATGCTCAAACCATTCTTACCTAGGCAATAAGAGCATTTAAATAAAATGAATTGTTTACCATTCATATATTAAGTATAAAAATTGTAACACATGCTTCATGCAAAACCAACATAAATAGACACTAGAATGATACAAAACTTTCTTTCACTTTTTTTTTGGACCTTAAAATCCCTCTATGTAGTGAATCCCTTAGTTAAATCAAGGAACTTTCTACTTTATCCTAAATATCCCTCCATCCCTCACTAAATTCTCTCTCATGATTGTAAAAGGTTCATAGATTGGGCTGATTTTGTATCCCAACATGCCTTAAATAGCCTCCTAAGCAAGCATAAAGAAACATAAAGTCATGATAATTGATAATGCCAAGGCATAATCATTAAAAACCAAAATAACATAAAACAAGATGATTTTATGTCATGACATAATTTGACACAATAAAATTATGCTGCATAGAGTAATTTTTTAAGTCCTGAGATTATATGATGTCATGATGTTATATTCTAAAGAGAAATTCCTTGAGATTATAATAATCTTCCTCTTAGGACATTCAAAGTCCAATTCGGTTCATCACATATGATAAAATTGATTGTTAGCTTAAAATCTTTATGTATATCACAACCCTTATCCTCTTAGGTAGTACTAGTAGAGATCAAACTTAATCATTCTTTAGCTTTATAATTATTGGGCTCATTCTCTCCCCTGCCTTAAGCATAATTACCCTTGAATGAAAACTAGGCTTGAAATAAATCTTTCTTTGAAAAATTTACGAGCAACACTACTACTGTCATGATCATAACCAAGTATTGGACATCCCATCTCCTCTGCACTTGCTTTGCCCAACCCTACTAATTTTCCATAAAATTGAAGAGTAATTCCTCTTAACGCATATCAAGAGCCTTAGCATTAGAAGAAAAAAAATCATTAACATAATCATGAATTGACGTCATGTTTTTGAGATGCTTCAACTTTTTATGTGTTAAATATGTCACGTCTTCCATTGTACAAGTCCTTTATATTTCTATAAACCTTTTACGTCATTATAGATCATATTATTGATGAAATAGAGAATAATGATGTGTAGCTTTGTTGTCTCGTTAATTAGTGTAATCACCTCAAAGAACCTTTTAATATAACAAAAATAGTTGCCTAGATTCTTTGGCACATCCACCATTAGTGCCTCATGGATAACTATCACTCGAGCCAACAATACAACCTTATAAATCACAACATATTGTCTCAATTTTTCTTTTAACTTAGTTAAGACTTCCACCCTTGACTCCAAGATTAATAACATGTTCAAGACCCTTATAAACTCCTCACCTAGCATCATCAAAACTATCAAGCATTACATTCCCTCTTGAAGGTCTTGAATTTGTATTTTGAGATCTTCCGCAACTTTCTCTATGCTTTGCTCCATGAGATTCATTTCATCTTTGATGTATGCCATAGCAATCTCTAACTTCAACACCTGACCATCCAAACTCATGAGATGATTACACTTGTCTATCTTTTCATTTCCTTTATTGAGAGGATAGAGATTCATTCCTTAAACTTCATTGAAGACATATTTCACATAATAGATTACCATCATTTCTTTTTAGTTATTCCCCACATGCAAACCTAGCTCTAATACCAATTGTGACATAATTTATCTTTCTGCTAAATTTCTGTGTGACTCTTAGACAACTCACCTCTCAAATATTGCTAATTTAACCTCTCACTTGTTTTACAATTAATGCAAGACATTTACTAATGATTTAAAAGCAAAGCAAATTTAAGAGAATGCTAAAAAAAATTTATTAAAAAAAAAACTTTACAATGATTTAAAGATCATAACTTTGTGATTTATAAATAATATCACTTAATCTTATATACATAGATACACACACACACACACATATATATATATATATATCTATTAAAATATCTAGAATCTTCAAAAATTATAGATACTTTATAATTCTCTAGAACCTTTCACATTCTTTTCATAAGTTTCTAAAACATTTTTACATCCTTATATAAACCACTAAGAATTATTTGTCTCTATTTGATCAAGAAATGAATTCTTAATGAGGGGTGGCGTGCTAATATGCTACAACTAACCTTGCCAAAATATTTCAATGAAATTCATTCTATAATTTACCTCATCATAATCATATCTTAGTATCCAAATACAACATTGAGCAACCTAAATTCTATAATTTATAAATTTATGCTCCATATATATATATATATATATTAGACTTTTTCAATTTAGATTTGCAATCATTTTCATTAAGATGTTCTATATATTTAAATTTTTTTAGCAGTCTAAATTCTCAAATAAGATATTATTGTTACATGCCTCTTTTTGGTAATTATATTACAAAATATGTACATAATTAAAAAATAATCACTTATCTAAGATAGAAAAATTAACTTTAATAAAGTTAATTAAAAATATATAATTTATACAACAAATTTCAAATACTTAGCATAAAATTTAAATGATGATAATCATTATAAGGTAAAAATATATTGACTTAATATACATTTAATTATTTTTATTATCTCTCACATAATTTGTTCAATAAAAATTTGTGTGTGTGTAGACTATTTTTTTCCACCACATCAATTATTTTTTTTATTTTTTTGTCTTATATACAATACTTTGGTTAAGCAATAATTGCATGAAAAAATTAATTTAAGATAACAATATATTTGTTCTTTTTAAAATGCAAATATTTTAAAATATCACTTTAAAATATATCTCATAATTTTTTGAAGTAGTTTTAAAAATAAATTCTCAAAGAAAACAAAATCCTAAAATTAAAGATTACATGTAATAATTAAGCAAAACTTACAAAATTAAACTTGGATTAATAATGATTAAGATTCTTTTAAAAAACCAAATAATAAATATTAACTCTTCATGTTAACATAGATTGCCAACAAAAGCACATGTAGAAAAAAGAACAAAAATCTCTCTTAAAAAAAATACCAAACAAAACAAATACGAACTAAGAGCGAAAAGTTGTATAATTGTATTTTAAATAATAGAAATTAAATGACCCTGGAGTATACCTACCAATTCAGATAGTCCACTCTAGCCTAGTTAATTAAATATTGCTCATCCATTAGATACCCATCTGGTCACAGATTCTACACACCCAAATAGAGACCAAGTCACCAGGCAGGGAAGTAATCTCAGCTAGCCAATATATATCTGGCGGGCCCTACATAGCAAGATTTGTAATCGGGCCAGGTCTTCCCAGCTTGGATTCATTAATTAGCTAAGCCAAGGCTGATTGTTTGCTTCATTTTTTTATTACACTTAATAAAATAAAAAAACAAATGATCATTACACTTAAACTAACTAAATCAATACATTCACAAACCTTATATTTCATAAGAATGTTAACATTTTTTATCCAAAACTGTATGTTGTAACCATTTAAAAATAAGATAAGGTTTTTTCCATGTCATTCTTCAATATAAGTCTTCACTTGCCAATATTCTATGACTAATATTAAAATTTAAATCAGTTATAAACAAAGCTAAAAAATAAAATATAACACTTAAAAAAAAAATCATCATACAAGCAAGTTTTTATAAAATAGATAAACATAATTAGAACAACTCACAAATTGAGTGCTCTCAATATAATAATAAAAAGAAAAAAAATAAAGATGAAAATTACAAAATCCTCATTAATAAGATGTGTCATGTGTACTAGTTCACAACAAAAAGTTTGAAAAAAATAAAAATAAATTGAAACATATTCAATACATTCATAAAGATATCCACTATGAATTTTATTATCTAAATATATCATAAAACAATTATCTCATCTTGAATTTTTTTTCCTAATAAAAAAATAACTTATTTTTATATGTTTACCCTGCTAATTAAATATCAGATTTGATATTATATATATTATTGCCTAATTATCATAGTAAAAAATAATAAAAAATAAATAAATATTTATTTTCATCAAGTAAATAATACAATATATCACTAATAAATATTATTAGTATTTTTAACTCTATCACTGCACTATATCTCAAAATAATTAATTTTTTTCAGGAGATTAAATTGTTTCACGAAAATAACAAAATTATGTCATAAACCTCCTCTCGGTAAATATTGATGCTCAATTTGAATCTGAATATTGAGCCAACTATGTGTCTATGAACCCTAAATCTTAGAGACTTCTTAACATACTACAAAATATGAAAAATTATATTAGTATGAACTTATCAAAAAGAAAGTAAAGAAATATTAATTATACAAACTTTGTATATCATATATAGTCTGCTCACAATTAATTAGTTAATTTTATTAATACTTTTCTTATAAGTAATAAAATCAACTTAAGAAACCGTGTTAAAAATAAAATCTATACCTAAATTAATAAATATATTTGTTAGAACACAATCACAAAAACTAATATCTATAAGAATATCAACACATATATCCTAAATAATAAGAGAATCTCTTTATAAAATAAGTCATCGCTATATCAAAAAAAATAATTGAATCTCACAAGATCATCAACTCATCATCTCTTATAATCAAATTATTATTCACATTTATAACTAAAAATAAAATTATCATGTTATCAAAGCAAAATTCTCAATAATTATTTTAAGCCATATAATACCTTCTATAACTATAAATTACATCTAACTAAACTACACAAAGCTCAAGTGATTATTCTAAATATACCTCATCCTCAAGGTCATTATGCAGAAATATATTTTTCACTTATACTTAATTTATCCTTTAAACATGAGTTGCTACAAAATAAATAAGAATCCAAACTAAAATCATCCTAATCACCGGATAAAGTGTCCCAATAATTCATACTAAATATCTAAAAGAATTTCTTCACTAAAATCTAATATCAAAGAAATATATCTTCTTATTTGAACATGTCATCACAATAAATACTCATATATTACCAACAATAAATATTACTAAAAATTGTGACTATATTTAAACATGTCTTCCCACATTCCCATTATCCATTAGAATAAAACACAATGATCTCTTACAACATAATTTAACATCATCATAGATAAGATATGATGCAAGAAAAAACTTGTATCATAAAAAAAAAACAAAAATATGAATCAATAAGATGAGAATATGATAAAATCAATTAAATTAAGTTTCCATTGCAAAGAATGATAAAAAAATCAAAATCATAAAAATTAGTTACAAGATCATTTGACTCTTTAATAGACAGCTCTATGATATGATCGAGTTGAGTATGTCTTTCTTTTTTAGTATAGACTCTATATCTTAGAAAGTCATGCCTCTGAATTACTAACTTAATATGAGTCTATATTATGGAAAACTCATGGACTATATTATGTCATCTAAGCTTGAAAGATATCTTCTTTTTCAAGATATCTCATTTTTTTCAGAATCAACATTATCTAAATTTATTAATAGATATGAAAACTCAATAAAATAAATATATATATTTAATTAATAAGCTAATAAATAACCAACAAGTGATTCTCTCTATTAACTGATTGTCTAAACGAGTCTACATATAAGAAAAAAAAGTAATAAATTAAGGTATAACTTATAGACTTGCAATCTTCTTATGCTCATTAAAAAATAAGTTCTGATAAAAAAGATATCTATATTTGCTAAAATCCTAATAATCTGATAAAAAATATTTATACTCTTTGAATACTAAAATATCCAAGAAAAATATATCTTAAAGCCTTATATTATCTTAGGATGTCTTATAGAACAAATAAAAAATAAAACAAACAAATCTGAAAACTCCAAAATCAATCTAAATAATAATTTCAAATATATAGAATATAAAAGCATATATACTAAAAATATATATAAAATGATATACAATTAAAAATGTAATTTACAATTAAAACTATATCTTCTCAAAAATATTTCAATAACATTTTTTTCAAGTAAAAATATCCTAGATATCTTAATGAGGTATTTATTTTCATTCAATAATAATATTCATTTGTAATGTGTCAGCATAAAAAATTTAATATATAAACTTATGAACCATATAATAAATATTGAATTATCTGACATATATTCTAATATTTTATCATTTTGTATTTTTTTATAATTTATCAAAAAAATTATTATTTTATGATATACTATAAAAATTAAAAAAAATATGTAAATTATCACAAAAGACATGTATATCTCAAATAATCACAATAAAATAATCAAATATCCAGAGTAATCTCTAATTGTATATCTACTTGATCCTCATAAATTTGAGTGTATCAATTTGAACAAGACATTACTCAAATTAGACTCATAAAAATAAAAATCTCAAGTAAATTTTTTTAACTGATATATCTCACACTCTAGTAAATTATTCTCACATCAATCAGTAATAAATGAGACACTTAAATATCTAGAAAAAGATCTTATCATTAAAGATAACATACAATCTAATGCTCAATCTTAAATAGTATTTTCTTCATTCTCTCCAAATTCACAAATAAATATCATTAAAAGTAAAAATAAAATCAAATTAAATTATATAGAAAGATAATTCATAAAAAATAAACTAACAAAAAAATCAAAAATAAATAAAATACATAAAACTAACAAAGATTCATGCTAGATAATAGATACTATCATATCTAATAACTTTCCAAAGCTTATCATTGATTATAATAATATTTTTATAAAAAAATTATAATAAATAAGATATAATTATCAATAATATAAATATTAACTCATGTATCGATAATTCAAAAATCTAACACAAGTGTACAATTGAAACAACCAATAATACTTGAGAAAAGAAAAGAATCTATTGATGCAATAAAAAAAATTTATATACTCATCTCAAATAAATATAAATGTCATTATAAATAAACATTTTAAGGATATCTAGATGACTCTAGTAGTCACCATGTTTCTCTAAATATTCTATAAAATCATCTCTTATATAAAAATAATATCCAACAATTATCTTAAGTATGATTTATTATTATGCAATGTGCACTTTGAACTAAGACTCTTGTGTACTTATCTATACTATGATAATCTCTCTATATCAAACTATACAAAATCAAAAGTAAAATTTACTAAATTAAGATTTTCTAAACCCTAATCTATATCCAAATTAGTCTCCCCCAAACTATGATTTTCTTTCCAAATTAGGATTTTCCAAAACCTTTATTTCTATCTAAATTTTAATTTATTTTCAAATTACTCTTTTGAATTAAAATTTTTGTCCAAAATTAAGTATGAAATTCAAATTACCAATTTTTATGAGGGTTATGAATCCTATACCTCTAATTAAAGTTTTGAGATACAAAAATAATAGTTGCAAAATCTGAAACCCTACATTTTAGGGTTTCTAAATCATCTTTTTTTTATAAATTTTGGGCACACTATTGCATGTTAGTGCACATTATTGCATAGTGTTGCTTAATGTTGCACATTGTTGCACATTACTGTGTACTATCAAGCATTGTTGTAAAAATTTCCTTCTCTAGAAATTTTTGGATTAATTCCTAATATTTTATATCTAATATCATATTAAATAATATGAAGAAATAAAATATCATAATTCTCTGAAAAAATAATGATACAAGTTCTTATAAAATAAACAAATAAGATTTGAACATCCTATGGGTTAAATATTTTAATCAACATAATAATAAAAAGAAAAAAAATAAAATTAAAAACTATAATAAATCAAAAAATTAAAAAAAAATTACATCTACTATGTCTCATGTAAGTTATGATCACATAAAAAATCTATGTTGATAAAATCTACAGCATATAAATTAAGATTAAAAAATTAACAAGTCAATTTCTTCTAAAATTAAATGTATCAAGAGGTATAATAATCAATATTAAAATTCAATTATAAATCAATAATTTGACATGTTGTCAATTTCAAAATCCCTTAATTTTTTTTTCCTAGTTTACATTTGTTCATCATAATTACCATTTTCAAATCCATTTTTATATATAAATATATAAAAAGAAAATTCTCTTAGCAATTACTATTCATAATGCAAACCAATCAAACCACCAATTAAGATATAAATTTAGGTAAAGCCATCTAATCTTATTCTTAGATCCAATATAAATAACAGATAATATAATAATAGTATATCATACTAATATTTCATAATTTTTTTGTACAATGAATCACTATAAATAATTTCTCATCACTAATATGTGAGTCAAAATGTTTTGTAATATCATACTAATAATATACTACCAAATAACTGGTGAGATAATAAATATCGGATAATATAAATATCAACTCATAGAGAACATCTAATTAATTTAAATAAACTTTAAATTTTATCACTTTCCAAAATAATCTATAATTGTATTATTGTAGTGTAAAAAAGATGGTTAATTTGAATGAAATCACTTTTAAGCATAAGGTATGTTCACTTTCATCTTCAATGTGAATCAATTAAATTTTAATTTTATAATTTTGCAATCATTTTGGAATCCAACCCAACATTGGATCGAATAACTTATCTAAAATATTTATTCCTATTTTTTTAGAGAATTACAATCATATCCCATATAAGTTATAGTACCAAAGGATGAGTCTAGCTATAACATAGTAGATGATCGCTACTTAAATTGATATTTGAATATAATAATGTATGACTACAAAATTGAGTTTAATAAGACTTAATAAAATAATAAATATAATTTGAGTCTAAAAGAAACTCAAAGAATTCATATAAAGGTATAAAACGGGCCATGTAGGGCCGGCCCAAAATTTTTGAGCAAGGATGTGCTTACGTGTCGGGCCAAGCTCGGCATGGGTATTGTACCGTGCCGTGCCTGGCCCGGCACGATTAAAAAAAACCGGGCCCGGCACGACGGGCCGTGCGGGCCAGGCAAAAAATTTATTTTTTATAAATTAATTTGGTTTTAATTTTAATTATATAAATTATTAAATTATATATAAAATTATAGATAATGTATAATATTATATATTTATATAATGAAAATTGTTAAAATAAAACTTATTAAAATTACAAAGTTAAAATTTTTTTAATGAAATATAAAATTAGTTTAATTTTTATTAGAATTATATAATAAAGTTATAAATTTTTAAATTAAAAATTAAAACAAAAAAATAAATAAATCAATAAACTATATTAAAAAAAATTAAAAATAAAAAAAACATAAACATACCAAATGAAAAATGACCAATCAGCCATTAGATACCGAAAGTCAGAACCAAACAAATTAAAATTTCAACGTAACGTATAAATAAAGCAAATAATCAATAAAAAATAAAACATCAAAATCAAAAAATAGTAGATCATCATCAATCGTCAATCGATATATCATGAGCATCATCAGGCACAAGATCAAGATCAGTATCATTATCATATGGATCATCATCATCAGCAATCAACTCCTCCGCTATCGCAGTGGATGCGGCTGCAGTCCATGTCCCAGTCTCAGCTCTAGACGATCATGGATGCTAAACCTCGAATCCTCTCAATCCTTTAAACAAGCTAATGCCTCAACAATATCTGAACGTAATCTTGATCTCATATCCGAAATCACGTTCACTGTAACAGAAAAAATAGACTCTGATGCTACGCTCGACACCGGAGAAGTCAGTAGATCCCATGTCATCCTAGATGGCACAGAAAAGATGGACTCATATGATTTTCACCACTGTAATATATCAAGATTCTTAGTATCATAATATGATAGGATTGAGCAGTAATCAGTATCTATGTACTGAGAAAGCTCGCTCTTATGTGATAGTCCACCCCTACGTTTCTCCCTCGCTAGCTGATTGAAAAAATCATCTCCGAACAAGATATCAATGTTCGTAATCACAGTCTCACTACTACTACTACCATACCTAGTATCATAGTATGTAAACAGGTCAGTCAACTTCTCATGAATGAACCCTTCGGGTGGCTCTTCTAGGTTCATGCACGAGGAAATGTATGTCAGGATATTTTCTACCCCTTCCACCTTAGCCCTAGGATCCATGCATGCACTGAGACAATAAAGAGATGGAACGGTGGACCAGTACTTCAAGTACTTGGTTTCCATCTCTGCAACCATATGGCTAAGTGTCAGGTCAGCTCAATACTTCCTAAACATGCTACTAATATTACATATGCACCGGAGTGCAATACAAGTCGTGTGCATATAAACTAACGAACACATATTCGTCGTGTCATAAAAAATCTTCAGAAATTTCATAAATAAAATTCTTGAAGCCCAATCAGTGCCGTCAATAATAAGTTTGTCACTCTTATTATTGACGTAATCAAATATCACGTTTTCGTATCCAACACATGATTCCAACATGATGTACGTGTAATTCCAACGATGTCACACATCCGATTGAAATTTCTTCTTAAGATTCACAGACAAACAGAGACTACCAAACTATTGTTGTCAGCGAGGAGTGCGAATATATTTTAGTACATTAAGTATATTATCCAACGCGGAGAAACACACCTTCATATCCTCTTGAACAATCAGGTCAATCACGTGACACATGCATCTGATATAAAAGATCTCTCCTAATGGTGTTTCTCTAATATTTCTAACAAACATGTTAATCACTACTCCATTATTAGATACGTTATCGAATGTGACAGTTAAAATTTTATTTTAAATTTTATATTCCCTAAATATTTTTATCATACACTCAAAAATGACCGGGTCATCATGATGATGAAGAATCTCAGAGAATTCTAAAATTTTTGTATTATTAGTTATGTTAGATTCTACATAGTGGCCGGTGAGACATGCATAAGATGATTCACCGTGACTTGTCCAGATATCGAAGGTCACGAATATCACTCCACTATATGCCATAAATTCATTAATTATTTTTTGTTTTTCTAACTTATATATTTTTAGTATGTCATTCCTAGATGTGGACCTAGGAATCCTATGATAAGCATGCTGAAAATATGTCTACATTATGCCCACTACTCTCAGATCTTCCGAAAATCTGATTGAAAGACCTATCAATATGACAAGTCTGGCCATGTTGTTCCTACCCAACTCGCTGGAGTATATGAAGGGAGTAAAATTTGAGACTGTACTCAATCCAGTCTCAAAAAATGCAGTGTCAAGTTGGGTTTGACTAGGATCTAATAGATCATATTTTTTGGTGCATAATTCGGAATGTCTCTTAAGGTGCTCAGTCTCAAACGAACTCTAACATGTTAAAAATCTCATACAATATTTACATTGTCATTTTTCTTCCTTACCCCCGACATTTTTTTTGTTTTATTATATTAAAATGAGTTAAAACTACAGAAGTTTTCCTAGTTTTTTATTTTTTAGAAGTTTGGATTAAGACGACTGGAGAAACCATAGTTTCAGCAGTCTCAGACCTCTATGTAACATTTTCATTTTTTAAATTTAAATATATTTCATTAGTATTTATCATTTTTTTAGGATTTTTGGTAATCATAATAGTTATTTAGAGACTAGATTACTGATTTTAAAATTTTCTATTTTTGGTATAGAGAGTGAAACTAGAGAGAGAGAGTAAAAAAACTTAAAATAAATTACCCGGTAAAAATAATGAGGTCGGTCACGTGCACAGTGCACCATAGTCAAGCTCAAAATTCAAAACTCAAGTTGAAATTCCCGAAAATCCAAGCCAAATGCCGAAATCCGAGTCCCGAGAGAGATAAACAATATTTTTGAGAGAGAAAATAAGAGATTTGAGGAAAAAAATATTTATGAAAAACATAAATAATATAGAGATTAGATAGGGGGGGTTTAATTTATAGATTAAAAAAATATTTTTTTAAAGCCATTTCATTGAATTTTTTTTAATTTTTTAGGGGGCAGAATCATGAGGGCCGTCGGATTCTGCCCCCTAGCAGTTTGAGGCGAGATCCAACGACTGAAATTTAAAATTTTTTAAATTTTTTTTTCCCGTGGGAGGGGGGGAGAATTGGGTCGGCTCGGGCCTTGGGGGAACACGGTTCGGGTCAAGACCCGACTAGCAGTCTTTTTAGCGGGAGGGGCAAAGCAAGGGGGACACGGAACGAGCCCGTGCCGAGTCAGGCACGGCACGGCACGTGCCTTACCTGGGCACGGCACGAGCCTGAGATTTTCCCGTGCCAGGCCTGGCCGGTTGACACCTCTAGATTCATATAGGAGCTGGCAGCCCAACAATGAAAACTTGACCATAGAGCATGGCCATAAAAATGAATCATAGTTTTCATGTCCTAACCCTCATCCCTTTCTCTAATTCCCTCAAGCGTCTAACAAGAAACATGTCCTTTACATAATAAAGAATCATTCTTTTAAGCCCATTTTTTTCACCTTACCAAGGAAGGTGAATGAAATTGAAACAATGATCTACACATGATTATGTGTGGTGTCAGTGTCACCACATCCTACCTACTAAACCATTCAACATATCCAAACTTGAATAGTACTATAGGGGACCAATTTCTAGTAAGTTCACTAGCATTTAACTTCTATTCATAGTTTTACTAAAATTGACACATGTTTCTCATTGATTACAGATGACTACGTCCACAAGACATATCGATCAGTAGAAATAAGTGATATGCAAGCATAAACCCAAGTATCCGTCTATCCAATATAACCCTTGCTACATGGACAAAATAGGAATTTAGCCTGCCAACTAGGATTTCTTTTCTTATCATTGCCAAGATGCTCAATAAAAACCATGCCTATGAGGTGTTCAAAGACAACTCTTCAGGTAAAGCAACCTCGGACTATCAACTTTCCTCGATTTGAGGAGGCATCCACCTAGGTTAAATAGTGTCAAAATAAAAAAATGCCAATCGCCAATGAGCTGATCAAGATGAATGGTGCAAGTTCGCCCAAGTTCAGCATCACCACAAGCGGCAACTCATCAAGATCCATGGTGAGAATGGGCTGGTTAATCTCAACTATATGAGGTCGATACATGAGCTTTGTCACCTCATTACACAGTACAAGTGCACCATCTATAACATGGATGAGATCAATATAATTGGCATCATCTTTACTATATTACATTCTAACAATGTTGTCAACTTCTCTAGTTGTGTGATGACTTTCCTACTACTTAATTCATGAGAATAATTACAGAATTGCAAGTTTAGTGCTTAAAGAATAACAACACTAGAATGATACTCACTTTCACAAGCAAAATAAATTAATCACACTTTGATATCATTCATCATTGGTCATATCTTGAAACCTCGCTGATTCAATAAGACCAAAAAGCAATTATAGTTTTACTATCACAATAACAAAAAGTATGGATGTTTTATTCAAGGAATGATTTTAAAAGTTCAAAGTTGAAATGAAAGTACATCTTACATTATCAACAAGTCCAATAATCCAATAGTTGTGACTGTTAGAGTATTTCAAGAGAAATACGTCACATTCATATCATATTTTTTGACATTTCATCCCATGCTACTGATGATCTGGAGATTCTCAATATTCGAGTCAACATGTTATCGCCAAATATGACTTGGCAAAACCAATCAATGATTGCATGCATCATTTCAGCCTTTAAGAAACATGATCAATCATGATGACCATTATAAGAGCAACAATTTTGGGGCTGACTAGCTAGCATCCATGAGGTGGTCAACCACCACCTGGAAAGAAATCACTCCAAAGACAAATGCCAACTGTTTAAAACACACTAGCCTCTTCATATTGGAGGAGTAGGATGTTGACAATCATGATCCCACCAAGATAATTGTAGAGTAAGAACTAATGGAAGTGCTTTGATCTCTTGGCTTGTATGATCTAATGTGAATCAAGTTCCCCCTGAATCCAATGGAAGAGGAACAAACTGCACACATAGAGATGATGAACACCAAGATCATGAACATGATAAGAAGAACGGAAAACAACTATGAAGAGGAGACTGCCGAGCAACAACAACAAGACATTATGCAATAGTTGAAAGGAAAAAAAAATTTATAGCACTATTGGACTTTTCATAATAGACATCATTGATGAGACTTACAGCAACATTCACAAATTCCTTAATGAGTTCCAGACTTGTCTATGCCTCTAGTATATATGTCTAAGTACTGTTGATGCCTGGAGGCAGCCTAGCTAACATCATGAAACAGTCAATCATCACCTGGAAATAAATCATTCCAAAGATGACCGCCGACTCCTTAAAACACACTAGCCTCTTCATAGTGAAGGAGAATGATGTTGACAATCATGAACCCACCAAAACCATTGTAAAGCAAGAACTAATGAATGCTCTCTGGTCTCTCAGCTTGTGTGATCTAATGTCAATCGAGTTCCTCATGAATCTAGTTGAATAGGAACACATTGCAGAACTAGGCGACGGACATCGAGACCATGAACATGATGAGGAAAACAAAGGAGGACAACAATGAAGATGAGACTACTGAACAACAAGACGTGATACATTAGTTAAAGGAAAAGAAATTTTATAGCACTAATGTACTTTCCATACTAGACATCATTGAAGAGACTCACATCACAATCCAAAAACTCATTCAGGAGTTACAGACTTGCCTATGCCCCTAATTTACGTATCAAAGTACCTTTACGACTAATGGCCAACTAGCTAACATCCATGAAGTGGTCAATCACCAATTTTAAAAAAATCACTCCAAAGAAGATCACCGACCACTTAAAAACACACTAGCCTCTTCAAAGCAGAGGAGGTGGATGGTGACAATCATGATCCAACCAAGAGCACTCTGATCTCTAAGCTTGAATGATATAATGTCAGTGAAGTTTCTCAAGAATGCAGCTAAAAGTGATCAAACTGCAGACATCGAGATGAAAGACATCGAAATCTTGAACATGATAAGGGAATTGAAGGACATGAAAATGAGATTACCGAACAACAGCTAAAAGTGATTTCATGATGCAATACTTAAAAGAAGAGAAATTTTATAACAGAAATGAACTTTTCATGCTAGACATCATCAATGAGACTCATAGAACCATCCACAAAATCCTTAATGAGTTCCAGACTTGCCTATGCTTCTAATCTACATGTAAAAGTATCCTTGATGTTTGCCTGCACAAGCCCTTGCATAAAATCTCTTCTGGAAAGTTATAAATCATAGAAAATAATACACATTTTGTAATTTTTCCTCTTAAGTTACAATCAAGGTCTGTCTTCATCACTTATCTTTTATAACCTAGTTGTCATTGAATAGATTTGATGGAGATGATATCTAATAATTTAGTTGAGGCTATAACTTAGTTGGAAATAACTTATCTGAAAGATAAGTTTAGTTGTAATTTTTATTTATAATTAAACATCCAATTGATAATGTAACATGCATTTTTATGAAAAAAATAACTTTCTTATATATAACCTCAAAGTAATAAGCCAATACATGTCTGCTTCACTCGTAATTAAAAGTATCAAATGTGTCAGATAACACAAATTAGCATGACCAGCAAAATGCTAGGCAACTCTCAAAGATGTGCAGGTAGGCATAGCCCAAAAGCCTGGGTCAGAACTTGAATGGATGGCCCTAATGTTGCCCATCGTGCCACATTTGGCTTAGGTTTCATGCCCCTGCTCAGGTCATGCTCAAGTCATAGCAAGAGTGCATGACTAATGACAAAGAATATGTAGCACATGTTGGGTGTGCACTTCAGTATTAGCGAATCAAGCTCGGGTTGAGACTAGGCAGCATGTTCTTCCCTGAGAACCATAAACCAACTCTACAAAGTTTTAATGCAACAACTATCCAGACATTGCATGTTGCCTATTAGCAACGACAAAATCCAACCATCACTAATAGGCAGTCATCTCCCAATGATTAAAAAAAAATTAATTGTTTTTAACTAAAATATTTAATTCAACCCTATTAGTTTACAAATATATTAATTTTAAATTTATTTTCATGCATTTTTTATTATTATCTTTTAAGTCTTATTTTCATTTCTCTTATAAATTTCAAATTTTCAAAAATCTGAAAACTAAGTTGCTTAAAATCATAAAATAATAAAAATATCAAGTGAAAATTAATTTAGCAGCTTGTAAATGATAAGCATCATAAGAAAAAATTGAGACATTTATAATTATTTAAACAACTCTTTTCTTTCCAACTAAAATTTAGTCTTCAATTGTGATAAATTTATTTAGATAAATTAAATTTTAGTACCAAGAGATTGAAAACGGGATGTGTAGGGCTGGCACTAACCTTTTTTTTTTTGGGCAAATGCTGGGTCACCACGTCATGCCAGTATACCTCTGCAAGAACACATCCTGGCATAGCCTGGCAACCCACTGGAAACCCAGTTCATGCAGGGTTGGGTATGGCTAGTTTTCATCCTGACACATATCAAATCCTAGCTAGCACTAGTGTAGTGCAGACTTACTTGGACCGGTCCAATACAAGCCAGCCTAAGTTCAGTATTGTGTAGGCAAAAGGCCCAACCTATCCAGCATTAAAAGGATACATACCATACAACAAATTATGTATTATATATATATATATATATATATATATATATATATATATATAATATGAAATATATGAAATTTAAAAAAACTAATTTTTATAACATTAAAAATAGTTTTAAATAAAAACTACAATATAAAATAAAATAAAATAAAAATAAAAAAGTATTCAAGCTATCAAAATTTTTGTATATTCAATAAAAAATTAATAGAAAAAATTATGCTCGTGATCTTAGGAAACGATCAATATATGCCATTCTATCTAGGTCTAACATTCACAACTCATTTTTGATTTTATCATATAATCCATCTAGTTCTAGTGTTTGAAAAATCATATGTATATTTCTTGATCATTTAATCATGTCAAAACTCTTGTAACATCTAGTTGAAGTTGTGTTCTCATATCAGAAATGAATGTCACAACATGATAAAAACTTTAATGGTACACTAAAAATCAAAATGATCAATAAATCATATATCATTTTAGATGTTAAAAATAATATAAATTTATATAATTTTTAACAACTCAATATGATAATTTTTTATATCATTATTTGATATAATAGAAAAGTAATTAATATTTAAATATCTAGACAACTCACATCTATTCAATTATTATTTCATTATTTATCATTACTAATTGAATGAGATAATCATCAATCAAATACTATATCAATATTCATACTTAGACACTCATTACAACTATATAAAGGTGACCAATAGACCAGAAGGTCTATGGGTGTATATGAATTGGGTTTGATGGGTTGGGGAAAAAATAATACTCAACCCAAACAAGACAGATTGATTGGATTTATGCCCAACCCAATGATAATCTGATTAGGTTTAGCTGGATTGGGTAATCAAGAATGACATCATATTGAGCTTAAATTCAACTATTAAATTTACAAATTGGTCATCAAGTTAGAGTTATGCCCAAATATTAATTTTGATCATTTTAAACATAAAAACATATCATACCCAATCATTAGTTTTAAGCTCCTAAAAAAATAAAATCACTTAAAGAAAATAACACAAATTAAATCCAAAGTAATGAAAATTATATTCAAACTTATTTAATCAAATTACAAATAAATAAACATGATAAATTTTTTCAATTCAATATAATTTAAGTATCATTGTTATGATATTTCTCTTTTAAAACTAGTTTAAAGTATTTATCATTTCAAAACTTCAACCTACAACACACATTTGACATTATAAAATCACAAATAATCACACATACATATATATATATATATATATATATAAAAACAAATATATAATTAAGACAACATACAAACATATTTGATATTTCAAAACTTTAATCAAATTATAAATTAGATGTATGGGTTGGGGTGGGTTGGATTTTAACGTGTTTAAAATTTATAACTCAACTCAATCCAATAGATTTTGGTTGAAAAAAATCAATCCACAATCCACCCACTTATATTAGTTTTTTCTATATTTAGGTTGAATTTAGTTGAATCAATAAAGGTTTTCAAGTTCATGGATTTGTTAAACGCACTTATAGATAGAGGTGTCAAACGGGCCGGGCCGGCCCGGCCCAGCACGAGGCACGGCACGGTTCGGCCTTGCCTGGGCCGGCCCGGCACGATAAAAAAACGTGCCCGGGCCCGTGCCGTGCCCGGGCGAACAAAGCACGTGCCGTGCCGTGCCTGGCACGCCGGCACGCGTGCCTGCGTCGTGAGTCGTGAGTCACGACTCACGGTCACGACTCACTGAGTCGTGACTCGTGACCCAACCGGGCCCCGCCCCCGGTAAAAAGACCACGGGTCGGGTCCAAACAGACCCGACCTGCCCCGCCCCGCCTGCCCTGCCTTGCCTTGTGCCCGTGCCCGAGCGGGCCGGCACGGCACGGCACGGCCTTGCCGTGCCCGAATTTAAAAAACCGTGCCGTGCCGTAGCACGGCTGGGCACGTGAAAAACGGGCCGTGCCGTGCTGGGCCGGCCCGTTTGACACCTCTACTTACAGATGACCAAGCCCAACAGGTCAAACCCAACCTAAAAAAGTTGGGACAAGCATAACATGGAACAAACGGGAACCATGCCTACCCTATGTATAGTTCAGCACATGACATGACTCATGTCATGCCGAGTAGTGCAAAACACCATGCTTGCCAATGCATGACACGACCCATACAACATGCACAACACATGAACTACTCTGATGCATGTTCCTATGAGGTTTAATTTTTTTTTTAAAAAAAAAACATGAGCTTCATGTACCAATTTGTGTTAATATTTTATTAAATGGGGTCAGTGAAGAGTATACAAGGCCCATTTAAAAAAATGATAATTGCCTTTGTAATTATCAACCTCCAACAACCAACAACAACAGGAATGCACGTAGAGGTGTCAAAAGGGCCGGGCCGGCCCATTTTTTTTTGGGCACGAGCGTGCCTTCATGTCGTGCCTAACTCGGCACGGTTTTAAAAAGCCGGGCCTGGCCGTATGGGCCAGTCAAGCCGTTCAGGCCAGTGAAAAAATATTTTTTTAAAATTTTTTTTTATTTTATTTATATAAATTATTAAAGTATATATAAAATTTTAGATAATGTATAATATTATATATTTATAATATGAAAAATGTTAAAATTTATTAAAATAACAAAGTTTTAAATTTTTTTTATAATATAATATTAAATTAATTTAAAATTTATTAGAATTATATAACATAGTTATAAATTTTTAAATGAAAAATTAAAACAAAAAAGTAAATAGATCAATACATTTTGTTAAAAAAAATAAAAATTAAAAAAAACATAAGCAACTCAAATAAAAAATAACCAATCAGTCATTTGATACCGATGGTCCGAATCAAATAAATTACAATTTTAACATAACATATAAATAAAGCGTACAATCAATAAAAAAAAATATCGAAATCAAAAAACAGTAGATTATCATAAATCATCAATCGGCATATCAAGAGCACCAAGCCAACCCTTCAATACACCCATTTGTACCACCCATGCACAAAACAGACACATGTGAACCACACTTCATCCACCAGCCACACCCGAACTACTATTTACATAGAATCCACACCCACACACCCCGAGATACAACACAGTAATCCTAGTTGCATACATCAAATTGCACATACACACTACTATTACATATGATGCATACGCCCATTGTGCTGTTATAGTTTATGTGTTCTCTCTCTCTCTCTATGAAAACTCTAACATTTGCATTGCCTATGAATTTGGCTTTAATGCCATAAAAACATTAATACTAAAATTATTTATCAAATATCAATAGAATTCACAAAGCATATGGATAAGAGTGTGTGCTTAAATAATGGGCAAAATAAATTAAAACAACTCATATATTAAATTATCTTAGCCATGAAAAAAAATAAAAAAAATTATAAACTAAATCAAGCTAAAACAATAACATATATTTAAATGTAATAGCAAAAATGACAAGTTATTTCATGCAAAGTAAAATAAATAATATTCACAAAAAACTAACAAATTATACAAAACCTAAATAATATGTATGTTTACTTAATTTTTTTTTATAAATAGATGCATTCTCTATATTGTAACATATTCAAGGCAATTTAATTTTTTTAACCAAATATTATTTGTGCATACATATGTATTGCTTAGTAATTTTATCATTATATATATATATATATATATATATATATATGTATGTAATTAAATTATATATATTTGTGTAATGTATTAGATATGTAATTATGTTTTAGCTTAAATCTCTCAATTTATTCAACTCACTTTGTACCTATTTTATCTTATTACAACTTTTTTGAAAAAAAATAAAAAATTACAAGATAAACTTAAAACCTTACCAAACCAATACTAAAAACAAATAAACACTTTTTTCCATTTAAATTTATTATTTTCTATTTATTTAGAACATTTAGGTTATTAATTAATATGAGAATGAAATAAATGATTTAATATAACAAATACATCCATATTTTATAGAAAAAAAAGTACATGAATATCGTTTAAAAATAATTCATGAACTTTTGGATCGTTGGACCATGGGGTGGGGTGCCAACAGCTATGCCTGCGCGTAGTGAGATTTTGAACATAAGCATCAAACATTAGCACACGCAGAACCGTGTGTTGGCACTGTTAAGCTTGTTTGGATGGCCTTACTATTAATCAATTCAATAACTGCATATTCCAAATTACAACTTAGAATGACAACGCATTCTGAGTAAAGAAAACATCTGGACCACCAAATCAAATAATAGAACTCTCAGATAGCAACATACCACGACTACATCTATGAAGTCTTGCTTAGCATGAAACACACCAATCCATTTCGTATGATCTGCTGTTCTGAATCGCAGAAACAGCACATCTCAACACCATCTCAAAATAATAAATGCGCGCTTAACACAAGAACAGTATCACAAAGGAAAACGCACCTAGAATCCATCTTCAAGTGATGGGTGTTAAAGAAAAGGATGATTGCAGGCATCAGAGTTATAACGAAATACTTACGTAAACTTGAACATCTTGCGAATCGATGTCTACGAATGCGATAGCTGCAATCTTTGAAACATCAAGCGATGCCTTTTCCAGCTGTCAGTGAATGGAAAGCACCTAATTGTTGGGGAGGGAAACCTTAAAAGTGAGGAGCGAATAACATATTTTAACGCACCAAATATGAAATATGTGGGAGACAAACGGAGTCGGTAGCACGGCCGGATCGGAGAATAAAGACTTTATCTATTTTTTTTTTTTTTAATAATAATAAACTTCATTATAAAAAATGAAGTTTCAAATTATTACATTTTTTATGAAAAACAATGATTACAAGTTTCATTATGTACCTGGAAAACTATCATCCAAAAAAATTGTGATTAAGAGTTTATGCACTATTGTAGAATTCACAATTGGCATTGCTTGGAATTGATAAATCTTAATTTTTTGTCATGAGTCTCTTATGCTTGGCAATTCATAGATTAATAACATATTTAGTAAAATGATTTTTCATCCAGATTACTTTGGTTCAGGACTTGTTTATCTTTGAATCAAATCAGGATAGGAAGTGGTAGGCGATGGAGATGATTCTACAACTTTCCCCTAGTGCATTCAATAATAATTCAGCATATTCCTTTGACTCCGCTTTGGAAAGCAAGATTTCCCTAATAAAGATTAGGGATTTTCTAAAAATAAGTATCATCTTTTAATAATCGATACTCTCAAATATCCCGAGAACTGAGGTAAAAGTGGTGAATCCACTTAATCCAGATGGAGTCTTCCTTCCTATTTATACGCCAAAGAGTTTTAAGGACTTTATCGATATTTGGGATACCTCCTGTTGGGTGGGCAAGCATACCTTGTCCCAAAAAACCTTGGGTCTATACCTCCCAAGTGATGGCCCTCCCCATAGGAATCTTCGACAATGACTTTATCGATACAGCTATTTATGGCGAAAGTCAATTTCGCTCTTCCTCATTAGGGTCGTATAAGCAATACATGTTTGTGGGCGAAAAAATAACTTTGCCAAAAGGCGGTGGGTAACGAACTGATCGCATTAAATGATACGGAAGTTATTACTTATTTCGATTTTTAAATTATAACTAGACAGAAGAAGTGAAACACAATGTTATCCAGTTCTCATTGACCAATGGAGGAAGGTGTTTTCAGGCTTCAGCCTTATTTTTATTTAGGAAAAATGTATATTTACGCACTCCAAACAAAATATTTTAAAAAACAATACACCAAATCCTTAAATAATCAATTTTTTGTGCACACAATTATAATAATTCTAAAACACTATTACTTCTCTCTCTCATTGATTATCTCCAATCAACCCTCTCTCCTCTTCCCTTGCCCCTCACTGGAGCTCCACGGAAGAGCTCGATGGAACTCTACGAGCTTCCTGGAGCCACTCACTAGAGCACATGGAGGTCCGACAAAGGGTAAGAGGCGAGTGGAGAAGAGTGACGAGAGAGGGTCAATGGGAGAGGGGTGAGGGTGTTTTAGGATTATCACAATTCAGTACACCAAAAATCAATTATTTAAAAGATTGGTGTACATTTTTTAAAATATAAAAATTTTGATTTAATTTTTTCAAATATTTTGTTAGGAGTGCACCAAAACACAACTCTCCCTTTTTATTTAGTATAAGAAGAATATTTAGGTCACTGTTCAAAAAAACATACTACATGTATATATCATGAATATAATATATATATATATATATTATTGTATGTGTACATATAATTAGATTATTATATGTACATATAATATTGTGTGTATGTCTCTATATATAAACACAATATATTTTGGAAAATCATATGATATATATATATATATATATATATATATATATATATTATTTATTTATTTATTATTATTATTATTATAGATTATTATATTTAACTTTGATCATGCCTATTTATAGACTTACAAGGATGACAAATATTATAACTCTGAGAAAATCAAATGTCATGATGAGAAAGCCAAAAAATTTTCATAAATAATGATCATGTATTACAAATACAAAATATTTATAACACTCACCCTTGAACGACCATAATATCAAATAACATGCCTCATTGAAATATTACTAAGAAAACCCCATTGGGATAAAAACCTAATGAATGAAAAAAATTACATGTATTTTATAATAATAAATGTCTCATTAAAACCTTATTAGAAAAATCTCAATAGGACAAAGATCTAATGAAGGAAAAAAAGTACAATATATATTGAGTATTCAAGACTTTCACTAATGTCATAATAACTTAATTTTGGAGATCTGCAAGCCTTCTCATTCCAATTTGACATATAAATTTTTTGAAGGTCACAGTAAGTAATATTTTAATGAATAAATTTACAGGAATATCACTAGACTTGATTTGTTGTATATCAATCTCACAATTATTTTGAAGCTCATGTGTGTGATAGAACTTTGGAGAAATATACTTAGTTTGGTCTCCTTTGATGTATCTACCTTTGAGTTGTACAACACAAATGACATTATCTTCATATAATGTTATTGTAGTATTTGAAATGAGTGTAAAACCACTAGAGCCACAAATATGTTGAATCATTAATTTTAACCACATGCACTCATTGTTAACCTCGTGCATTACTAATAGCTCTAAAAGTTGGAAGAGATTGTTACCATTGTTTACTTAAAAAATCTCTAAGAGACGATAGTATTATCATATATAAATACATATCTTATTTGTAATCCAACCTTATGTAGATCCAAAAGGTATCAAACATCAGCATAAACAAATAACTCTAGTTTTGATACTTATGTATATAAGAGCTTCATATCACATGACCCACGAAAGGTACCTCAACAAATATTTTACTCCATTCCAATGCCTATGAGTAGGCACTGAGCTATATTGTGCAAGTAGGTTCACTAAAAAGGCCATGTCTGATCTTGTACAATTTGTTGGATATATTAGTGCTTCAATTGTACATAAGTTTGGTACTTCTGGGCCAAAGAGGTGCTCATTCTTTTCTTTATGACAAAATGGATCTTTATCCACTTCAAGACTTTTTTTTAGTATATAATGATTGATAAACAAATATGTCATTTTAAAAAATATTCGATCTTCGAGCCAATGCAACATCTAGTCTGGTCTTACCTATATCTTTCATCTCAAATTATTTCTTTAAATAATTAGTAGATTCTATGAGCCATATGATTTCAAATCATATGTACTTAAGCAATTTCAAGAAATAGACTATTTTGTCCTTTATTTATGGAGCATGGACTAGAAAAATACTTTTTTTATGGGTCATATAGTTTGAATGATTTCAAGAAAACAAGACATAGAGAGCACGAGAGAGAGAGAGAGGGAGAGAGAGTGAGCGAGAGAGAGAGAGAGAGAGATAGAGAGAGAGGAAGATATCATGAGAGAGATAGATATTGAGAGAGAGATAGAACAAGAAATAGAGAGTGCAAGAGAGAGAGAGCATGGAGAAAGAATGTGAGGGAGAGAGAGTGAACAATAGAGTGAGATAGAGAGAGAGAGAGAGAGAGTGAGAGAAAGTTATAGGGAAAGAAATAGCTTGAGAAAGAGAGAGTGTATTACAAAAAAAGAAATAGACTAAGAAAGATAGAGAAGGAGAGAGAGAGAGAGAGAGAGATGTGGAGAGAGCAATCATACAGAGAGAGAGAGAGAGATGTGCAATTTTTTTTTAAAAAAATTATTTTATTATTATAGCCCTCTCTTTTGACAGAGTAATACCATTAATACAAACTAAAATACTACTCTTAACCCTTTTAGACCTCTTGTGCATTAAAATAAAGTAAAAAAAATTAGGCTTTTACTCATTTACAATAATGAATCCTAATCATTATATTTGCCTTGAATCTAGCTATAATTCTTTAATCTCCAAGCTTAAACTTCTATTTTGGTTCATATAATTCTCTTTTGGAGGCTGAACATTCTGCCTACTTGCCTTTTAGAAGCCTCCTTGCCTAATTGAAATATTCTGCTACCTTCTTCCTGCAAGGCAGCAACTTGGCAGTAATAGTAAATAGCAACAGCCTGCTCCTTTATCTTTCTATTTGCTCTTTTTAGCTCATGAATAAAGTTCTATATTTTATGTTTCTTCTGTCTCTATTTTCTTTTTCTACCTCTAATTTATCTTTTGCCCTTACAAATGATAAAACAAATAGAACAAAAAACAAAAACAAAAAAGCAACAACAAGCAGACAATATTCTGCTTCATCCCATCATCTTTTATGTTCTTCCTCTAATATGTCTCTATCACATCCTCTTGTTTATCGCCTTTCTTACAAAAAAAAACAATCAAGCAATAACGCAAGCAAAGCAAACAATATATCCATCACATCCTGTAGAGAAGCCGCATTCTGGTTTATTTCTTCTCCTCTGTAGCTTCCTTCTTTGAAAAATAGCAACAACCTCCACTGCTGATGTTTTGAATTAGCTGCCTCCAACCCTGCCTTTCTCCTTCTGCCTCTGGTTATCTCTTGCCTTTTCAAAACACAAACAAAATAATAATAGCAGCAAAAGCAGTAACAAGCAGTATCCTCTTTGCCTTTATTGTTTCTGCCATTTTCTCTGAGGATTTGTCTCATGTTCTATTTGGTTCGTGTGATTCTTCCTTGTAGTTTAAATAGTCTACATGTTTGTAATTTTAGGAGCTGTTCTGCCTGTTTAAATTATTTTGTTGTCACATAGTAGCAGCCTGGTTCCAAATACTATCTCAATCCTACGGTTTTTTGATGCTCCTCTACCTATGATTTGCCTTCTTACTAGAAATAGAATGACCATGCTAGACATGAAGTATCCTGCTCCAGCACATCATCCTATTCAACCTCTACTTCATGTCCATCTCATCCTTTGATATGTCTCTTGCCTTTACAAAATAAACCAAACATGAAATAAACAATAATTCAAAACAAGCAATATATCCATCACATCCTAGCAACAGGCTGCACTACTGCTATTTTGAATTTACTGCTTCTAGCCATGCCTTTCTCTTTCTGCCTCTGATTTGTCTTTTGCCCATACCTCTGATCTACCTCCACTTCATCTCCATCACATCCTCTAATTTGTCTCCCAAGCAACTGTCGATACTGCTGTTGTTTTGAGTTACTACTTATCTTGCCTTTCATAGTCCCCTACACTTCCAATAAAACAAGGAACAAACAAACAGAAAGCATTATACACTCTTTCCTAGTTATACCTTTCAACCCTTTCTTTGTTGAGGGTGGATCATTAGAAACCGTCACACCTTCTGAAATCTCACCTGCCCTTACAAAATCAAAACCAACAAGCAATAAAACAACAACAATACATCACTATACTGCTCCTGTTTTGAGTTACTGCTTATCCTAGTAGATATAGGCAAGTAAAGCACTAACCAGCATTGCCTTTCTATTTCTATCTCTGGTTATCCTGCTTATCAAAAGATCAAACACTAGTAATACAAACAGTATTAAACAGTCAATAAATCCACTTATCTTGCTTAAATCCTATTTCATTGTTCTACATTTCTATTTCCTGCCCTTTTCTTTTAGTGCTAGTATATTGAGGGTAAATCATTTGTTCGATGAAACCCAGCCAAGATAAAAGACAAAACAGCAACTTGTTTAACCTTTAAGTGAATGTGTAACTTTTAAGTTATCTTTATCCATTTAATCTTTCACCCTACTTCTGCTTGTGTCCTATGTATGGTTTATAGTATTCTAGAAGCTACAAGCCCCCCCCTCAGGACTAGGGTGACCCATGTGCTTCTAGCTTAGGCCCACCAACACCTCATCTCTTCCTCTTTTTTTTTTCTTAATTATTATTCTTTGTGACTCAGAAATAAAGAAAACTTATTTTATCTAAATTAATTATACCTTTATATCTGTCTGGAATATCCTCCTCGTCAAATTCCTGAAAGCCTTCCTACCCTCATTTGCTAGCCTATCTGCAAGTGTGTTTGTGTATATATGTGTTACTTCACCATTCAACTCAATAAGTGTATGTCTGATGCTTCAGCATTTCATCATCGTATCTCCATAATTTTAACTCTCATATGGCTAAATCCACCAATAGGCATGAATCCACATGTACTTGTATTTTTTAGAATTTGTATTTGATGCAGATTTCCAATCCCTCATACAAGGTTAAAATTTTGCATGTAAGGCTGAAATAGCTATTCCCCTCATAGTGAATGCTTTAATGACCTTACCTTGCTCATCTCTTATAACCCCTCATCCTCCTGCCACCCCCATATCCCTTTTTAAGCTTTCATCCATTTTTAGGGCTAATTTACCTTTTGGTGGTTTATTCCAAGTGAATATTTTAAAACCTGGTGACTTTTTCCTAATGGTGTCTAGCCTTAATAACCTTTTAATATCTGCCTATTTATCCTTTTTACTCACTCTTATCAGATTGCCAACTGAAATGGAAGAGCTTTCTCTTCTTATATCTTCAAGTATGCTCTCGGCACACATTGGAACATTCTCAAATCTGCATTTGTCTCTTGCTTTCCATATACACCAGACTACTATATGAAGAATATTATTTTTGACCCATTTTAATAGGTTACCCTTCAAGTGAGCTTTCCTCCAATATTCAATTCTAGCCTTCAGAGGTAGCTCTTTTTTCTCCATGCCCATTTCTGTTTCTAATTTGTTCCATACTTCCAAAGTTATCCTTCCTGTATAAGACAAATGATCTATGCTTTCTGTTGCCTCTAAGTAGCATTCACACCTAGATGCTAGTTTTATGCCTCTCTTTTGAATATTTGCATCTAGTGGAATGGTGTTTGATAGAACCCTCCACATGAAGACATTGATTTTTTGTGGCATTTCTTCCATACCCATTTGGAGATACCTTGAGGTTCCTTCTTTTTTCTTAGTAGTTTTTTGTACTTTTTAAGGAGAATTTTCCTTGAGTATTCAAGGTCCATTTCTATCCACTGTTTACCAACATCGAGTGCTTGTCTACTATGCTTTGCTGATTCCGCATTAATTTTCGGCATTTAGTCGAATTTGTTGATTCCCCGCATGAGTTGTCTTGTCGTTTATATTTGGCTCTCATATACTTTGCCCATAAGTTGGTGTTATCCTTCCAACTCCACCAATTTTTGCAGGCCCATGATTTAGATATATCATTTAAACTAATGAAACCTAAGCCCACCCCCTCTTTTGGGAAGCATAAATCTTCCCATTTTTTTCAATGTAACTTGTGTTTACCTTCCTTCGTACCTCATAAAAAGTTAGAGATCTCCTTTTCTAATTATTTATCATCTTTTTTGGAGGATGTACTGCCATTATAGTATATGCTAATGAGCTTTGAAGCACATGTGAAATTAAGGTAGCTCTCCTTGCTATGCTTAGCAGGTTTTTCTTCCAGCCCGTAATCTTTTTTCTTAGTTTTTCTACTAGGAATGCTAAATATTCTTCATTCAATCTACCTTCAAAAATTGGGCATCCCAAGTACATCAGCGCTCCTATCTTTTGTGAGAAACCTGTCGTTCACTTTTATTTTTGAACTATATTTGCTAGTGCTTTTCTTACTATAATAAACTAACATTTAATCTTATTTAATATTTGTTCGGTCTCCTCCTCTAATACATGTAATAGGTTTATCATATTTTTTAAAGATGTCCTGCTAGCATTCAAGAAGAAGATGATATTATTCGCATACGGTAGATAGCATACCTTCGAGGTATTCCTCAGAGCCATCATAGGCTAAGATTTTGCCCTTCCTCATTTCCATTTTCAAGTTTACAATGAATAGTTCAAGACATATTTTAAATAGTGTAGGTGAGAGTGGATCTCTTTGTCTTAATCTTCTAATCGGCTTAAATTCCCCTCCAACATGTCCATTTACCAGGATCTTCACCCATGCACTAGAAACACACCTAAGGGCCAAATCTATCCAAAATTCTGAGAACCCGATTTTACTCATTATGTGACATAGAGTATCCCATTCTACCTTGTCAATTGCTTTAGATAAATCTAATTTTAATATTACATTATGCTCTCTTATCTTAGAACCTAATTCTATCATCATTTCTGTGGTTAAATTAATATTTTCTATTAATGATCTATTTTTGATGAAGCCTGCTTGTTCAGGGAAAATAATAGAAGGTAAGATCATGTTTAGCCTACTTTGAATTAGTTTAGTTAGTATATTGTATATGGAGTTGCATAAGCTTATTGGCCTATACTCTTCTCATTTCCGAGGGTTATCTTTTTTTGGAATCAATACAATAAATGAGCAAGTCCATTTCTTAGTAATGTCTGCTCTCGCAAAGATCCATAAGATGGCTGCCACTAGATCCTTTTTATAGTATTCCAGCTACATTGGAAAAAGCCATTACTCCGGCTGAGAGAGATGTGCAATTTGCTTGTACATCATAGAGATAGAGAGAGTTGGAACTAAATTGTTTAAATGATGATACAAATCATGTATATGCTCCATAAAAAAAATATTTTTCCCATTTTACATTAACCCCTTCTAATGTTACTACTATTTTTAGTCATGTCAACCTAATTAAGGGCACTAGTAGAGCCACTATTATTCTACTAGGTGGTACTATTCTTAGCCTTCAATATGTTTATTATTCTACCTAATCTAAATGAAATTTACTTAGAGTTGAGGATATCTACTAGAATTGCTATCATCTAGAAATAAATAGAAACGACACTACTAAATTTCTCTTCATTACTGCAACTCATAAAGGCACAAAATATATTTTGGAAATATTGAGATCATTAGAATGTAGGTTATATCTAACTACCATTAACACTATTGAATCTTATTCCATTCTGAACCCAAAGTTCATAACTCAACCCCCATCATCCTATGACATGAATGACTTGGTCATACGAGCACCACCTTGCTTAGACATATACTCCACCAAACTAATGGTCATTCTTTGACCACTAGTCATATTTCTAGTCTTACTTATTATAACTATCTCACTTATGCTCAAGAAATGTTGATCACTCGCCCTTCTTCCCTAAAAATCAGTTCTAGTCCCCCTCAATTTCTAGAATGTATTCAAGGAAACATTTGTTGGCCTATCAACCCACCTAATTAAGCCTTTTGTTATTTTATTATTTTGGTTGATGCATCCACTCGTTGGTCTCATGTTTGCCTGCTTTCTACTCAAAATCTTGCTTTTGCTTGTTTACTAGTATAAATTATCAAACTTCGAGTTCATTTATCTAATCACTACATTAAGATAATTTGTTTGGATAATAATAGGTGAATTTTCTTATAAAGCATTTCATGATTATTGCAAATCATTGGGTATAGAGTTTCAATATCATATTGCTCATACCCATTCTTAGAATGACTTCACTGAATCTTTCATTAAATATTTGTGATAGATTGCTAGACCATTACTTTATAAATCAAATTACTTTTATCTGCTCGAGGTCATGCCCTATTGCATGCTGATAATTTGATTCGTCTTCATCTTTTGGTGATCATGCTTTCTATCCTTTACAACTTGTTTCTAGCTCTCCATTGAATATTTATAGTTTACATGTTTTTGGTTGTGCTGATTGTCCATATTCTTCCAAACCAATTCTAAAATGTGCCCTCAACATTGCCTAAAAATTTTATGTGAGCTTTATTTCTATATCCATTATCCATTATCTTGAGCCATTATCAGGGAATTTTTTACTACCCATTTTGCAAATTGTTAATGAGCATAGACGGTCTATCTCTCTGTCTCTCACACTATTTTATGGAGCATATATATGTCTCATTAATGGGAAAAAAGTATTTTTTCCATTAACCCTGTTAAATTGGGAAAAATATTTTGTTTATGGATGATAGATATGATTTGTCTTTAAAGGATCTGATAGACTATGTTGTACTCAAATTCACTCACTCACTTTCTCTCTTTCTCTCACATGCTATAACTCTTGCTCTCTCTATATCTATCTCTCTTTCTTGCACTCTTTATTTCCCTTTCTTGCACTTTCTATTTTTCTCTCTCTATTTCCCTTTCTTTCTCTCACATGATATAGAGAAATATATCCATCTCTCTCTATTACACTTTTTATTTCTCAAATCTTCTCATTCTCTCTCTTCTATCTTGCTTAGTCTCTATATCTATCCCTCTAACTCTATATATATATATATATCTCTCTCTCTCTAATTATCTCTTTATTATTTATTTCATTTTATCTCTATCTCTTGATCTCTCTATATTTCTCTATATCATTATTATATATATATATATATATATATATATATCTCTCTCTCTCTCTCTCTCTCTTTCTCATCTTTCTCTCTATCTTTATCTCATTTTCTCTATTTGTTGCTCACACACACACACACACTTTCTCTCTCTCTATCTCACTTACACACTCTCTTTTTCTAATGATCTCACTCTTTCACAGACTCTCTCTACCTCACTCACACTCTTTCTTTCTCATGCTCTCACTCTCTCAGACTATCTCACTCACACTCTCACTTTCTCATGCTCTCTCTCTCTTTGTCACTTACTCTCTCATTCTTTCTATCCATCCCTCCCTCTCCCCCCCCTCTCTCTTTGTTTCTCTTTCTTGCTCTCTATCTTTCTTTTGATATCTCTTTCATGCCTTCTCTCTCTCACTCACTCACTCTCCTCTCTTTTCATCTCTCACTCTCTCAGACTCTCTTTATCTCTCCATCACACACACACACACTCACTTACTCTCTCTCTCTCTCTCTCTCCATCTCTTACTCTCTTACACTCTCTTTATCTATCTATCACACACACTCTCTCTAACTCTTCGGCTATTACTCACTCTCACTCTCTCTCTATAACACACACACTCTCTCTTTCTCTATATTATGCTCAATCTCCCTCTCTCTCACTCTCTCTGACTCTTGTTGTCTCTCTCTCTCTCATGCACTCTATATTTCTAATATTTTCCTTTATCACTTTCTCACTCTCTCCCTCCCTCCCTCTCTCTCTCTATATGTCTTTCTCTCTTCCTCTATATCTCTCTCTATCATTCTCTCTCTTTATCACTCACTCTCTCTCCCTCTCACTCTCTATCCCTTTCATTTTCACTTTATCTCTCTTTATCTCTTGCTCTCTATCTCTCTATATCATTCTTTATTTCTTTCTAACTCTCTCTCCATCTCCCTCTCACTTTTATCTATCTCTCTCTCTACACACATACACACACACATATATATATATCTTTCATGCTCTATCTCTCTCTCGATTTATCTATCTCTTTATTTTTCTATATCTCTCGTACCCTCTCTCTCGCTCTTCCTCTCTTATTCCCTCTCTCTCTCTCTCTATATGTCTCTCTCTCTCTCTCTCTATGTCTCACTCTCTTTATCTCATGTAATCTATCTTTCTCTCTCTCTTGTTATCTCTATCTCTCTTTCTCTCTCCCTCTTTCTATATCTTACTCTAACCTCTCTATCGTGCTCCTTTCTTGCTCTCTTTTTCTCTCTCCCTTGTTATCTCCCTCAATCTCTCATTCTCTCTCTCTCTCTCTCTTATTATTTTTACCCCCTCCATCCCTCCATCTCTCTCTCTCTATCTCTTACACACTCTCATGTTCTTCCTGTTTGGCTTTCTTACTCTTTCTCACATTATCTCTTTCTTGTTCACTCTCTCTCACATTATCTCTTTCTTGTTCACTCTCTCTCACACTCTCTCTTTATTGTTATATATATATATATATATCATTCTATCTATTTCCCAATCTCTCTATCTCTCTCTGTGTCTCCTGCTCTCTCTTTATCTCTCTTTATTGTTCCCTCCCTCTTTCTCTCTCTATCTCAATCTTTCTTTATCTCTCATATTATCTTTTCGTCTCTCCATCTTCATCTCTTTCTCACACTCTTTGTATCTCTTTTTACCTCCCTCCATCCCTCCCTATCTATCCCTCTCTCTCCTTATCTCTCACTCACTCTTGTTATCTCTATCACCTTTGTCTCTCTTGCGCTATATCTATGTCACTATCATTCTCGCTCTCTAACTCTTTCCCCCTCTGACTTTTTACATCTTTATCTCTCTTTCACTCTCTCTGACTTTTGCTCTCTCTATTTATCTCTATTAATCATGCTGTCTCTCACTCTCTCACTCTTTTTGACTCTTGTTATTTCGTTCTCTCTCTCTCTCTCTCACCCATTCATGCGCCCCTCTTTAAATCACACACACACACACACACACTCTCTCTCTCTTTCTCTCCTTGTTTTCTCTCTCATACTCTCACCACCCCTCACCCTCGACTCCCTCTCTTCCTCTCTCTTTGTCTTGATTTCTTTCTCGCATGCTCTCTATCTCTCTCTATATCTCTTTCTCCCTTACACACACACACTCTCTCTCTTTTTCAAGCTATCTCTTCTCTCACTCTCTCTTCTCTTTCGTGCGCTCTCTCTTTCTGTTACCCTCACTTTCTAATTCTATCTCTCTTTTTCATCCTCTCTATCTTTCTAACTCTCACTTTCTCTCTCGCTATCTCATTCTCTCATTCTCTCTCTCTATCATTCTCTTTTTCTCTCTTCATATATCTTTCTCTTTCTCATGCACACTCTCTCTCTCACTCACTTGATCTCTCTCTCTCTCTCTCTCTCTCTTGCTTTGTTGCTTTCACTCTATCTCTCTCTTTCTCTCTTATTATGACTCTCTATCTCTCTCTTTCATTCTCTTTATCTCTCTCTCACTCACTCTTTCTCATTCCACTCTCTTTCTTTCTTTCTAACTATTTATTCCTTTATTTTCCAACTCTTTTTGTCTCTCTCTATCTCCATCTTTCATTCTCATTATATCTCACTCTATGTTTCTCTCTCTCAATCATTCTATCTCTCTATCTTTTGCTCTTTCTCCCTATCTCTTGCTCTCTCTCTCCCTCTCCTACTCTCTCTCTCTCTTGCTTCCTCACTCACTCTCACACACACTCTCTATCTCTCTCTTGATCTCTCTCTAGCTTTCTCATTCTCTCTCTAGCTTTCTCATTCTCTCTATCTCTATCTCTCTTGTTCTCTCACCATATCAATCACTTTATCTTCATGCTCTCTCTCTCTCTCTATCTTACTCTCTCTGTCTTTATATTTCTTACCATCTCTTTATCTCTCTCTTGTTCTCTCTCTCTGTCAATCTCTCTTTCTCTCCATGCTATTTTCTATCTCTTTCTCTCCATCTTTTTATCTCTCTATCTTTATATCTTTCTCACTATCTCTCTCTCTCTCTATCCCACCCTATCTCTTTCTATCCCTCCCTAACTCTTTCTATCCTTTTCTTCCTCTCTCTATATCTCACTCTAATTTTCTCTCTCATTGTCCCTCTAGCCATGTCTCCCTCCCTCCCTCTCTCTCTCTCTTAATCTCTCTCTCTCTCTCAATCAATCTCTATCTCTCTATGTATGTATTTATCTTTCTTTATCTCTCTCTCTCCCTCTCTTCCCATCTTTATCTCTTTCTCCCTACCTCCCTCCCTCTAGCTCTCTCTCTTTCTCTCTCACTCTCTTTATCATGCTATCACTCTCCATCTCTCTCTCACTATCAATCTTTATCATCTTCTCTCGCCCTCTCAATTTCTCACTCTCTCTTTTACTCCATATCTCTCTCTCCCTCTTTATCTCTCACTTGCTATCTTGCTCTTGTGCTCTCACTCACTCACTCACTCACTCTCTCGCTCACTCTTCCTCTCCCTCTCTCTCTTTCTCAGTCTCTCTCTCTTTCTCGCTCTCTCCCATGTTCTCTCTCTCTCTCAAACACTCTCTATCTATCTTGCTCTTGTTCTCTCTCTCTCTCTCTCTCTCTCTTGCTCTCCCTCCCTTGATCTCTCTATCTCTTTCACATTAACTCTCCCACTCTCACTCTCTCTCTCTTGCCCACTCTCTTTTTCTCTCACTTGCTCGCTACTTCTCTCTCTCTCTTGCTTTTGTTCTCTCTCTCTCTCTCTCTCTCTCTCTCTCTCTTTCGCTATCTCACACTCTTTCACACTCTCTCTATTGCTCTCTTTCTATCTCTCTCTTACTCGCCATTTCTCTCTCTCTTGCTTGCTATTGCTCTCTCTCTCTATCTTGTTCTCTCTCTCTATCTTCCTCTCCCAATTTCTCTCTCTCTCATCCTCTCTCTCTTTCCCACACTATCTCTATCTTTCTTTCATGCGCTATCTATTTCTTACCATCTCTTTCTCTCTTATTCTATCTCTCTCTATCAATCACTCACACTCTCTCATGCTCTATATCTTTGCATGTCTCTATCTCTATGTGTATATATATATATATATATATTTCTCTTTCTCCCTCTACCACTCTCTCTCTCTCACTCACCATCTCTAGCTCACACACACTATCTTTATATATATATCTCTCTCTTTCTATCGCTTATTCTATCTCTCACACTCTCTCACTACCTTTAGATATATATATATATATATATATCTTATGCTTTCTCTCTTACTCTCTAAATCTCACTCTCTCTCTCTCTCTCACTATCTCTCTATGTCTTAATCTCTATCTCTCTCTCCCTCTATGTGTCTTATTCTCTCTCACTCTCTCTCTTATTTTTTCTCTCCCTTCTTTTTCTCACTCTTTGTCGCATTCTCTCACTCTCTCACACACACACACACTCTCTCTCTTATATTTTTTCTATTTTTTCTTTTTTCTCACACTGTCTTGTGCTCTCACTCACTCTCTCTCTATTGTTTTTTCTCTTTCTTTCTATTTTCTCACACTTTTTTATGCTCACTCACTCACACACTCTCTCCCCCTCTCATTTTTCCTCTCACTCTCTAAGTCTCTCTCTCTCTCTCAACATCTTGCACTCTTGCATTCTTTCTTGTGCAATCTCTCTCTTTATCTCTCTAATCCTAGTGTTTTCTCTCTATCTTTCTTTCCATCTCTATCTCTATTAGTTTCTCATTATCTATCTATCTCTCTTGATTTGTCTCTCTCTCTCTCTCTATCTTTTTACCTCTCCATTGCTTGCTCTCTCTCTCTCTCTCTCTCTTTCTTTCTCTCTATATTTCTTTCTTTGTAATTATCTCCCTTACTAACTTTCTCACTCTCACTCACTTTCTCTCTCTATATCTCACTATATATATATATATATCTATCTATTTCATTCACAATATCTATCTTTCTAACTTTCGTTTTCACACACACACTCTCTAGTGCTCTCTCTATTTTTCTTTCAATCTATCTCTCA